>CM057821.1:55245754-55345754 GCA_030067965.1 Latrodectus elegans | reverse complement strand
TTGGGTGAGATGCGACCATCTAACCGGCGCTTTCCTTATTCACTGATAAGAATTATATTCTTTCTATACTTTCAAGTATTCTTCTGACTTTTTTATTATTATTTTTTTTTCCATTTTAGGTCCAGCAGTGATAACTTCACGATCTACCATCATACACAGGAGGATAGAAACCTCTTTTGATCGCTTCTTCAAATATTTTCTTTATATACAGCACTCTTTCACTTTTTCTTTATTTTCATTTTTAAGAAAAGAAAGCAAGAGAAAAATTTTTTTCTTTTACTATTTCATACATATACTATTTCCAGTAAAAATATATCAGTTCTTCTTAGAAGTGGTAACTTAAATGGGATTACATAAATGGGGCTTGTAAGGAGAATTTTTCTTTCCTTTCTTTTATTTCTTATATTTTCTCCTACCAGGACGCTGTAAATAATTTAAGAACTTTGGAAGCCACTAGTCGGTTACGGTTTCGTAAGTGGTTTTTCTTGATATTTTTCTTTCGCCTACTCCCTTTCCCTAGCGCTGGTTGGAATTTAGAGATATGAACGTATATTTCGAGTTTCCAATAAAAGATAGGTCAGTATATAGTCAATAATAGATTTTTTTAGGAGTTTAATACTTTCTAGAAGAAGAATGATGGTAATCCAAAAAAGGTGATTAATTTTGGCAAGGAACAGTGTAAAATATATCATAGAATTGAATTTTTTGGATGTTGGTTTTACAGTAATGTGAAAATGGATTATAAATATAAGAAATTAACTTATGACTTTAATTTATTTCATATATTCTTGCAAAAATAATGAATTTTACAAATATACATTTTATGATATATAGAAAAGTATATTTATTTTTATAAACTGTTATTTCTCTTATAACAAATAACACTTTTAATGATTGAAAAATAATAGATAACATTAAAGCAAAATGATCTTCATTTCTTTTTCATGAAAATCCGTAAAGATCTTAATATTTAAGAAATTATTAAGATTTGGATGTAATTTGACAAAAAAAATGTGAAAAAAAATCATATTATCAATATTGAAATGTGATTTTTCAGGAAGAAATTCCTTAAAAGGATTTTTAAAATATATTTCTGTAATGTAAGTGACTAAATTATATATAAATTTAAATAGTTGTTTGCAATTTATTTATATACATTAACAGTAATACATAATAGAAGCGGAATAATGAAAAATAATTTTATTTAAATACATGAATAGTAACACATATAATATAGTACTTAATAGTAATGATATTATTGAAATGCATTAATAGTAACACTTATTTTTTCAGTATAGAAACAAGTTTAATATGAATAAGAGTATGATAGTTGGGTATGCATTTATTTTTATTTTAACGGAATCGCTTAAAGAAACAAAAACACTTTACATAAAATAAAATAAAATGATATTTCTATTAATCATGAAAGTGATGTTTTTTAATATAAAATATATTGCTGAATTAAAGAAATTGCGTCGGTACTGAAAATATTCCATTAAATCTAGATTTTTTTTAATTGATTATATACTTTCAATGATTATATACTTTCCCATAATTTTTTCTAATTTAAATTTCGTACCAATATTTTACTTTCTCTTTAATGCTTATTGAGAATTGGAATCATTTTTAAACTTTCAATTGAAAAAAAATATGTTTGAATTTCTATTTGAAATTTGTAAAATTGAGTACGTTCATAGGATAAAAATATTGGTTTAAAATTTTATTTCTACATTAAAGTAAATTGCTCTCATAAAAATTTTAAAATGCACTAAAAACCAACAAATGAACTTCAAAATTTCTTTAATAATATGAAATAGAGTTTACAAAAGAAGGAAGATTGCTTAAGTTTTAAATTTAAATATTTAAAATAGTATTTAAATAATGGCATTTTAATGACTTTCAAATCGTATTTAGCAAAGGATCGAATTAATACGAAAAACTATTATATTCATGAAAAAGTTTAGTGAACTAAAATGTATATTTGTGAAAATTTCTTTACGATTTATGATATGTCGTTAATAAGGCGTATATTAAAATTGAATATTAAGTTTAATTTTGCAATATCTAAAATTTAAAAAAGAAATATTTTAACTATATTAGTGACAACTAACTCTTAAATACTATTTTACTATACATTGTAATTGAATATATATAAACTGTATTTTTAAAATATTCAATTGAATAATATTTTCTATGTATCTAGATTTATTTTTTAGATATTTTTATTTTAGTCCTAAATGAACAAAGATTTTTATTGTAACGAAATATTTAATTCAGCTTAAATGTAAATGTAATAAATTACTAAAATTCACATTTCATTTCAATTCTTACAAGTATACTACTTCTATAATTCATTGCATATTATATAATAAACTAATAAATAGAGTGTTGAAATGTTTCATGTTAAGTGTGTTAGAATGAAATTGTAAAAATCTGAAATTCATTGAAAAAGTTGCTGCAAGTTTAAATTATTTTTCGTAGTTCATAATGCCACTATTTACAACACACCTTATTTAATTTAAATAAATCTTTGTTAGTAATATACTTTTATTAACCATAAAGAAATAAAAGTTAGAATGTGTTGGCGAATATTTACGATTTTATGTATGCAGTGAGTTATTTATTACGAAGTTAAACGCAAGTACAAATTAGAGGTATATGTCAAGGAAACTGTAATCCTAAAAGAAATTTCAGAATGAACTTTTAAATTAATCTTTCATCTCTCTAACAAATTAAAAAATAACGACAGCCACAATATAGATTCTTAGAAACTTTTTTAAAAGTATACCACATAATATTTTTTTATATTTTATTTTTCCTGCATAACAAAGCTTTTAACATTAACATATTTTATGTATAACGTAAAAATTTGCGGGTTTTTTGTGGAAAAATGTTTGGCAGGCACCCAAATCTTAAAAGTTGGATTGTTGCCTGTATTCATTACTGAACAGTTCACTCAACTAAAGCTTATCTATTTTTTGGAATCTGGTGCAAGATGTAAATATTGGTAATATTCTAATTTTAGGAAAAAATAAAATATTTTGAGTTATAAACTAATTATTATTATTTGATTATTTTTTTCAGAGAAGTAATCTGAACAAAATTTTTATCTTGTATAAGAATATTTTATAGCAACACAGATAAGAATAATATTTTTTAAAGTATTCACTGTTATCTATGAAGATATAATGATTAAAATATTGAAGAAAATAAATGCTATTGGAAATGACATTTATAGTTGTTTCTTAGAAATTTAAAATTTTATTTCACATATAGAAGAAAATAAATTTTTTGAGATCTTATTTATTATGTTTAGATTAAATATTTTAGCATATTAATCGTGATCATAAAATAAAGCTATGCAAAGATTGTCTCTAAGCGTAAACTTTTTGAAACGAAAGTTCATCAACTTTTATGTTCATCTAACTAAACTTTTTATATTTGCATATTGTTGAGATTTAATTTATTTTTGATCAAAATGTATTTAAATAATTTTTGCTTCGAGTGCAACATATAATGAGAATATATTTAAAAAGGAGAAGTGATATAGGGACATCTTTATGCCAATGTCCCTAAACTTTAAATTTTAAATAAATAAAAGTAGATAGATTAAACTAGTTAAGAATTTTGTTTTAAAATTTGTTACTTTGTTTATAATTCTGTGCTAAAAGCAACAGTAAAAACGTTTTATAACGCAATGAAAATACATTTCAGAAAAATCAGAATGTAAAATTATTTCTTAAATTTTCTGTACTCACAAACTGAAATAAAAATTTCATTCATTTAGGGTAAAAAATTTATTTTTAATATTTGTCATAATATGAATCTACATTCACTTATATATATATATATATATATATATATATATATATATATATATATATATATATATATATATATATATATATATATATATATATATATATATATATATATATATATATATATATATATATATATATATACTGGGTATGTTTTATATCTTGAATAATTCATTCTCATCAAGTTGTGTTCAAAACTCATAACTTTAAAAAAACTATTATTAACACAAAAAATAAACTGCAATTATCTTTATAAATAGTTTACTTCATATTATTTTCTTCAGAAATTTTAAAAATAAAATTAAATTTATATGAAAATTTTTTTAAAGTTTCTATTATTATTATAAGTCACTACTAGTGCAGTGAGAATGCAAACATATATATATATATATTTTTGATACTTTCCCAATGTTTGTTTTGCTCTTAGATCATCAAAAAAATACGTAAACGAAAGGAAAATTTACTATTTTGTGTTGTAACAATAGTAAGGAAAATATGAAGAAAATTTAATGTCAAGTAGATATGAATTTAACTATTTAAACATAAATTTTTAAATATTTATAAATACTTTAGTAATGATTTACATCTGATTTAATATTTTGAAATTTATAAAGGATTTAAATGATAGATAATGATTTACAAGCATAAAGGAATTAAAACTTTTTAACCATATCTTTGTATCTATAAGATATATTTTAAATAGAAGATAAGACATTACTCCATGTTCATCTGTCATTTAAAATTATCAAAGTATTAAAATATGTAAAAATTAAAAAACAAAAAAAAATATTTAGTGTTTTAATATTATTAACAGAAATGTACAGAAATATTTATGTTAATTAGATATGAGTTTTAATTTTCCAATTGCAAATTTGGAAATATTAATAAATATTCCAGTAATGATTTATTTAGATATAGATATAAAATTTTTTTAATGATATGTTTGTCCCTGTATCATAAGATGTATTTCAAATTAAAGATAAGGGACTTTAAAGATTTTTTAGTTCCATCACAGTATTAATTATGCAAATTCATTACATCAAACAAATAATTTAGAGAACATTTTAAGGAAATTCGAGGCAAATAGTCGAAAATTATTAATCATAGCTAAAAAACTGCTGGTGAGTTGAATTGTTATTCATGGTAACTTAATGCAGTAAATATATACTTATTAAAGCAGGATAATTTATCATTGAGAAAATTTTGATTTTATATGGAATGATTTAATATTTTGAAATTTAAAGACATGTTTTCATAAAGATTATTACATAACTCTGGTTACTGAATTAACTCTAATTTCATTGCATTGATGTTTATAATACAATATTATATGTACAATATAGTGATCAATCATGAATGCTATGCAGGATATTTTTAAAAACGTAATTCAAATTTTGCTTTGATTTAAAATTCGAAATTAAAAGCTTAATACAAAATCCAACATCTGAAAATAAAAATAAAACTTTCTATTTTTTTTAAATTAAAGATTATATTAAACAGAAAATAGAAAAAAAAAATATTGAAAAAAGAAATTATTGTGCGTGAAATGATTATCCATCTGTTCACAAGATTGTTGATCAACACTAAAGAATTATCGGGTAATTTTGCAGTTGCATTATTAATGTTGAAGAAAAAAGTTTCGTAAAATATTTTATACAATATAGGAAATCTTTTTATATTAAATTCTATAAAAATATTATATTTTTTGTATAAAATAAAGACAAACATTTTCCCTTTTATTATATATTTTTTAACTTTTTAAAATTTATTTCACAAACTATTAAAATTAAATAAAAAAATAAAATGTGAAAGTGTGAGATATTGGTCAAAACATGCATATAGGTAAACACACACACACACACACACACACACACACACACACACACACACACACACACACACACACACACACACACACACACACACACACACACACACACACACACACACACACACACACACACACACACACACACACACACACACACACACACACACACACACTGAGTTCTTATTGGTTTTAGGTTGCTTTAAATAGAAATTGAATTTTAATGATGAATATTTTAAAATAAGAGCTTAACAACTTGATGAGATATGTTCCTGAAAATTATAACTTTTGTACTTCCTAAAATATAAGAATTTTTCAAAACTAAATTTCTGAATTCTTCCAAAGTTCTGAAAATTTATGAAACTATTTTCGAGTAAATAATTTACCTAATGACAAAATCTTTGTACTAGTTTAAGAGTATCCATAAAAGCTTAAGAAATTTCTTAAAACAGTGCATACTTTTAGAGAAACTTGACAACTCTTTCCGCATTGTTTTCTGCTTTTCTTAGCTTTTATTTCCTCAACTTTTAAAACTTAACTTTCCTTAGCGCATTTTAGAGTGAATCAATGAGTTTTCTTCTTTCCTCATGTTTTGGTATTCTCAATGTATTGTTTACTGCTATTATGAACCAGAATTTTGAAGGTTCATAAAGGTTTTATTTAAGTAGACATAAATAAAATAATATCACATAAATATATTTATTTGAATATTGTAAAATATGAATGTATAAATTTAAGGAAAATTATTATTTATGGGGCATAGTCAATAATTCGTATAAGACACAACCCATCTCTCTTCCAAGATTTTTCAAAATTGTCTTTCATATGATTAATTAAATATAACTTAAATATTCATTTTTATTCAGTTTTTACAGCTTTCGTTGCAAACATCTAAATTTAAGCAACAATATATCATTCAATATAATGAGAGAAATCATGAACCAAATTAAAAATAATATTATAATGTAAAAAGAGAAGAAGTACGATAAAATGTTTTGTTACAATTATACCGATTATCATGATATTTATTATAAAATAATTCATTTATATAGATGAAACTATCAACCTTCGTGTACTAACTTGATTGGAATTATTTCCAAATTTTGCAACAATAATAATGACTATATGAAATTATTTAACCTTTTAATTTAATTTTGCTTTAATATATTTAACTACTGTTGTAAACTTATTTTTATCCACAAGAAATAAATAACACTTTAGATTCTGAATTTCTAAAGAATAGAAATCCTGCATAGAAATCCAAATATTATATTATATTGTTAAAATGATAAAAGAGCAAGAATAATATTATTTAGGGTTGTGTGTTAAATAATTTTTATGAAGCATTAATTTGATAAATGGCACAAATTATTATTTACAATACATCATTTATTATGTATAATAACCATCGTCAAATAAGGTGAATAATTTTATTTATTAAATATAATTTTATTTCAAAGATAGAAAAACATTAACTTCTTTTTTTAAAGCAACTAATCTATAAGTAAATATCATAAATTATAACATCTTTAGTTCAGCTGCATAATGTTCATAAATATGTTAAAATTTTGAACTTTTTATAAGCAGTTGATTGTAAAGATGCAAGTGGAAGATTACTTGACAAAATGGGAGATCGAGGGAGGAGAGGTTATTCAAAGCATTAGGTACCGAGTTCGAATCCTGGTTCAAGTATGGATGTTCCTTCATTTTTCTCCCTCTCTTTATGTGTTCATTTTCCTTTCTTTTTCAAAGCAAATATGACACACCCACTGGGTATCCCACTGTGAGAGATGCCCTCACCTTCACCCCTTTTAGAGCTGAATAGGATGGAATCCTAAGGTAGTCCGGGTATAAGAAGGAAAAAAAAAATTCAACATAGTTTAGAGTATAGTTGTTAATTTACTAACTAATATTTAATTAAACAATTATAAAATTTTAGAACAGTATATTTTCAAGCATAATCAGTTTAAAACAAATTGTTGAAAAGGAAATTTTCATGCCACATATTCATGAAACATATTTTAAAAGAACAAGCATTTCTTGGAAATAATACAGGAATTGAATTACAGACTATGATACGAGGAATATAAGAGGAAGCTAAATACTTGATACATTCGTTCTAATGTAGTGGAAAATCTAATAAGGGAAAGTTGTTTCTATGTTTTCCTATTACCCAAAGCTTTTTTTTTTTCTGAAGGAAAACTTAATGCACAAAATTACAAGGTAGGATAAGGATTACAATAAAATATCCAAACGCAGCTGGTAGATATGCATGTAGGGGAAAAAAACCTAGCATGGATCTTCAAATAGATTTACTGCAATCTTTTGAATTTTACTAATTTTTTCGAGTTGGAAAATCCTATATTCATAGCTACGTAAACTGAACAACTGCAGACAAAAAAAATTTGGTTTTATTTTTCTGCATTTTGCAAATTTCTTTTTATTTTTCATTCTGGGTCACGAAATATTAATAATAGTTTCTAAATAATGAATAATTAATCAGTATATTTTTCTAGTATTGTTATTTCATAAATTATAACTTCTAATTTGCTAGTTAGCTCAATTGAAGAATTAGAGTGAATGTCTTTGAGATTACATGAAAAAAATTAAATTAAAGAAAGAGTAAATTTAAAACAATCAAAAAATTTTATTTATCACCACGAGGAAATCTTTTTTTCATTGTGAGAAATCATAGCTATCGAAAGTAAAATTATCTCATAGCCTAACACATAAAAAATAATTTCTTCCATATATAGGAAGATGTTGAAAAATTAGTATGAGGGAGAAGAGAAAGACAGAGAGAAGGAACTTTAAGAACGTTTTGAAGACAAAATAATGCTTACAAATTACTTTTGAAGCTTATCGAAAAAACACATAGAAGGCACCTTCTTTTGTAATAAACAAATACTAAAATATGAAGAAATAAGGGAAAAAACATTTTTTTTTAGAAATGTTATTTTTAGATGATAAAATAAGATTTTCAAATGATAAAATAAAAAATCATATAATAATGTGGCTTTTAAAAAATGCAACATTTTGAAGGAAAATTTATTGTGAAAAATATGTAGATAACTTGTTAAAAAATTATCTATGATGTTATAAAATAAAAATCTAAAATAATCATTGAACTTGAATATATTTTGATAAATTTTCATTAGATATTACAAATGTCTGAAAAATAACTTAATAAATTAGGATTCAAAATATTAAATAATTGCAACTAATAACATATTTAGGCGTTCGCAAAACTTAATGTTTTAATGTTCGTAAGTTTCCACAGCAACATTTTTATGGAATTTGAACCATCGACAACTTAGGTTATCATAGTAACATTACACATCAACCTCGCATTCACAAATTCAAAGGAATGTCAAAATAATGGGAACACCTTATTATTCAGTATTATCATGTCGTGGGACTACTTTTGGCTAGCAATACGATTCATATAAGTATTAAATGATTATTATTCATTCTTCATGAAGTTATTGGGAAACATCTAGGAGAGGTGCTGGTAAATTATATCGAAATTTCGTATTGAATGATCTGAAATAGATTATAATGGTACAACTGAATATGTAACAATTGAATATGTGGGTCAAGATGAGTGTTTAAATTCTTCATCTCGCTCATTAAATAATGATTACAAAAATCTCGCTTCACTGATAGATGCATTATCATCCTTGAAAATTATTCCAAAACATGCAAGAAACAAAGTTTGCATTATTGGATGGACCTGGCAACCTAAAATTTATTCATACTTCTATACAGTGGTCTTTATTCAGGATTAGGATTGGGTTTGCATAACAATCAATTTTAGCTACGCATAGCAAATAAGAACGCTTTTTATTGGTATGATTGAATATGAACTCTCTGAAACAGAAATGACGAGATGTGTTAATTTCAGAGGAATTACATTTGCGTTGTTTTAAGAGCTAGTTTCAATCGACATCTCCAAAGGTGCATTTAAACAGTATCTTACATATTTGTATGATGTTCGTATGGTATATAATTTATTTGTTACAGAAAATGTTTAGTTGATCAAACATCCCTTACAGTCTCCATATTTTACATCAAACAAAATCTGATCAAATTGACATTTTATCACCTTTCATGAGTTACTAAAATCAATGAATTGTGTCATCATGTTCAAAATCGATACTTTCAAATTTCTGAGAAATATATTCACTTGTATACTATATTTATATCCAGTATACTATATTTATCCAGAAAATATCATTCTGTAATTTGCATTTTTTCCAGCTACTACACCCGATAAATTCTGGCAATAAGTGGAAATCATATGAACCTTTTCATCCAGATAATATCTTCTTCTATCCCAAAAAAATAACCTATTTTTATAACCTTAGATTCTTGTTATGAATGCTGATTCTTGTGGTAATGACGATAGTCAATATAAGCGGCTACATTAACCTTCGTCACTGGCAGGATTTTGTCATCATTCAAACCTTACAAGAAGCTGAAATTTCATTCATTTGATTTCTGCATAACTCTTTTGACAAGTTAAATTTGTTGTAATATCTCTTGCCTTTGTTGATCTTGCGATCTTGCATTTTGTGTAGTTAGTAGTGTTATTAATAAATTAAAAAAACGGTAATCAGTTTTTATAATATACTATCTTAAACTTAATGTGACACATTTTGGTACAGAAATCGCCTCATTTAATGGCTGAAGTCACTGCAAAATATATATTTAGTTCAATTTTAATCATTTCTAAAAATTTAGCTTGAAACAAAACTCCATGGTTAAAATTTCAAATTGCCTAATTATAATCTAGCATTTTGGATTAAATTAGTAAATATATGTCAGCTACATTCTTTGAGAATATCCATTTTTATTTTGAAATGCATGCAAAGGTTTAATTGATTGCACTTACCACTCCTCCAATGAAATTTGGGTGGATTACTTTTTTTGTTTTTAAGAGATATTCAATTGCTTAGAATTTTTAATGGTAAGTTTAGCACGCTTGTTTTTATAAGTTTATGAATTTCTGTGTTTTCAGTTTATGGAGAAAATATTTTTGAAAATATATTCATTCCAGCTTTGATTATATATTCAAATCAACGAAACCAGTTTAAAAACTAGATTTCGAATTTATAATTAAAATCCTTAATTATATTAATATAATAAATTCTATCAAAAAAGTTTTAAAAAGGCAACTCTGGAGTACTTAACATCACATTTTAAATGGTACGTCAAGAAGTTCAATTTAAATAACAAATGGTTTTACAATAGATCCTGTTATTTAACAAGCAGCAAGATCTGATTTCCTAAGCAATCAAAATAACAAAATTATATTCATGTTATAACAAATCATGGAAATAATAAAAAAAAAGAGAAAGAAAAGGTCTATTTAAAAGTCACTTTCCACACAATTTTATTATCAGATCCAATTTTATGAAGTAATTCTAAGAAAACTGCTTATATAGAAAATAAATGCAAGACATTTTAAAAATAATTTTATAAAAATGATCAATGTAATAATACAGTATTAGAATAGAAGATTTGATTAGCATTATATAAATGTAGTCACTTAAATGTGATACAAAAAGGAAAGAAATAATAAATGGGAAACTTTGCCCACTAAATAATTAGAAAATTCATGGAAGTAATTTAGTTGTTTTTGATTGCATCTGAAAGCATAGTAATCAAGATTAATTGCAATTTCGAACAAAAAGAAAATAAGTATCAATTATTATACTGAAACAATCAAAAGGTATGGAGAAAATGATTCAAATATGGAATTTATCCATACATTATCAGGGATAAATTTGGTGTTAGCATTAAATTTGCATAAAATTAAATTTTCCAAATTATATTTTCATCATGTAAATTCTAGAAGCTATAAACTTCTTCTTTAATTTAAAATGTAATAAATTTTTTAAGCAACAAAATTATTTCGAGATAATGTACTTCCTTTGTTAAAGCTGAAAGAGTAAGTTATTTTCAATGTTATATTCTTCATCATTAATAAAAAAGTTTTAAACTTGACAATATGATTTATTTAACTACATGTAAAATGAGATATACATATGAAGAAGAAATGTTTCTCTTTTTAAATATATATATATATGTATATATATCTATACATATGTTTGTGTGTGTGTTTGTAAATATGTATTTTAACTTAAAGATAAATAGTCCTTTATAACGATTAAAATCAATATCGCTTAAGCCTTTATGCTTCTAAATAAGAAGTCTAAAATTACACTTGATTTATGTGAATGAAGAATTAAAAATCCTGTAAACAGGAATAGATTGAAGCTTTATTTCGGGGAGGGGGTTATTTTTTTATAAAATCTTTTATTGAGAATCTTATTTCCACACAAATTACTTAAAGTTTAATTTGTGTAATACTATCCTTAGAATATCCTCATTGTGTTGGGGAATATTTGAAGGAAATCAAAGAATATATATGCACCACAGAAGATTATATATTATGATAGAAGTTGAACAGAGAAGTTTTTTTTTGATGTAAGGTTATAATAATTTTCCTTACATTTATTTAAAAATGCGTTATCATTTTTTTAGCCAGAAATATTTCAAAAGATATATCCTAATTATAATGTCTATATCAACTCAAAGTGTCACCTTTAAAATTAAAGATAAATATTATTATCGAAAAAAACTTCCTCTGTCTGCATTTTTAAAAGCCGTACTTTAATAGTTTTAGCTTAATTAAACAAATGAAGCAAAATAAATAGCAAAATTTATGACATTATTAATGGGAAGTGAAAAAAAATACTTTACTTTAGTAATTTTATGAATAAATTATAAGAGAAAAGTAAACCCGGTGGAGTAATTTTAAACATGTAACTAATGCACTTTCTAAAGAATAAATATTATCGACACAACTAATATTTCGAACAAAATATTTTTATATGAAAAAAGATCATAATTATTAATAACGTTTTCAAAAAAGGTAACTAAAATCATAATGAAATTTTTTGCTTTAAATTATTCTAGTTTGAAGAATTTTTAGAATCTTAACAAATAAGGATTTTATACAGCATTTTATGTAAAGACTTCTTGCAACTTAGCAGTTTTTATGATATATGCTCTGTAGCAGCTTATAACTTTCTCAGAAGCTGCTCATGTCATTTCTGTGCAAGTAATATTATTAATAGAGGTAATATGGCAAAGAAGATTCTTATCCCAGCATAAATGTCACTCCGAGTTTTCTTTGAGACTGGATTCTGGGTATAATCTGCGATAGGTTGACTGATAATCACAGCTGTATCAGCTTTTCTTTTACTTACATTGACATAAAGGTGCATGATATTTATTTATCTTTTTTTTACAGTATGAATCATACATAATATACACTTTTCAGAATAAAGATTCTATTATCTTATAAATTATTCTGGAAACCATTACTTGTTTGTGATGTAATAGATTCTATATAAAAGATTAGGAATTCTTAGAAATATTGTAGTTAATATAAAGTAAATTTCTGAATAATAGGAATCTTACGTAATATGGACTTTTCCGCATAAAGATTCTATCACCTTATATATTATACTTCAAACCAATAATGATTAGGAATCCTTAGAAATACTGTAGTTAATATAAAAAAATTCCTATTTCTTGTTATTAATAATAAGTAAATAAAACTTATGTTTTCTTGCATTTTATGTATAAAATTGTTAAATAAAAAGAGTAAATTATAATTTTATAATAATAATTTTTTTATTGTAATTAATATCTACAATATCAATAAATATAAAGAAATAAAGTATTTTTATACATAAATTTTAAAAGAAGATTTTAAAAATAATTTATTTATGTATAAAACATAAAATAGGATGCGACATTAATAAGAGTCAATAAATTATTGGAATAAAATATACTTCTTTTAAATAAATATCAGTTAAATTTTTCTTATAATTAAATTTTAAAAGAAGATATTATAAATAGTTTATTTATGTTTAAAACATAAAATAAGATGCGACATTAATAAGAGTCAATAAATTATTGGAATAACATATACTTCCCTTAAATAAATATTAGTTAAAATCGATTGAGACCAAATTCAATTTTATATATTGAGGAAACATCTCAAACTTCAGTAATTTCCAAAGGTAGAATATTCTAATGTCTTGTAGTCAGCACATGAGATTCAAGAGCCTATGATGGGAAGGGTGAGAAGGGAGACGGTTGGTGCCAAGAGCAATTTGAAGAAGATGCGTTTTTTCTTTTTCTTTGTATTCATACTTACTTGTGCGCGCTACGCAGGCGTGAGAGATTTGTTAGCTAACCTAGATATGACTCCTTTGTAATTTTATTTCTTTGTTAGATGTGTTTGTTTTCAAAACTTGGAATCATCAGTTTACTTTATAACAAACTTATGTTCCGTTGGCAACTGTTTTGGATGCTTTTATAATGCTTTGGATTAGCATCCACCGATGAAATTAATTATACGCACTATATTGGATTATGTGTCAGAATGGCTCAAAACAATTTTGATCAATCTTTCTCTGGGTACAATTGAAAATAAATAGTTGGATGTATTATATAAATTTATAGAATATTTAGTTCCATTCTTATATATGTACTTTCATGCTATAACAATTTAACTTTTTATTAGTGAGTAAATGGTGTATACCATATTACAAAAGCAAATTTCTCTATTTCCTGTATTCGAATTTACAGTGTAATAATTATTATAAGAGAAATATTCTCTCTAATTCCTATTATCTCCCCTCTTGACTCTTTGGCAGGAGTGTTCTTCCATACAGAATTACTGGTACACACAAATAAATCTTCTTAACATCCTGAATTCTTAAAACAAGCTGCACTAGAGTTCATCCATAACATCCCCACTCTAGCTGTACAAATTTATACTCAGTGGAGAAAAAATGAAAATGGCCACACTGGAAGTGGAGTGTTTCTTAAAACTGAAACTATTTTTTTAAAAACTATGCAATGCTGATTTCAGTTCCGTCTTTTGTACAAACCTTACAGCCCTTGATGTGGCTCTGGACTTTTCATCTAACAAACAGTTAAACGGCGAGATTTGGATTTTAGTTGACAGTCGCAGCGTTATTCAATACCTTGAAAACTGGAGGAATATTGTGGACCAGAGGGAAATTTGTGTTTTCAAAATGCTTAAAGCATTATCTGAGTAGTCCATTATTAATTTTCAATAGATTCCATCACATGTCGATCTTAAATACAACGGTATCACCGATGGCCTTGCTTAGGATGGATTATCGCTGCCTCTTGGTTCTGCTGATCTGCTGACTTTCCAAGAAATCTTTTGTAGGAGTAGGGCTCTTGACAATTCATCTTGGAAAATTCCACCGTCTCATCTTAGGTACTGTGGTTCTGATCCTGGGGGATCTTTGAGTTTCGACGGTGAAAAACGTGATCAGACTACCTTGTACAGACTCAGATCCGGCCATCTTCGGACTCTATGGTTCTCCCAGGGCAAACAAGTCAACCTATCTGAACAGCATTTGCTTTCAAAGCGTGAACTTTTATATAGCCCTGGAGCTATCCTCGATTCTTTGAAGGCGAAGAATGTCATGGACCTGGTCTGATATAAACCAGGGGATAAGAAAGAAGAAGAAGAAAATAAGTGAACTATCTTGTTGTAAACTTATATTTTAAAACTTTTATGTCATTGATGTGTACTTTAATTCACTTCGGAATATATTAAAACGAATATGTTATTTTAGTGTTAAAGTATAAAATCAAAAGTACAATTATATTCATAATTTTTGATTGTTTCCCTGATATATGAAGTAGATTTTATGAAAGTAATATGATTTAGAAAGGATATCATTTCGTTTTATTAAAACAAAAGTATATTATTACAAATAGGCCTGAATTTAAATAAATATGAGATTTATTGAAATGTTTGATTGTTGTTTGCAATGTATCTATCTGATTTGTTTGGTATTTTAAACGCATATGTTTTTTCATTGATAAGGATTTACAAAGGTATTTTCTTGATTTTTAAAATATATTTCGTTATTATCATTATTTGATGTTATGTATGATGAATTAAGAAAATTTATTGATTTGCATTCGAAAGCTGATTTCTTTTTCGGATGGGTAAAAACTTTTAATTTATAAGGTTTTCATAATATATGAGAATTTTAGTGTCAATATTTTAAAATAATAAAAACTGAAAAGTAATATAGTTTCATTTTCTGATTTATTATAGTAGTATCTATTTAAAAATTTTATTTTATATAGTTTATGCACTTTTTAATTTAAGTTTTTGATTAATACTTCAATTTATATGCGTATCAAACATTAGCTTGGTGATAAAAATTTTAAATCGAGAACAGAATATATAACAATAAACTTGCCCTCATTTTCAAAATAAGTTATTTTCCATTTATACACTATTTGTTGTCTTACAATCTAATCTGTTTTCGCTTAAGTTTTTTAAATGTTATTTGTTTTATATTAGTAGTTTGTGGAAGATAATTTCAACAGTTATTTACGAAATTTTGCATATTGGTGAGTGTAATCCGTTTTTTTATCATTATTTCATCTCTTCTGAGACAAAACGCTTAGTAAATGAAATGGCCTTTTTAGTACGGGGAAAAGGAACATTTAGTAGAAGCAGCTGAAAAGTTGGAAAAAATGGTTCCATATTCTTCTAAAATCCTAGATATTAAAAATTAATTTTAACTAATAAAAACTTTAATGAGAAGGAAGTGAAATGTATACTAGATAGAATAATCAAAGAAAGAGTTAAAAGAGAATAAGAAGAAAAAAAGGAAAAAATTAAATGTGAAGAATTAGAAAAAGGAGAGAACATATTTTGAAAATGAAATGTCTGGAAATATCTTCAAATGCTGCAGTTTTGAACACAGAATCAGCTACAAATAGGACTGATCAAGCTAAAAATATTCAGTTAATGCATATAACACCAAAATTTGGTGAAAAGAAAGATGAGATGATCTTATTTTTTGTAATTTTTGAATGCAGAGCAGAAATGGCTTAAATTCCGAAAAACAAAAGGGTAGTTTAACTTGTATTAACTACCCATTTGTTTTTCGGAATCTAACATGTTAACTCCAGCTAACATGTTAGATATAAGAAATATCTAATATGTTAGCTGGAGAAATTCCGGGAAAGATTGATGATTACGATTACGAAAACTAATTCTTTAACGATTCAAGTTAAATAGAAAAAAATTAAGACAATTGTTTCTTAAACATCAGAAAAAGTCAGAAAAATCTTAGTGAAATTATGCAAAAACATTAAATAGTTACTTTACGGAATAGCTTATAGAATTCTAAATAACAACATTTGAACAACTTAAGGAACTGTTGATAACAGATCAATTGAAACGTCGGTGCTAATTGAAATTAGGGAACATTTTTTGGCCAATTGGCTCAAAATAAATTCTTCGTAGGATATGGAAGAGAAAATAGATGAATAAGAAAGTTCAGGAGATAGTTTTAAGATGAAAGATTTTACAAAACTCCATCAAAACAATTCTAGTTTTCATCATCAAAATGAAAGCCATAACTTTAAGTTTAATGAAGTAGTCCAAGGTAATAAATCTTAAGTTTCTGAAAGAATCGAAAATAGAAATTATAATTATTCACATGAAAGGGAGATTGAAAACTTCTGATGTTATGAGTGTTGTTCTCATCGTCATTTTCTGTCTCAGTGCGACGCAATAAAAAAGGAACTTTGAATCAGTAGCATTCAATGAAATTGCTAAAATGCACTTTAATTGATTTAATGGCTTTTTACACCAGTATTGGCTCCATTAATGGAATTCATATGCCAATACTAAGAGAAAATGGTGCACCTCTTGATTTGATTTGTGGAAAATACGTGAAACCAGATATGTTCACTAAAGAAAAGGTTTGAATAAGAACAAATATTGATGGAACATTAGTATGCTTACCTATTGCCGAAGTTGAAATAAATTGTGAATAAGGTCACATTTTGATAAAAGCAGTATTTCTTTGGATCACGGAAGATATTTACAGGGTAACAAAACAGCAGATATATTTAGGGAAACTAAAAAGCATGAAGAAGTGGGAATACATATGATAAATGCTATAGAAACTCGAGCTAATAAAAAGAGATAAGGGAAATAGCAAGAATAAAGAGATTATCGACTTTGAAATAGAATCCTCTAGGTCTTCCCTCAAATTAAATAAAATGAAGATTTAGTGCAAAATGCAATTTTACAACCATTGGAAACTGAAGTTGGAGGGATGGATTGGACATCTCCAGAAGAATTTGCTAGAGGACAAAATGTGCGCAAAGATTTGTAACATCCTTTTGAGCAAGCTGAATTAAAATCTTCAAAAGATAGTAAATACATTACAATAAATCAAATGTTGTTTTATAATAAAAAATACAAAGATGGAAGTGTAAGAAGATTATTAGTTGTTCCCAAGAAATTTCGCTATCAGCTAAAAGGGATCTGCCATGAGATAACTGCAGTTATAACTAAAACAAAAGAGATAAACTGTGCAAAACATTCTACTGTCTTAACTGCTTTTAAGAAATAGAAAATTTTGTTAAATATTGTAAGAGAAAGAACTCCCGTAACACTATTATAGGAAAATATAACTGGCAAAACCATTGAAGAAGATATTGTGATTGCTTGCATTTTTAATCTTTTAAATATAATGAAAATATGCCAAAAATTATTACTGCAACATTTGACAAATGCTAAAGAAAAACAGAAACATTTGTGTGACCATAAGGCTAAGAAAAGATAATTTATGGAAAATGATCTTGTGCTTGTTGTTGCACCTTCTAAATTAAACATATTTTCTGTTCAATGCATAAGCCCAGGAAAAGTAATAAAATGACTATTGAAAGCTAATCACGTAATATAATTTCTCGATAAGAAAAAAATAATATGTATACTATGTAAATATGTTAAAACCCTATTTTCAGCGTCTAGAAGACATTAATTTAATTTTTACCTTCAAATCTGATAATGAAGATATTGATTCTGAGAATGAAGATATACCAAGTTTTGAAATTAATCTACCATTTTATTGACGTTTCCTGAAAGCTGTTATAATGAAAAGTTTTGAGAATGAGCAGAGGAAGCAATTGAGTAGATATTTATTTTAATTTATTGATATGTTTTCGTGAAAAAACCGTGTTTTATAGAACTGGCTGGACTGGACATCGAGTTAGAATCTTACAAACCTGTTATAGCTAAACCATATCGAATGTCAACACGGCATACGGAAATTCTGAAATTGGAAGTAAACAAGATGTTGAAATTGAATTGGAACCAAGTGAATTCAGTAACACACACATCACCTTTAAAATTAGTTAAAACACCTGGAAATGAACCTCGTCAATGCATTGATTATCGTAGGTTAAATGAGGTTAACAGAACCCAATATTATCCATTACTAACTATAGAAGATCGCATTGAATCCGTTTAGAAAGGGAATTCCATATCTTTATTAAAACTCCAGATTATTGGTATATACATTTCAGTTCGAAGGTTCAAATATATTTATGACGATATTTGGTGTTTATAAGCCGTTGAGAAGGGCACTTGGTTTGAAGAATGCCCCTTACTGTTTTAGTAAGTTAATGGCTGAGTTATAAAAACAATGCAAACATTTTGCTGTACCTTATTTAGATGATATAAGCTATACAGTGGTGGCCAAATTTGTGGACACTTTTGGAAATTTTTATGTTTTCGAACTTTGTATGCTTATAGAAAATGTTACGTTTCGCAAAATACAAACTTGTCTATATCATTTTAAAGAGAATTTATTACTGAATTTAATACAAAACACAAAATTCAATTATTTGAATACAAAAAGGTTAAAAGATAATAATCATGGATATACATTAGATAAAGATGATTGCAGTGAGTAATCAGTACTTAGTAGAGTGCCCTTTATTTTTGATTACAGCTTCACATTGACATTTCATTGTGCTAACAATAGTTTTAAGCTCTTTTTTCGTTATTACATGATGCCAGGAAACAATTATAGCCTCAATTATTTCACTATTTTTTGATGGGTGCCTCATTCGGACAAGAGTTTTCAAACCTGTTTCTTATACACTGCAATTACAAGTAAGGCTTTTTGTAAAAGTTTTTAATATTTAGTCAAGAAGCAATGACATCAAATAAAAGAGTAGATTGGACACCTAGAAAGGGATATAATATTATTATGTTACGAGAAAGTGGTCTTTCCTATGCCAAAATTACAAGACAGATGGGTGGTTCAACGACTAAATCTGGAGTACGAAAGTTTTGTTTACGATATCAAGAAACAAATTTAATTGAAAAGAAAGAAGGAAAAGGCCAAAAATGGTGCACCACATCTATTGATGACAGAAGAATAAAAAGTCTATGTCTTCAAGATAGGAAAATGTCATCAGCGGCCATTAGAAGTGATCTAAATGATGCTGGTGTTTCTATCAGTTCAAGAACAATCAGGAGAAGATTAACAGATGTTAAACTGAGAGGTAGAATTCTACGAAAAAAGCCTTATCTTAATTTTTCAGCAACGAAAAAAAAAAGACTACAGTGGGCAGTAGTCACAAGTTATATGGAGTGATAAAACTAAGCTATCGTTATTCCGTAGTGATGGGTGAAAATATGTAAGACGTATGAAAAGAGCTACATCCTGACTGCATTCAAGCAACTGTGAAGAACCCAGTCAGTGTTATGATTTGGTCATGAATGTCAGCAGATGATATTAGTCGCGTTCATGTCATCGATGTGTGTGTGGGACACTAAATTCCAGAAAATACATTTACATTTACACTATTCTAGAACCAAAACTTCTACCTTCTATCAGATGTTTCTTTCCCAACAATGCTTCATTTATTTTTCAGCAGGATTCTGCTCCTTGCTACACGGCCAAAATATCGAAAGTGTGGTATCATCCAACATTATTTAATCCTAGACTTTTATATAATGTAGGACGATACCACACTTTCGATATTTTGGCCATGTAGTGGACTTTACTCTTCAAAGCCTAAATTTTGATATTGTTCACAGAAAGGGCAAATTAGATCAGAATACAGATAGTGTCAGCAGAATGCTGAACAACCAAACATAATTGTTTTATTTTTCTCAGATATTAAATGTTTTCTTTTAATGCAAATTTCAATTGTAGTTTCATACGTACATAATTTCTTGAAAAATTATAATATTTTTTAAAATAATAATGTGTTTATTTGTAAATTTAGCTAGAGTTACCATTTCTTTTGTGTTATATAATCATTATGTGCTATTTTGATATATTTTCACATTTTATATTTAATTTTATATAGTTCCATATAGTTTTCTGTATCAGCAAGAGTCCGATTGATGAATGCTATCTGTAATACTAACTTCTAACTTTTGCTCTTTGTTGTTTGTGTGTGTTTATTTCTTTTTTATTGAAGGTTAATTTATGTAAAATGAAAAAAATGGGGAAGGAAGTATTAATTTAGTCTGTCGTATTTCGTAGTCTGCATTTGAGATTTACAGAGGTTAAGATAGCGAGGATGAGTAGAGAGAGATGGGTAGTGCCAAAAGCAATCTGAAGAAGGTGAGTTTTTTTTAATTTATACTGATACTTGTGTGCGCTATGCAGGCGTAAGAGAGTTTTTAGCAAACCTTGGTATTACTCCTTTGTAATTTTGCTTCTTTGTTAGTTAAATGTGCTTGTTTACAAAATTTAAAGTCATTTGTGTGTTTTATCACAATATGAATGATTTTCCCCAGAAATTTGAGTATTATTATTTTCTATCTGATTAAGCAGAATGTAAAATATATGAAATTTTTAAAAAATTGATTTTTTAATATGTGAAACATTGTTATTCTATAATGTAGAAAATTTAATCCTTATTTGAGAAAAGTAATTTTATGAACTATACTATTCATAAAATGAATAATCATTTGCTATGTTTATTCATTTTATGAATAGTATAGTTTAATAACTTGCTTAATAATTAATTATAACAGCCCATCAAACCCAAAGATGCCGGACATCCATCGAGCCGCTGCTATCAGCCGTCTTGGCCAACAGCGGCTCGCCACTTTTTGATCTCGTCGGTTCCCTTAATAAAGTAGTCGTCGTCATTGCTGTTAGGCCGGCAATACGGTCCGCAGTTGACTCAATGCTGGGTGGCAAGCAATGCCATATTGGCCGCATGTGGCCCATGCAATTGCCTGTAGATGCCTATATACAGTTATCCATCGGCCCTTTGCTGATCGGTCGACTATAGTCGCTTTTACTGACGTAGGGCGGGTTATAGTTATTTATTTCCATAAAAATGGAACTCATTTTATCTGTTAATATTGTATATATTGTTAAAGTTAATAGGGAAATATTGGAAATCCATTAAATTAATCCTGAATATATAGACATAATTGTTATCTATGAAATTGTTGAATGTCACTAATCGCAATTTTAGTTCTTAATTATATAGAAAGATTAAAAAAATAAAAATAATTACTAACTCATATTTTAAAGAGTTGACAATGTTATCTAAATTTTACATTTTGTTTTTATTCAAATAATTTTTATATTCTACGTTTTTAAAATTTTTAAAATAATTTTTCTTATGTATATATAATAAAATTATATAATGTTTTTTTTTTTTTTTTTTTTTTTTTTTTTAATTCTTGTGTAAGCAAGTGGCAATTTTCTGTTGAAATTTGAACTTGAAGGTGTAAAACATTTCCTGTTGTTTTATGATAATTTAAGGTACACACACATATATTTTCTTTGTATATGAATTAATATTTCATTTTCCAAATCAATTAATTTTAATAACAAGATGTTGAGAATAATGATAAAAAAGTAAAAAGATTAACATTTTTTATGAAATAGTATAAACTATTTTTATATATATTTACATTTGAAATTTTTCTTAATATTTTTAATTTAAAAGTTTTTCCTTTTAATTTTTGTGGTCCAACTTCCGAATTAGTCCACAGGAACAAATTTTTTCCTTTCTGAAGATTTTCACTTTGTTGCAATATTCTCCGAAATATAAGAGAATTGTTAAGCTGATTTAATCTAATTTCAAAAATAGAAGCACCATAATATTAATAACAGCCCAGGTAAAGAGAAAATTGAGCTGATATGTTTATATAAATCAGGTAAAACTTCATGTATAACTTCACTTATTTTCATATATTTAGGAAATATTGAACATTTGAATAAGGAAAATTTAAGAAAATTATTTTTAAACTTACAATATTTTATAATTAAATTTACAGTCAAAGCAAAACAAGCGAAGCACTTAAATAGTTAAAATAACTTTACAAATATATATAGTTCAAGTGTTTAACTCCCTCTTTGGTTGTGAATACCTAAAACAGTGTAAATTTTCATTCAAATTTAATAACTTATAAAAATTTAATATAACTAATACAAAAAAGCTTCACGATAGAATACTTTTACTTAATTTCTGTTTTATCCCATTATAAAAAGGAGAAATGGTAATTATTTATAACAATATGTTTAAAATGAGCATGTGTGCTTGAGACCTAAACACTGGGTGTTTTGAGTTATGCTGAGTACCTAATCTGTGTGCTTCGCCCCACAGGTGTTCTCTGTCAGGAAAACACAAAAGAGCACTGTAGGCCTTGGCCCGCATGTGCCACATAGTTTAGTTTAGTTTATATCCATATATATATATATATATATATATATATATATATATATATATATATATATATATATATATATATATATATATATATATATATATATATATATATATATATATATATATATATATATATATATATATATATATATATATATATATATATATATATATATATATATATATATATATATATATATATATATATATATATATATATATATATATATATATATATATATATATATATATATATATATATATATATATATATATATATATATATATATATATATATTATATATATTATATATATATATATATATACAATAAATAACACTAAGAAACAAGTGAAAAATCATCGAAATCATTTATTAATTTCGATAATTCTTTGATTAAAAATAGATACAAATAATTGGGTTAAATGAAAATAATTTCATTTGAAAGACATAATAGAAATTGTGAACATCTAACTTTAAAAATTCCATGCAATGTCTTAAGTGGAATCTTACATTTTCAAGATTTTTATAAAATAATGTAATTAATTTATAACATACACTTTGTATTCCATGCTTTAAAAAATCATATTTCGAAATAATAAGAAATGGTGGATAAAATATACATATATGATTATCAAATTATTTTTTGCATGCTAATTACGTGCAATTAGTAATGTTTATGAAATCATAATAATTAAAATGCTGATGAATTTTAAAACCAATTGAGAGTCTCGAATTATTCATACAATATACTTAAACATAAAATGTAGTTTCTTTAACAAGTGACGTTTCTCAGATTGATGGAAAAAAAAGTCAATTAATAGAAAATATTATTTACGAATTTTGAAATCATGCATTTTAGCTTTTGCCCAGTAAATTTACTGCAGAAATAATAAACATAAAATGAAATTATGAATTTTTTAGAAGTAAAAATATCACTCCTGAACCATTCATAACAATTCTACTCTGATAAAAAGAAAAATAATTAATGCGTATTTATCTTATATTTGACTTGGATCACAGATACAATATCGAAAATTCCGCCACTTCACATTAATGGCTGAATGCTGACATACTCACTTCGCTTTATCTGACGTCACACTGTCACGCGCTATGCACAATAAATAGTAAAAAATAGATTTCATTCTGAACAATAATTTTAAGGGTTAAAGAAGTACGAAGTTATCTGGAAATAAATAAACATCACAAAAAAACTGTTATTTGGAAAATATAGTCTTTGTCGATAAAATATATATAAAAAATATCTATAAAACTAGTGTTTTATTTTTCGGAATCACATATTTAGAAACAGTTATTCAGGAAAGAATCTAATTTCCTGAATCCTGTTCTTAATTGGATCTTCATGTGCTATTAGTCTCATCGTCATTTGTTTTCCTGGTATAGTTTCTTAAGTTACAATTTTATGAAGATACAACAAGTCAAGAAATTTCGGGAATAATCGTATTTCTCTCTTTAGGAAATCGTAGTCTACCGTAAGAATAATTGTTTCTCATTTAATTCACAGGTGCAATGAAAAATATTTAATAGTATTTTACTTAAGTTCATATTTATTTTAATAGATATTTATTTATCATTTTAAGAGGGAAAAAACCAACAGCGCGGATAAAAAATAGAAACAAGGTAAAAGGTGACAGTCAGTGAAGTTGCATTTAATGCTTAAATTATTCATAAATACAAATACGAAAATTAATGATTTTTCATAAAAATAATGAACACTATACTAATTAAAATACCTTCACATGTAAGCGAAATCAAGAGACGTTTTGTAATTTTTTTAAGTATAATATTGGTAATAGTATAGTAAAATAAGTAATGAGATAAGCTCCTTAAAATTAATGAAGCATGATACGTAATTAATTAGTACCAAAAGAAATTAATAATTATAAAGAAACGAGATGTGAATGACCGTGGTGACCTTTGTTGGATAATGATATAAGCATCAGTGTTATATCATTATCTGATCTAAGATATATGCTTTAATTTTAGGTTAGTACATAATTATTTAACATTGTTTTTAAATTATCATTTCTTTAGCCATTGTATATAAAATGTTTAAAATGGGTCAAAGAACTGATTATTCAAAAATAATAAGTATAATTAAACACATATGTATAATTATGCAAAGAAATAATAAGCTTAATTATACACTAATTATTAATTCTTATTAATTTGCTTTATTCTCACAAATGGTTTCTAATTTAAGGCCAAATGTGTATGTGAAAGGATTATGTATGAAATTGTTTGGATATCCAAAATAATTATATTAAACTTATAATCAAATATCTGGTAAAATTAAAAAAAATAAAGAATACGTAAAATTTAAATTGAATATGTGGAATAAAAACAAAATATTTTAATAAAGTTTGACACTAAGCAATTTTAGATGAAAATTTCCATTTTTATATTGAAACTGACACATCATATCATTAAGAAACATGTATGATTCCCATATTTTTCTTGATGAATATATGTACTTGCACGTATAATAATTTAGAAAAAGGACATTAGTAATAAGAATTAGAAATATTTAAATTAGTGTATAAATTAAATTATTAGAATTATTTATATTGATAAAAAAAGTTTATTTAACCGTTAAAATTTATGCTGATGAAAGCTAGATATCTTTTGAATAATGAACTTCATTTAAAACAACTGAAAGTATGTTCTTAAGGGAAAAATTTATTAAGATATTTATAAATGTATTTTCTCTTTTGAACTTTTATAATGAAAATTTTGTATGCATCACCTATGGAATTTTTCCACTTGATTAAAACTCATAAGAAAATTTCAAACATTCATTGATTTATATCAGATTTCATTACATTATAATGATCAAAGGCAAAGTCTAATTAATAAGAGTCAACTTATGTAAATTCCTTTGACAAACTTTTCAGCTTAATATTCTTCACTAATTAATGATGATTTGCTAAAGGTATCATTGATAAAAGTTTCATATAAAAGCTTGAAAAAAAGGAATGCTGAAATAAATGTATGTCAAAAAAGAACACATTTTTGCGTAAATTTTATTTATTATTTTTATTTTCTTATTTATTTGTATGTATCATTTCAAAAATTCTGTGCATCACTTTTTCAAAATTTTAATATATAAAATATATTGAATATCTTATTTCCTTATCTTTTCATAGTTAACTATATAGATTAGAGTGTTGATTAATCATAAAAGTATTTAATTCTCTTGAAATACGAGAAAACTTTCAAAAATACTTATTCATAGTTAACTTATTTTAAAAGCAATTTTAAATGTTAAAAAACTCATTAGCTTTTACAATATCAGGTGAGTAATTAGTCACCATAGAGTAATAAACACCACTATTTTTAATGTGCGAAAAAATACATATAGTACTGAATTTATATAATGATGTTTCATAAAAAAATATTATATAAATTTTGAAATATTGTCTAACAATTGTGAGTTAACTGAAATTTTAAAATGAATTTAATAACATTTATGAGTGCTAATTACTATTCATTAAAAGCAGTGACTCTAATATTCCAATTTTGATAAATTATCTGTAAAAGATCTAGTAAAAATACCTATATTTAATATTTTTACAAAATTGTATTTTAGAAACCCTTCCTGTTTTTTGTAGTTCATTAAATTTAAATCATTTGCTAACTAAGATTTTATTTCTAAAGGAATTTATTGCAACATTACTAAATTATGTAATATTAATTTTTAATCTTATAACTCTTATGGTACTATTAATATTTTAACTTAAATATTATTATTTGAATTTTTAAAATTATGTATTTGAGTTAGTTGCTTTCTCTTAATAGTTGAAAAAAGTTTTTTAATATTTTAGATAGTCTATTAATATTTATATATTAATGAATGTATGTTAATATTTGAGCATATTGTAAATTTATTGAGTTATGTGCTTTTCTTGAATTTCTTAGTTTATTTGAACTATTTTAATAAGAACAGTGAAATTAGCTGGAAAATAATTTATGCACTTTCCTTCCACATTAGATAAAATATTAAAAGGGCAAATATATATGTATATATATATCTATATATATATATATATATATATATATATATATATATATATATATATATATAAGATAAAATATGAAAAATATGAAATTGGAAAAACAGTGAAATATAAATAAAATAAAACATGAAAAATATGGAAAAGCACTGAAATATATGAAACAGATATCATTACTCGATAGTAGATATAGCCTCTAATAATTACGCATTTTTTTGTAAGAAATTTTATTTAGATTTAATTGATAATGAAACATTAAATTCCAGCACTTATAAACGTTTAAACTCCACAGTTAACATCATTAATAAAAAAATCCTTGGATTTTATAAACTTCTAAACATTAACAACTATAAATTAGAGTTTCCTTATTTAACAGTCATTCCTAAATTTCACAAAATTCCTATAAAGTTTAGATTTATCACCTGTGGTACTAAATCATACATGAATAAACCTGGAATCATTTTTGCTAAAATTCTTAATATTATACTAGACTATATTATTAAATCAGATACTACTTGGATCATTAATAACAATAAACCTATTTTGGATTTCTTATCAAAAAATAAAATTCATAGTGTTAATTCCTTTGACTTTAAAGACCTTTTTACAAGTATTCCTATTGATAAACTAAATAACGTATTACACATTTATTATCAGGACTATAGAAAATTATTAAATATTAATTTTGAATATTGGAATAATCTAGTTAAAATGTGTATTTATAACAATTATATATTTAACGGTGAAAATATTTTTATTCAAAATTGTGGAATTCCACAGGGATCAAACTTTTCCAGCACACTAGCAAATTTATTTCTACATTATTTCGAAAAAAACTTCTTTTATCAATATCCTTATGCTTTCAGATACATAGATGATTTCATTATTTTTAACAATTTAAAATTTCAAGATATTTCTAAAACTATTTATCCTGAAGAGCTTTCTCGAATTAAAACTAATTTATTTGATACTAAAACAGAATTTTTGGATTTATTTATCACTATTGATAATTCTACTACATATATTGATGTCTTCGACAAAACAAATCAATTTAATTTTCATGTTAATAAGTTAATTTCCTGTAACTCAAATATTTCTTTAAAAATATACAGATACGTTATAATTAATGAACTTAATCGCATTTATAATATTTGCAACAACCATGAATCTACTAAAAATCAAATTAAACGACTGATAGATCACTTAAAAAATAATAATATTCCAATTAATTTTATTTTAAAATATGTAGGAAGTAGGGAATCGCTTGTAAGATTGAAGTAATGCGTAGTTTTTATAACTACATAAGGACCACCTAAGCATTGAAGTTATTACAAGAATCCTTAAAACACCTACATTTATATTTTAAATTTAATCTAATTACAACTGGCAACACTTCTTTACTATAATTTTAAAATTACTTTTGGCAACTTTCATACTATTTTCATGTATAAATCCCATCTGATTTGCTGACTTTGGCTTTATGTATTTAAATTTTTACTGTATGTATGTTTCATTTATATGAGTATCTCTAATTGCATTTGTGTTTAATTTATAGGTATTTCTAATTTTCTGCATTTATATTTATTCAAATGTTTTAACCTAGGTTCTTTGAATACGAACACTCTTTGGGGGAATTGCTCGAAGATCTTTAGACATTTGTCCTTCGAGCATGTCAGAAAAGAGTGTTCTTTCTTTTAGCATAGCTGGCCATCTCCCTCCTGATGAAGACGTGGCCCCTATGTATTCTTCTTTTCATCTGTTTCATATATTTCAGTGCTTTTCCATATTTTTCATGTTTTATTTTATTTATATTTCACTGTTTTTCCAATTTCATATTTTTCATATTTTATCTTATTTATATTGGCAAATCTTTCTTTAGCTGCTTTTGCGCTGGCTAGATTTCCTATTGTATTGTATATTCTGTATTGTATTTTTATATATATTTATATTCTTATATATATTTATAATTTTTGCTATATGTATATATTTTTTGCTTTATAATTATATATATATATATATATATATATATATACATATATATATATCTTAAAAAGATTCGAATTAATTGATATCGAATAAAAATATTTTCAAATTTTGCAACAGACTAAGTATAGATCAAAATACTAACTTAACTTATATGAAACAAAAATGATATTAATTTGTTTTTCAAAATTTTAAATATTTTTTTCCAAATTTTAAGCAATTTCTCAAATACTTTTTTTTTTTTTTTTTTACCGAATTTTTCAAAAAAGGTAAAAACTGAATTTTTTTTTTACCTTTTCTGATTCTTATACATTTTTGAAGTATAAGAATCTTAGTGTGAAAAAGTTCTTCCCGTAAGTTTTAATTAACACGTAAATTAACTAAATAAAATGCCATATTGTTAATGCATTTTAAAATATAAATACATTTATTTTAAATAAATTACTCCTAATAATTAATTGATATAATTCAATGAACTAAATACGCATGAATGCATTGTTTAGAATTTAAATTAACGATAACTTTATAAAAATTCAGAAATAAATAGAATATGCAATATTTTGAGGACGACTATAAATTAAATTCATGTTTGCAAAAAGTTTTACGGTATTTCTTTTGTTATTCTTTTACTAAATTTCAGTACTAACGAAAGCAACCTACTGCAAAATTAGTTCTGTTTTAGTTGAAGCAAGTTCTTTTTTAAACGAATGCTTACATTTATTGAAGAATAGAAAATTTATAAAAAAAAAAGTTTTCAACTATTTATGGTGGTTCGACAGTTTTTCACTAACAAGCTGTGTGACAGGAAGCATTTTGAGAAGGTAACTTTAAAGGTTTGTTTTTACTGTTTCCAATTTTTTTCTTATTAGACGTGACTTTCAACAATGTTTCCTTACAATGAAAGCGACGTATTTGTGTCTGAAAAAATGGACTTTTCTTTTCTTTCTCTGAAGAAACATTTAAAAAGTAAGAAAAAAGTTCTGCTTTTAAAAGAAGCGTATAAAGAAAATTTGATTTAAAATCCAACTTTCGTGTTCATCTATTTGATCGTGCTTTTTATAAAAATACTTAACTTCTGTTTAAAGATTCAAAAGTGAGCTCTTTTTTCTCATTTGTTACAGAATTCTAGGAATGAATAAATTTAAGTTACTCTTCAAACGAGAGATAATGTTTCGATTAAGTTTGCATTTTTTATTAACTTAGTAAATTCTTGGAAAAGTAACTGCGCATTTAATTCACCAATAATTTATTTCGGTTTTTATAATAAAAACACTATATTTTTAACTTAAATTTCTTTTTACATTTTCAATTGCAATTTTATTATTTCAATATTATTTAAGCACTTCCTTATACATTCTAAAAATTTTATATGAGACAGAATTTATTTAGTATCATCGTAAAACCTACTGATCACTTTAAGAGTTCCTAAATGCTTTGGATTTAACTTTAGGCTCAAATTCTGTTCATTAAGAAATCCCATTTTACATTTAAATATTTTTATATTTAAGTATTATAGTTCAAAGTTGTTTCAGGTAATTCAAAATAATGAAGGAAACCTATTAAATCTCCTGGAAAAATTTGCTACGAATAAATAAAAATATGATTTTAAATTACGTTTATATAATTATAAAACTAAATAATGGCTGTTAACCTCCAATTACGTTTATTTATGCACATTTTAAATGATAGTGCTGATGAGAAATATTATGCAATCTTGGGTGTGTAACAGTGATACCATGCTTTAAAACTTACAATATTGATTGAAATAATACCTTCTTATTGTTTTTATCTTCATCTTATTATTAAAAAAGCAACAGTGACTTAAATATAGGCGAATTTCCAAAGTATTTATATATATATATATATATATATATAATATTAATATATATATATATAATATTAATATATATATATATATATATATATATATATATATATATATATCTATATAATAAATATATATATATATATATATATATATATAATATTAATATATATATATATATATATATATATATATATAATATTATATATATATATATATATATATATATATATATATAATATTAATATATATATATATATATATATATATATATATATATAATATTAATATATATATATATATATATATATATAATATTAATATATATATATATATATATATATATATAATATTATATATATATATATATATATATATATATAATATTAATATATATATATATATATATATAACATTATGTCATTAATTAACATCATGCCCATTTACAGACTTAGTTCAAGAGAACGTCTGCCTTTCTGAATGATGATAAACTATCCAAATTTTTACCACATTTTCTAAAAATAAAATAAAATGTTCCCTGTTGCTCTTATTTATCCCCAATGTCAGAAAGTAGGTACTCCAAATTTCAAATTTCCTCGTGTAAAGCATTTTCTAAATAATTGTATATTAATTCCTGAAAGTCTATTCAAAATTCTTGATGAGAATGATGAAACAGTATACGAAAAAGGTATCAACAATGAATTTAAATGATATGCTTGTATGAAAATCTAGGCTCTAATTTAAATAAGACAACAGTTGCCCTTTTATATAACTTTCTGTATTGGAAAAATAGCATAATTTTATCGATGATATTTCTCTTTTTTTATGCTATAAAGCAATATGTCAAATGCTTAGAGTTTTGGAACCCAACAACTATTTAATAATTAACATTAGTAATTATAAAAAAGACGCAGTAGCTTAATTTGGAACAATGCCATTCTCTTTATCATAACAAAGTTCTACTGCTGACGTATCTATTCCATCGTCTTCTCTAATAGTGTACCGTTTTGGAAAAGGAATCTTATTTAATTTCAACCTATATGCACAAATTTTTCAAAGAAAAAGTTTATACATATTTGTGTTTTGATGAGCTTTTAAGGGATATATTCGGAAATTACTTTCATCTTGGATAAACAAAAAGGCATAATTGTCCAAAAAAAAAAAAAAAAAAAAAAAGTGAAATTCTGCATGAACCATTCTTCTCAACTTTATTTTTTAAATCTTTGTCTTACCTAACATCAGACTTACAGCCAGTCGTACTTAGAGAAAACTATTACCTCGGAATAGTTTTTTTTCTTTTTCGTAGCAGCTGTAAAGGATTAAAAAATGAATTAATATTAATACGTTTTCTTACGAATCTTTTATATTAATTGTTTATTGACTTCCTTATGAATATACATTTAAAAGAAGCTGATTATCCTGAACAATCTCCAAGTGAAGTCAGTAGTACTGCGTACATAACAAATACTTATTTAAGTGGATCAGAACTTAATTTAGTTAAATGTAAATCAGTTCTTTTACTTTATTGAGGAAAATATTTTATTTAAATGGATCAGTACCTTAATTAATAATCAGTACCATTTATATTCATTTAAATGGATCATAAATGAATATAAAGGGATCATTAATTAAAGTAAATGACACAGGAATGAAAGAATGAAGAAAACATCACCGAAAAACAGAATAAGTAGTAAAGAGAAACGTATTAAGGATGCTCTCATTTAGACTATAATTTTATTATATTTATTATTCCTTCTATAGAGATAAGAACATGTAGATTGAATATTTTATGCAATTGTCATAACATTTGTTATTACACCACAATACGTATTATTAAAAGTGATACATCAAACAGAAATGCAAATAACAAAACGATTCATATTGAGCAAATTCATTGTTGATTTAAACTAAAACTGATTTATTAAAAATTGAAAACAGACAATTATCACGCAGAATACAATTTACTTTGTCATCAATAATAGCACATTTCGCCTGGGCATACGGTCACATCAATAACATGGGGTACATATTTGATGGGTTAATATGTGATTTGGGTACCCCTTTCTCGCCAAATGGGCAATAGACGTGCCAATCGTGGTAACCCTGGCTATTTCATCTTAAATGCACTCTTTGTGTCAAAAAAATACACTAGAATATGGAAAAAAATATGATAATTTTTCTCCATATTCTGATGTATTTTTTGTTATACAATTCGTACAAAAAAACCATTATTTTTGTTTTCGTTGTCACACCAACGGTGAAATTCCTTAAAAACACGGATTTCGGTTTCGTCGTCATAGAAACACCGTTAGTACGTAGTGTCTCTCGGAGCATTCAACTCTGCGAGACAAAACGCAAAAACGCGCCAGTTGGCGACTTTTTGAAAATGCGCCGAGTAGGAGACCCAAAGCACAGTTTCACCATTTGATGTTATATACAGCTATAATTTGCATACATACCCAAAGCTTCCTATTGGCAAAGGGTGACAAATCAGAAGCTCATAAGCAATTTGTAGAGCATGCTGGTAAGGACAGCTGCTTAAGAAATTCTGCACCAAAGGAGATTCATAAAATATCAGTGACACGCTCATGGATTATCTTGTTAACGTGTAGCGTTTCGTAAGTTATAAATAGAGGATTGAGTTTATGGCGTTCACGCAAAAGAATGCAATGGTCTTTATCAAAACTATCCTCAGTATTATGACAATATAACTAAGAAACGTATCCAATTTTAACCCACATTAGTTATGCTTGTGATAGATCAATATGGGATATATGTAATACGAGTTCGTAGAGGTAGTTTGTGTGCTCTCAAACATCTTCTATAATGCTGTCAAACATTGAAAAAACGAGTAAATTTATCAATAAATATTTTTCCTTAACTGAAGAATCACAATTTTTTTACTACGCAAAAATATTAGCAGTGATACGTATGTAAACAAAAACACGGCAATAACCTTTTCTTGAGTCAAAGTGTTTCGTTTATTACACCATTGAGATTACTCTCAGTATTGTTGTAGCTGTGGATTATCCTCCAAATGTCTGACAAGGTGCATCAGACCGCTGACCTTAAGGATATCGAGGACAAGAAGGAGGGATAAGAGTATATATCTTCTATGGAAAGTCATAAACAGTCCAGGATGGGATTAGGAGAAGCCTGATCAATTTTACATTTAGCGCAGACCTCAAAGAAATTCCTGCCTTTGAAATACGTTCTAAAAAGGTAAGTATTGAAGAGGAAGTATTATACTCTCAGTGTTATAGTCAAGTGCAGCCAAAGTATTGACTACTGAGCTGACATACCATTTAGTTTCAAAATATACCATTAAAATTTTAAATGCCAGGAAGATGTTCGTGGTGATAATTATTTTCTGGCGGACGGCTCTACATTCAGTCCAACGTTTTTTTTACCCCGCTGTACAATGTTTGTGCTTAACATGCTTGTCTTCTCGAATGTTATTAATGAAATGTTGCTGAAATCCTTTATAGCGTTTCTTATGAATAATAATCACCGTCATGATGTCTTGATCAACACAAGCAGTAGTTCTGCGATATTATAAACTGAAATGACAGTTAGCTATAATTTAAATTCCGTCAAAGACAAAACTTATAATAATTTTTCGCTTTTTACAAGAAGAATCATAACAACGTGTCCTCAGGCAATAGCATTTTAATGGTTTTAAAAAAAGAAAACCTTCTACAAGATTTTTGCACGTAAGTAAATACTATCCACCCAAGATTTTATAAGAATAGTTAAATAAAACTGATGGTAAGCATAAAATACCGTCTTGTTCTCGTTATATAAATGTCACGAACATAGCCTCTCATCTACTGTATACAGCACTATAAATGTAGATTAAAGATTCTGTTAGTCTTTATTTATACAAAACCACATTAATATTCATATTTTTTATTAAAAGGAAGTAGTATTTATTTGTAATAATAGCAATTATTTTTAGTTTTGATTTTATTTCAGTAAATTATCGCATTTTAAAAACTTTCACTTTTAGGATTCAAAAATAGTTAATCAATTTAATTTGTAATATTTTCTGCATCATAAATAACATACATATTTTAAGTAAAATAATTCAAATAATTTTTATTAAAATAAACATAATATATTTATTATTGGTAATAAATGTAAAAGTTCATAAATGTGAGGATAACGAATTAAATAATTTAAATTTATCATTAACACACTTAGTCATGAATAACTACTTTAAAACTATGAATATAAAAATAATAAGAATAATAGAAAATTATATCTTAAATTTCGATAAATTAGTTCTTATATGTTCATGAAAAATTTAAATAAATGTCATGTTTATAATAATTTAATTGAATCCCTTAATAAAAAAGTGATCAATGTAAATTAAAAAAGTTTTGGATGATTTATCAATGCAATATATTTATTTCAATGAAATATTAATATTTATGTAAAATAGTTCAATGTAAAAGTTTATTAATGTAAAACAGTTCAAAAATATGTATGTGTTAATAATTTTATGATCCAAAATAATAAAAAAATGCAATATATTTTAAAATAAATAAAAAAATTTAGTATATTATTACAAAACAATAATTTCAGCTTAATTAATAAAATTCACCTTTGTCTTTAGTTAACTATTTTTTTAACATTTTTAACGTAACTAAGCAAAATGAAATAAATATTTCTTATGCCTAGTTATTAGCAGTATTTTTGTACTTATTAAACAAGTTAATTTAAATTTCTTAGCACAGAAGGAAATATCTACTTGATTTACACTGCTAGATTTTGAACTAAATTAAAATTTTCAAAGCTGCTCTCGAAAAACGGCTTAGTTGACATTAGAAAAAGAAAAGCCTTTTTTCCTAATTTCAACATAAACTCAAATTGGTATCACCTGACGAAACTATTTTTACCTATACCTAGAGAAAATAAAAAAAAAATATTTAATTAACTAAGTAAATCTTCTTTTGCAAGAGGAGAGAATTACGAAGTAATCTTGGAGATATAGTGTATACAAAAGACAGAATTACTGTCACAGGTGTTTTCTTGATACCCCAGGAGAAATCATTATAAAAGACAGGAATTTCCCTTAAATCACGAATGTTCATGTCAGAAATCCAATCTAAATAATGCTTTTTAGTAATTCAAAAAATTTAATAGCATCTTAACATCTTCACTTGGAACATTTGATTTTATTTATATTAGAATGCTAGTCTTAATGAAAAGACAATAGAAATGCATTTTAATTTAACTTATATTGCCTAATTGTTGTTTCTTAATGAAGGAATTGTGTTTCATTTATATTTCATGCGAATTCTTATGATATTTCTTTTTAGTAAGCTCATAAAAACTATGAATTCTTTCTTAACTTCAAATATTATATATTGGAGAAGTATTTGCTATAAAATGCTGTATGAATTGAATAAATTGTAAATGAAATAAAAAAATATTAAATAGTGCCATTAATGAGTCGTTTCAATATGTAATAATTCTATAATTTTTCTAAATTAAAAAAAAGTACTATAGAGTTTATTATTGTTGAAGTACATATTGACTATTAAAAATCTGTATATGCAGCTAAAGCACAAATCAATTTATTTATTCAAGTAAATGGTTTCATTATAATAAATTGTAAAAAAATAGAATTTAGAACAATATAAGAAAAAGATGCATACTTATATTATATAGTGTGCAAAGGAAATGAATGTATTCTTTAAGAATAAAAATAATCAAATTAATAAATAAAGTAATAAAAAGTACACAGTAAAATGAGATAACGTTGGTATATTACTTTCTTTTAGAGATGAAAAAATCATAGTTTGATTTTTATGCGATATAAAAAGTCATTTTTAAATTCTATGTGCTATAAGTATGTTAATACTAAGGTATTATTTTCATTTGTACCGTATTTTTCATTTGTATTCATGTAAGGTAAGGTGTTATTTTCATTTATTTGTTGTAATAATCATTACGTGTCTTAAAATTCTGAGTTTTTTCATATATATTTAGTAAATTGTAAACGTTGAATTTAAAAATATCATATAAAAGTTTAATTTTATATTTACTTGCCAGATTGATATTTTGGTCTCGTGATAAAATACTTGCTGTATTACAAGTCAACGAAAATTTCCTTGTTCATTTCTTATTTATTTAAGCGTTGAGTAAGCATAAAGTAATACCAGATAAGAAATTCTTAGATGTAATCTTTTATTTAATCATTTTGTGGACTTTCAAGTTTCATCATCAAGTTTTCACTGTAAGCTTTTGTAGTAAGAATAGGTTTATTTATTTTCTTCAAATGGCAGTAACCACAAGCATACGATTATTTTTATATTTGCCTACTAAATATTATTATTTTATTAAAATCTTAAAGACAATTTCAACATATATATTAACGTATCTCATGCTATTTAAACCATAATAGCATTATAACCAAATTAACAATGAATAGATATAAACTAATTAAGGGATATTCTATATCAAAATGCGCTTAAGAACTTGATTATTAAATTGCATTGATTACTGTATTTAATACAAGTACCCGGTGTTTCAGAATTAAAATAATTTAGAAATAAGCACTTCTACAAAATATTTTGCAAAATAAATAAATAAATAAATAAATCAAAATATAAGAACCCCGTGCATGAGATGCTTGCGAGTGTATAATAGAGTTTTCAAAAATCACTTCGCAATGTGTATTTGTTTTGTATCAAATAAATGTTAGAAAATTATAATTAAGTGATTTAAGCAGTTTTTATCTTTCTTAAACAGTTAATTTTGAATCACTTCTACAAGAATGAATGCTTAAGAATACATATTTTTTGTAATGATTGTTACAAGAAGAACTTTTTATTTACTAGATATTTAAATGTTCTTTCACTTTAATTTAAACAATGCCATAGTGATTCAAATTTCTACAGCTCTTGGAAAAAATGAAACATTCTGGATAAATAAACACACTTCCTGTAAAATCGGTGAAATTTTTTTAATGATAATTACGATTACAGGAACTATTGCTTCGTGCCAAACCGTGTCAACGACTATAAACACTGCAGATTTGCCAATAGATCAAACGGGCTTTTATCAATAGCATGAACATGTTTTTTATTATAAATAGTGTAATCAAATTAAATATTTAAGAATTTTTTTTTTTGCCGGCCAACTTGTCTAGTGGTCAGCGTGCCTAACTACTGTTAGGGAGGTCCTCGGTTTGAATCGCGGTTCTGGCATGGATGTATTTTCTCTCTCTATCTATCCTGTCTTTGTCATTTTCTTGTGTGAATGAGGTGTGAATGGTTGCCAATCCTGTAAACGGGTCCCTATGGCATGTTTGTGTACTGAAGAAGTCGAACTCCACACCAAATATGGTTCAGCTGGAAAAGTGAAGCAGCGCTCCCCAATTTTCCAGCCTAGCTGGCACACGAGAACAACAAGGCATTTTTTTAAAACTTTGCAAGCTTTATAAATGTTACATTTGGGTAAAAAATAGTAAATTAAAAAAAAGAAATAGAGGAAAAGTTCAAGCAAATTATAGTTTATCTTTTTCATCTTTCATATTATGCACAACGCTTATTTACTGAATCTTATTTATGCTTAATGTATTTGAAAAGTTAAAGTAAACATCAACAAAACCCAATAAATCATTATTTTTTTAATAGCAAGTTTAAAATTATCTCTTTATTTACTGAATTTTATTTATGCTTAATGTGTATCTGATTTGAAAAAAGTTAAAGTAAACATCAACAAAGCCAAATAGCTCGTTATTTTTACAATAGCAAGTTTAAAATTATCTCATACTATTTTGGAACCAATGTTCTATTATTACAGTCAGTAATTTCTTATATACTAATACAATTATCACCATCATTGATTGCTTTCTACAAAAAAAAGAAAATAAAAAAATATTTTGAGTATGTTTTTTTTATAGTCTATTTCAACCAAGTTAACCGAAACATATTGATTTGTATAAAATTTTAAAAAGAAATATACAAAATAATTCTCTTTTACATTAAATATACCATTAAAATGTCATTTATTTCACTGGAATTCTGTACTTTCAAATAAGTTAAATTTTACGACTAGAAAAAGGTTTTTCTAAGTCCAAGCAACATGAAAATTTAAAAACTTAGCTTGTCAGTTTGGATAATGCAGTTTATACAAAGTCGTCTGAAACGCAAAAACTAGTCTTAGAAAAGTTCACCCCGAAACTGTTATTTATTTTTTTTATTAAATTTAAAATTGTGCTTTAGACTTTTATTTTAATATGTTTTACTGTTTTTTGCTTTTGTGTCTCTTTTTGTGAAAATGTTTTGATAACTTTTGTGCACATTTTTTTATTTTAAATAAAATATTTCTCTTAAAGAGAGTTTAAATGGCTCCTGTATTATTTTATTAGATTTTCTTTCTTCAGAAGTTGATGAAAGTAAGCTTTTATAAAACATTATATCTACATTTATTTTACACATATTTTGAAATAAAATAGGAAATGAGACTTTTTCATATCTAATTCTTTTATTTCAAAAATGTATCTTTATTCTCATGGGATTATATATAAAAATAATAACTTTAAAAAGCTTTTAAAATGGCCTGAATATAAAAAATATCATTTGATAGATTTAAATATAGAAATAAAATAATTTTGAAGCAATTGTTTTAATAATTGAAGCTTAAGAATAAGATTTATTTTCATTTTTTCATTTAAAATTAATTTATTAAAAAATATTTCCGAATTTTATTACTTAATAAAAATGCCCATTACTTTATTTTTTTAATATCTTCATTTCGTAGCTATTTTTAGTTAATTTCATTTTTCGATTACTAATTATTTTTTTATTTAAAAATGTAATGCTGATTGTAAAATTATAGTTTAATAGTGTATAAACTGAAAATTGGTAATAAAATGTAAATTTCTCAATCAATCAATCAATATATATATATATATATATATATATATATATATATATATATATATATATATATATATATATATATATATATATATATATATATATATATATATATATATATATATACATTTTTTGAATGTTAAATTTTCTTACATAGCCTGTAATCTTTAGCTGTATGATAAAAAAAGTGATAATATTTCTATCATTAATTTTCACGTAAAAGTATACTAAAATATTCAAAAGGAAAATATTTATGTAAGATATAAATTGCTTTTAATTGTGCTTATCGTTTGCTTATAATAATTTTGTATGTGTAGTTTTATACTGAATTTGTAATTTTGTAGTAAATCGCATTCTGTGCAATAAAATATTTGAAATTTGAATTATTGAAACTATTTCAAAGCTTATCAAATGTTAAATCATCATTTTATATTACTGTCAGATACTGTTCTTCTCTCGACCTCTTTATTTATATATTTTGTGTGTCATTTCTTGAAAACATTTACAATTTTTAAGATGTGAAAGTATTTAATTTCCTTCTAATAGAATTAATTATCAACTATTACTTTTGAAATTATCTTAAAATATGTTAAATTTTGCATTCCATTTTTTTCTCAACACAATTGTTATGGTATAAAAACTTTCAATGCATTCTTCTAAAATCTATCTTAAGATACTGTTTTTAAAATTGTGTTGAAATGAATTTTTTTAATTTTATTTATTAACTGTTCCATATTTAAATGTTGTGGAAAAGCATTTTTTAATAAAAAAATTATGTTAAACTGTTTTCCTAATATAAAAATGAATGGAATACTTTCAGTTTTAAATTGACAATTTTGTTTTATTATGAATAAAACAAATAGGTGAATTTTATTTATACAGAAAAAAGTGCTTTCTTGTGTCAAGAGTAATCATTTCCAGTTAATATTTATTATCATATAAAAATCAATCTTTTTTTCAAATTCTTTCTTCATATAATACTTATATTCAAGTCTATGAGTTGTAAAACATTTCTAAAATTTTATCATATTTTTAAAAATAAGTGCCTAAACTTTGTATATAAATTTTGAGTCCCAATTTAATTGAAATAAATATTCCTTTGAATAACATAGGAAATACATTGTTTAAAATAATTTTTTTAATTTTTCTGAGGTTATTTATTTTGTTATTTAATATTGAAAATAATCACATGTTTCTGCCATCGAATCTTCATAGAAAAACTATATTTTTAGTTGAATTTGAAAACAATACACAGAAAATGTACATATTCGGTGTAAAAATCTTAAAAATTGTTTATTTTTAAGTATTTATATAAGTTAAATACATATTTATAAAAGTTGACTCGTTGGTGAGTTTCAGAATAATGGTACCAAATAAATAAGTTTAATTAGTTATAAAGCTAACTTTCTTCTAGACTCAAATAGTCAAGTGTTTCACGATTCTAGAGACCTGGGTACCTGAATAGTCTAGTTTTAAATGATTCTCGAGAGCTGGGTACTTGAATAGTCTAGTGTTACATGATTCTTGAGAGATGGGTACTTGAATAATCTAGTTTTCCATGATTCTAAAGAGCTTGATACCTGAATAGTCTAGTTTTCCATGATTCTAGAGAGCTTGGTACTTGAATAGTCCAGTTTTCCATGATTCTAAAGAGCTTAGTACCTGAAGCTAAATACAAATTACTAATTCCTTTCTGTCTTTAAGAGATTTACACAAAATATCATTTATGTGTGTGCAAATTATTTAAAAAAAGAACAAACCGTAAGAGAGTAATTTAAAGTTTTTTTGTGAAAAGTTGCTTATTCTTCAAAACTTGACAGTTAAAAGAATTTCATAATTCTCACTTTGATTACAAGCAAAGAGCATTGGAGAAAGATGTTTAAATTTTTAAAGATGGTTTAATAACTCCGGGAATAAAAAGTCATGAATAATTTCCTTTTCCTATTTCAAATTTTTCTAATTTAATCAAATTAATTTTTATTTGCTTGATGCACTAAAATTTATTTTGCTCAGAATTATAAGTTAGAAGGTTTAATTTTGTTAGGAGGATTTTAATAATATTAAATCAAAGCTGCGATTTCAGAATTTAGCATACCGGTCTGTTTCAAACTCTATGCACATAATATATTATAATTATCTGAAGAAAATGCGCGATAAATCTCACTTAATTAAAAACAATAATTCTTAAATTTAAATATTCATGATATTTTCACTTTCAGGTAAAGATAGTTTGTTTATTTTTAAATAAATTATAAATAATTACATCAACAATTACATAAAATGCTAATATAAATAAGCAGAATTTATTATAATTACTACGTTTGTTGCTTAAATAAAAATTTTTAATTTTGTTTAATAATTTATTTATCTAAGTTTAATTATCAATAATTTAAGTATCAATTTTAAAATTTCTAATTTTATTTTCGAATGTTACCCGAAAATTTACAAAACAATAAATGTATAAAAAATATGAAATTCCTGTTAGTTTATCAGTTATATCGGTTATATCTTGAGCGCTACATAACATATTGAACAAGAAAATCATCTTCTAACGAAAAAGTTCCTTATTACTGTCATTCGCACCCATCGATATTTTTCACGTTACTGTCATTCGATATTTTGGAACCAATGTTTTCAAAATCCCATTTTCGTCTGATCCTGAAGTGATAAGACTAGAAATATCTGGTAAATATAAAGAATCAATCCTTTTCTTGATTGCTTTATTGTTTCAGTATTTTGATGATTTTGCCATGAGAAAAAAATTTTTGATTTATAGGCTACACAAATTCATAAGTATAACAGGATAAATACTAATATGCTGTAAATGATAATGCTTCCTGATAAGATTGTTGTTGTGTTATGTGGGTTTATTGGTAATCAATATTATTTCATTCATCATCAAGTTATCTATTTATGTATGATTGTTGTTTTCATTTATTACAGGTTGAGGATTAGATGATAGTTCTCAGTCTGTGAAATAATTAACTAATAAACAGTGTAGATATCATTCTAAGAGTATTTATGGTATTAATTATCTACGTAAACAAATAACAAAATATTTAAAAGGAAATTCATTGACATTCAAAATTAATTCAAAGCCCTTATATGATCAATGCATATTGCTTTAGCAACCTTGTTCAAATTCTACTTAATTCTTTAAGTAAAATTTTCAATATTAATTTTAGAATTTATTAATTTGATGAACTTGTATGGAATTTAATAGCATTTTAATGCAAAGAAAAGTATATTTGAAAAAAATATCCGGTAGCTATTATTAATATGGAACTTATTTCTTCTTTCACTCTTCTATTATAATATTTCGTTTTTCCTCATATTAAAATATTTTTATACGAAAATCAATGATTCATTCATATTATTTGTTCAGTGCTTTCAAAATGAACTGTATTACATAAAAACAGTGTCGACTTTTTTTTTGTAAAAAAAGTTTATTTTATATCAGGAGTCGGATCCTCAAACTTTAAAAATCATAATTAGGAAATTTTGAAATTTGTTTGTCAGACAATTGCTCCAACTCTTAAAATTGTACCCATTCACACACATGCATACACACAGTATCTATTGCATTTCATTTTAAACTATGACATAGGATTTATTATTGCATACATTTTAATTATTTTTTAAGTTAAACATATTTGGAACGAATTGGTTTTAATTTTATTTTTTTATATACAGTAGCTGAAACTGTCTCTTAAAAGGATTGAAAAGTAAAAAATTATTGAAATCTTAAGGAAATAAAATTTGTTTCTCACAAGTATAAAAACATTTATCTTATAAATTGAAGTTAGTGACATTGAAATGATTAATAAATACTGCCATGTATCGAACATACTTTAAATTTATTAAATTATTACATGTTTACTTCCAGAAACATTCTGTTTTCTTGCAAATTTTATAAAAAATAATTATCTTTCTTATCATTGGGCAATTAAAACTAAGGATTTAATTCTTAATTATTTATTAAGCAGAAACTAAAACAATGATTATAATCACTAATTATGATTTCTGTTTGTTTAAAACCTTTTAACTTTTTATACATAGGATATTAATGGAAATCAAATATAAATTATTGTTTGATAAAAGATAAAAATATAGGTAGGAATATATCACTTATATCAGATGCTAGTTTATAATCTCAGAATAGTTTTAAGAGAATTATTTACATAAGGAATAGAAAATATTTAAAAGAAGACAATGAATTTTAAATATGGAAACGACATGTGTCTTTTATTAAAAATAATTATCATTTAGTTTAACATTTAATATGGAACTTTAGACATGCTTTCACACAATTTAATATTGATAATGGAGAAATATATGCCCATAGTTTTGTCACCATCTCAAAGCATGAAAAACATTTTAGCCTCTTTATTAAAAATTTATTTGAGTTAAATCTGGTGCTTTTTAAACATCAAGTTTACATTTAAAATTGCATATTTTAGAGAAAATGTTTTTATGATTTTGCAGATAATTATGTCATTAAGGATAACTAATGTCTCGTATTTGCATGATTCTGCTAATTTATTTTACTATTACCATCGATTTAATTATATTTAAGATGAAAAAAATTAATTAATAGCTTAGTAAATAAAATTTAAATTTTATGAGCAAGAACACTCCTAATAAAATGAAATGTAGGAATTTCAGAAATAAGTAATTTTCATAGATATCTATTACTTTTTTTTAATTTCTTTTTTCAAAATGGTTATTGATTATAGATAAAATGCGCTGTTATTCAAACAGAATTTATTGAATAAAGGAAATTTCAACAAAATCATTTTTACGTTTTCTTCTTTTAACAAAAAAATAGTTTATCTTTATAAAAACATTGACTGAGTTTAAAAGAATTTAAAATCTGGATATAAAATATAAATCATATAAATCATTTAAATGTCTTGTTTGGGAGAAATGTAGACACTTTAAGACTTATAAAATAGTTATAAGCACAAGAACAAATTTTGTTCGATGTATTATTTGCTCAATGGAATAATAACAAATATAACCAAACTTTGAAAATAAACTGAAGGAATTTTGTAACCGAGCAAACAATATCTATCTATTTTCTTTTAAAAAGAAGTAGAGACGTGATTGCAAAAACCTGCCATTCTGTGGCTTTCCTTTTTAAGGAAAATAAAATATGAAACAATTCGATATCTCCCGGCATTACATTCCTGGGAACATTTTATACGGGAAACTATGAATCCTTTAGATGTTCTGCTTTGAATGGAACGTTCGAAGAGTAATAATTTATACACATCTGTCACTTGAAAAAAAAATCTTTTATTTCCTTGCTTTAGCTCCAGAGCGGGACGAAATATGTCAGTTTTGCGTCCTATTTTGAGAATTGTGCTTACTCCGTTGTCTTGGAGAGTAAGCTTGTTTTTAGTTTTGCATCAACAGGAATGACATTTTCATTAAACGTAAAAAGATTTGTCTATTTGATGTGTTTTTAACATTTGATAAATAAAAAAAAAGGAAAGGGAAATTTTATTTCAAAAAGATATTAAGATTTTTATGCATAGAGAGATTTATATTTAACTTCAGATTAAATATTAAAATATTTGAGAAAACGTTCCAGGGATATATTTTTGAGCAAATATATGTCTAGTTATAACAATGCTAAAATGCAAATTTTTGTATTAATATAATTTAGATTATTTTAAATATAAGATGGAGGATAAGAATTTAATCGACTTTTTGCTATACCTTTCATTATTGGGATTACAGCAATGAATATTTCAAAATTCATTTTAATGGGAGAAAAAATTCAGTAGTTTTAAATACATTTTGTGTAATACAGTAAAATATGTGTTATCTAAAAGTCTTTTTTTGTACTATTATATAATATATATTTTGTTTTGACATATTCATTTATTAAGGTCGCATATAAACATGCTCATATATTTAAAGTTTAAAATAGCATTTTTTGAAGTTTATGTTGTTTAAGATTAATTGAATTTTAATTTTTCAGGGCGATAAGTTTATACTGTTGGAAATCTTATACTGCTTTTGATTGGTTTAATTCATGTCCACCACTTCTTATGATAATTTCATTTGCTTAAGATATCACAATGTTAGTAAAACAAATAGGTAATTTTTATTTCCCTGTTAGAAATAATATGCCAAGCCAATACGAAAAATAATTTCTTTATTTTAGGATGAATTAAAGCAAACTCCGATTGCCAGAAAGCTGAATATCCCCAGACAAACAGTATCACGTACTATAAAACAACTCTTGGAGCTTGGCCATGATGGTGATTGACCCGAAAATCAAAAAAATAGAACCTTGAATACAAATGAAATTCGGAAAATCTTCAAATAACGAATTAATCGAAATCCAACAAACTCAATGAGAAAATTAGCTAAGGGAAGCAGGGGTTAATAGAGAATCAGTTAGACAAATTGCGAAACAAGGACTTGGCCTTATGTCATATAAACTTCGAAAGGCACAGGAACTTAATGAGCAAAATAAGCGTACATGGTTGCAGAGATGTCGAGCTCTCCTTTGAAAGTTCTCAAAAGGCACATGGAAGCAGTTCCCCTTCTCAGACGATACACTTTTCACAACAGAGCGATCCTATAATCGATAAAATGACCGTTACTTGTCATCTGATCGTCATGGAACTTCCAGAAGAGAAGAAAATCGGTTAAAACCACAGTCAGTTACGGTTTGGGGAAGCATTTGTGAATCTAGAAAAACTCCTAGATTCACAAATGATCTAGATTCACAAATGCTTGAAACTTGGTTTTCATAGATTAATTTGTCAAAATGAACAAAACCATGTACTACAATGAGATTTTACATTAGTTTTTACTTTTTTGAGGCCAAAACTGTTTTTTAAAAAAACATCTGGACACTTCAGATAGATTCTGCCCCTTCTCATAGCGCAAAAGCAACGCAAGACAATGTCGAGGAAATCTTCCAGATTGTAAATGTGCGGAAATGTAGTAAAAATGTTGTACCTAAGTACTCAGATATGTTGTATCTAAGTATATAAAATACTCAAATATGTTGTACCTAAGTAACAAATGACTTAAGTAAAGATCGTGTTTTGAAAATAAATTCCATGTTTTTAGTTTGATGCAATATTTTTGTGTCAACAGGATAAAGTTTTCACCCTGTGTTACTGTATTAATAATAATCAGTTGAAATATTGTAAGAAACAATAGTAACCGAATTGTAATGAAAATTGATAAGGAATTTAATACTTACTTTACCCACATTCTCCATATCAGTAGATTCAAGTATTGCACAAAATTTATTAAAAGAAATACTTATATTCAAAATTAATAAAAATTTGGAGATAGATAAGTATTTAATTATGAAGCGAATTATACATTTTAAACTGAGGGATGCTGATTTACTTTGTAATTTCTAAGAGGGAATTAATGAAATTAATACTTATTATTATAGATATTTTGGAAGTTAATTTATATATATATATATATATATATATATATATATATATATATATATATATATATATATATATATTATATATTATATATTATTATATATTATATTATATATATATATATTATATATTATATATATATATATATATATATATATATATATATATATATATATATATATATATATATATATATATATATATATATATATATATATATATATATATAAAATATATATATATATAATTATATATTAATATCAATTATTATATTTTTAAAAATGGATAATCATGTACAGTTGCAATTGATTCAAAATATCTTGTTCAGTTATTATATGTGTAAAATACAAAAAGAAGTTCACTCTATAATCAAAAAGCATTTGTAAAAAAAATGAATCAAAATATTAACTGCGATATCAAATTCTTCATGATGTGTAGACAAAATTATAAGTAAAACGATATGGTTTTATAGAAAAAAAAAACTAATCAAATATTTTTATTTCTTACGATGTCTTTAGTATTCAAATAGTAGTCACATTAAAAACCATTAGATATAAGTTTGAAATTTTATGTAAGTTTTGGAGTACATATCCAGAAATTTAATTTTGATTTCAATAAAATAGAAAAATATCAGTAAAAATTTTAAGGAAATATTTTCGTTTAAAAGTAATTTAATATGACACCTGTTTCAAATTATAAAATTGATTAATTTTTTTAACAATTATAACCAATTCATTGTGACACAATTATTTTATTTTTATATTAATTTTCGTTTCGAGAAAAATATTTAATTGTATTTAATAAATATGTGATTAATGCTTATTATATCCTAATATTTTCAAGAAATGTAGTATTATCTTAAAGTGTAAATGCATTTTGGTGTATTCAATATAATTTTCAGATAATTAACAAATAAACATTCTTTTAACATTTAAATGCGTAGAAGTGTAATATATGATAATTTAAACATTTTAAATGCATATGATTGTAAAATTTTGAAAAATTATCTTATTTCCCCTTTTCATAATAAATAACAATATCTTCAGTTAATTCAGTTGCTAATTAGTTCCCACATATTGACCGTTACCAAACTTTCAAAAATAGTTCAAGGCACATAATAAGTTAGAAATAATATATATATTCCTTCAAAATGTAGAAAAATATGGCGTAGGAATGTCCCATTTCAAACTTCTAAGCATTGCTTTCTTCATATTATTTGTACAGGGAAAGGCTTAGAAGGAAGAATCAACACATCTGAAGCAAAATGATCCTTACTGGTGGTTTGGCGAAGGAGAAAAATTTTTAAAATCCTGTTTTCAAAAGTTTTCCTTCCCAAACTGTTATTTTTTTTCTTTCTTTCACGTACCCTCTAAACTTTTGCGTTTTCGGTTGGAATCAAGTAGCTTATGATCTTGCTTGAAGACAAGCGACGCTAGAGTCAAAAGTGAAAAATGAGTTTTCGATTTCCAGCAGACGGCATTTCGTAAAATTAATGAGATGCTACTCTTTTCATCCTTCGCATCTTCTCAGTATTCTGAGAGTTTTTGGGGGTGGGTGGGCTAGCAGAGAGAGAGAGAGAAAGGCGCACAGCTCGGTGCATAATTAAGTTGCCAATGGGCCCCAGTCTCTCTTTCATTCCAAGATTGCGAGCTATTTGTTTGCAGTCAGGAAAGCTAAACGAGAGTTTCTTTTTTAAAAAAAAACAAAGAAACTCTGCTAGGCTGGATTTGTCGTCAACACATCATGGGACTGAGCATAATTTAAACTGCTTGCATGTTAATGTTACTTAGTGAATACTAAACGAAAAAATGTGCATCATTTGAGTAAACGATAAGCAGAAAGTTATTTTTTCTACCCTTATCTTTAATTCACGTGATAGGGCAAGAAACTCTTTAGAGTTTACATCACGACTTTCATTTCTGTTTGCGTGCTGTAAATTCTATAAAAAAATGAAGAGAGTACATGTATTCTGATTGCATTGGATTTACTAAGCTATCAGCTATTTTACAAGAAAGATTATTTTTTATAATTGCTGTACTAAAAAACTTATACTTTTCTTGGGATTCATTTTCTTTCACATCTAGTCCAAACAATATCAAAAAAGTTTTTTTTTTTCCAATAATTTGTTTTGTGAATTGAAATTTATCGGGCAAATTCTTCTTTTACAAAGAGTAAATGTCCTAGTAAAAGAAATTGTTAAATATTCATAAGATACTTTGATTAAACAATATGTCAGTTGGTTTTTAGTTTCATCAAAACAGCATATTCTCAGACATTTTTTAAAAATAATTCAATTAATTATTATGCATAGAGATTCAAAAACATAATAAGGAAATAACGCAACATATACACATAATTATGAAAATCTTGGCAATATATTTTTTTTTAATAATTGGATTTTTTCACTTGATACAATCTGAGAATAGAACTTTTCCTGCCGTTAATCTGATTTTTTTACATATCTATCTTTATTATTATCATTTCCACTTGCAATTTCTGAAAATAATTTTCAGATATTTAAATGATGTTATTTTACAATTATTTCAGAATTTTTAAGAATTATTATCTGATGTATAAATGTAAAATATAAAAACTAAAACACTATATTCTATTAACATATACTATATTTTGTGTGTGTATGGTATATATTTTAATTGCTAAATGCTCATTTACAAATCTCATTAATTTTGCAACGATAATAGACCTTTAAAGAAGACTGAATATTTTAATGCAAATATAAATATAATATTTTTTAAAAAATATTTTTGTTTAAATGATGCATAAATTCGCAATGCAATTTCTTCCATTTTTTGATTTAGTCAATCATTTAATTTTTAAACAAGAACAAATGCTATGCATATTAAGAAAATTGAGACATTAATAAATTTGCAGAATAATTAATATCTAGGGAAACATATTTTACTTAATATTGCAATGATGATATATTTTGCTTTTGGTGCTTTTACATTCTACACACTTAAAAGTAATGCGACATTTTATGGTAGATTAGCTGCTGCATGAAAATATATATAAGGGTATTAAATTTGAAATATATATATATATATATGTATATATATATATATATATATATATATATATATATATATATATATATATATATATATATATATATATATATGAAGATCAATAATTTCCCTTTTCCGAGTTATTTGTATACACACAAAAAAATTCTTTTCCAGTACCCATTTCATCATTTGTATTCATATATATGCATGAAATGATATCGAATTTTTTTTTAAAGATAAGATGAAAATTTCCAAAAAAATGTTACAAGAACCAAAAGAGATAGAGTCATCTTTCTATTTTGTTGCTGCATTTTATTAGAATATTTTTCTTATTTATATTTTGAAATATAAACTTCTATTGATATAATTTTATCCTATACTATATTTTACACTGAAATTTTGTATCTGAGTTAATTTATAGTTTGAAAAAGATAAATACGATAATTCATGTAAAAGAAATATAAAAGTAAATTTCAATTGATGAATCATTTATTGGCAAATCTAATGGATTATGAAAAAGAAATCGATAATAAATACTTGACATGACAATCAGAAAAATGTTAACTAAGAAATAAATTCTTATTATCAAGCATCTAGTATCATTATATGATATAATGAGGATGTGGAAGAAGAAAAGCGAAAAGCTAAAAAATTGCTTGGATATCTAAATTGACTGAAATTGCGAAGAGAAGTATTTTGTTATTTAAATATTTTAATGAGAATTGTGCAAGTGCACTGTCAATTTTAAATTCATCTTTATTTCAGATAAGAAATTATTTTTTGCTATTTTTGGCTTAGAAATGGAAATTATAAATTATGAAATGAAATCTTTATCATTTCAAGTTAGATCATTATGAAATACTACATTATGATCAAAATATCCTGCGTTATTTGAAAGATTAATAATAAATTTCTTCTATTGATTTATTAGAGTTTAATTTCTATTTTTTGAAAAAAAAAACACTTCATATAATCTGCATTGTTACTTAAAACATATATAACCAAAAATATTAAAATTAAAACATCCATAATAAAAAAAGAATTGGGTTTTGTGTCACTAATTGAGATGATTTATTTGAAACATATAATATATTTTACAAAAAACATTATTTTTCTTAAAATACAATAACAAATTTTATTACAGTCATATATTTTTTGAATAAATATGTAAATTCTTGAGATTAATTTCAGAAGCAATTTTTATATATTTGATAAATTTATGCGAATAATTCATATACACTATTGCCTAAAGGTAATTTTAATATAAATGGAATTGAATTTGGAAAATATCTCCATCCAGGTAAACATTATTGTCAGAAAATATCTAAGAAATTTCTTGGTTTGATGAAATAGTTAGAGCTTGGAAAATGAAAGAATATTCATGGTTAATGAAATAGTTAATAAAGTTAAATTCACTGGATTAAGAAACATTAAAGATTAAAAAAAATATTTCCTTGCAAAATTTTACTTAAAATTTAACTTTTTAATTTGAATAAAATTTATTATTCCATGGCAGCAAATCTTAAAATGGTATGAAGAAATATTCTGCTTAAAATAACTCTTTCATAATAAAATTCTTTTCAAATATTAATAGAGTCCTTTATGAAGTGGCACCCGCTGTGTTTCATTTCATTACTAACTTTAAAATGTGCTGGAAATATATTTTGTGGATAATAATAAGTGGCAGTATAGCAATTTTGCCTTACGCATGATTACTGACTTGAGCATATTTAGAAGAATAACACTTTTTTATTATAATAAGGCAATGCGATTTATAAGCTTAAAATTATGATTTCTATATGTAATATAAGAGTTTTAAGAATATTTGGCTAGAAAAACATATTTAAAATTTATAATTGATACTGTGTTAAACTATCATAATAGTAATTTTTTTTACACAAATACACATTTTACTTAATTTATAGCTGATTTATTTTTGCCATACTCATAAGAAATATTATCAATGTTTAACAATGATTGAAAGTGTTCATTTAATATTCTTTATCTAAAATGATTAACACCAATTCCGTAATTTTCAAGAACTGTTTATCTACATATTAAACTGCATTCAAAATTAATTTTTTTATGCTTAAATAGTGAATTTATTCTGTTATTCTCACTAGCGTAAATGTTTTTGAAGTTTTTTTGACTTATTTGAAAAATTACTTAACCCTAGCATTGTGACCAATTCTCCTATGGTAGGTAGGTTATGGCGGGTAATTTTGGAGCTTCATGCTAAGATTCTTGTAGCTCTCATTGAAGGAAGTATTTGGAGAGGATTTATATAGTCAATCGACTAACCTTATTTAAGTAAAGTGAGTTTAAATCGGTAATCACTAACAGAAACGTTTGATATGTGAAGAAAATTTTGGATATAAATTCGTGTTAGAAAATAGTTCAAGGTGGAATTTGAGTTGTGACTTTCTTTTTTCATTAAAATTAGAATCTGTTGCACAGGCATAGAAATTCACAGCATCTAAGAATTTTAATTTCCGGATTTGTAGAAAGTTCAAATATCCAAGAGAATGATAATGCTCCTATTCCTAATTTTTTCCGTAGTTGATTCCTCGGATGTTCGTATAAAGGACAATCTAGAAGAATATGATCTATAGTTTCAGGTTACCCGCACTGACAGCGGTCCGTATGCCAGAGATTAAACCTAAGCAGAATCGAATTGGTAGGAAAAGATCTTGTGTTTGCTTTGCCCAGCCATACGTCTTCTAGTCGCGATTTTGTTAACAGCCTATGATTTTTGTGAATAGATGTGACATAAGTGAATGCTTCAGCATATTTGCTATTTATCCATTGATTGAGACTTTCTTTAAAGTAATATTTCTTGATGTGTTGTTTCAAATCTTCAGGAGAAATAGATCGAATAGCATAATGACTCACAGTTGCTGCTTTCGCCAATAAGTCTGCAATTTCATTACCTGCAGTCCCTGAATGTCCGGGAACCAAACTAACTGTATTGACAAGCACTTTTGAGTAAATTGAATCATTGGAATCGAAGCAGTTGAATAATAGTTGGTGATGTCCTGGAATAATCTGAAAGAGCAAAGATGCAAGAAAGTGAATGTGCGAAAATGACATATTTTTTAGGTTCAGTGCAAACTTTAGAGACTGCAATAAGCAGTGCCATAACCTCTGCTGAGAAGATGGATTTTATGGAACAAATTTTCCCTGTTATTGATAAATTAGTTGTAAGATTGACTATTGCAATGTCCACAGTTGATCCCTGCTTGGAAGCATCAGTAAAAATCATCGTGTCTGTCGACCATGATGACTCGCAAACTTGGTGAAATAGCTTAAAAATAATATCTTTTGGCAATTATTTAGTCTGAAAAGGGAGACTCGAGGAGCAAATGGTGATTATTTTTGACATTTCTGGCCAGCCATTTGGGATTTTTATTATTCACGAGGTATTTATTCCTAGTTGGTCGAGCCACAACTCGACTTTAATGGCCAGAGAATGATTACGATTGACTTGATTGCAAGTTAGCTTTTCCCAAGCTGAATCATAGGGGGATAAATATGACTTGCTTAAATTCCGAATGTAAAAATTTAAGGAGAGCATTTCATGTCTAGAGTGAAGAGAAGTTTCTTCTGCTTCTTGTGGAACGATCAGTATGGGGGTCCACTTAGGAAGACCTGTGGCAATTCTCAGGGCAGTTTCAAATATTTTGCGGTCTGTTGTGCATGCTGAAGTAAATATATGACAGCCATAATCCAGACTGGTGGCAATAAAGGATTTCACGATTTGACGATGAGTTGTACGAGCACCCCATCTGTTACCTGCGATACCTTTTGAAACATTAAACTTTTTTGATATAGCTTTTCTTTTTTCCTGAAAATGATAACGAAAAGATAAACTATGTGAAAAATGTAATCCCAAAATTCTAATATTTTTACTCTAGGAAATAGGATGATTGTTGATAAACAAGTTGAAATTAGGTTGTTGTCGTTTTGAAGAAAAGTTAATCATAGAATATTTTTTGTGGGTCTATCAATAAATTACATTCTTGACATCAATTTTGTAATATTCCAAGTGCAGATGTTAGTTTCTGCTGAAGTTTTCCCAAGTTAATAGATTCATATAGTAGAAGTATATCATCAGCGTACATGAAGTTCTTGATGTCAGGGGGAAGGATATCGCAGACGTCTGCCGTAAACACTGAGAACAAGAAAGGTGATAACACGCTCCCCTGTGGAACTCCCCTATATGAGGTGGCTGTTGAAGATAGCTTATTTTTCCACTTTACTTGAAAATGGCGAGCTGTAATGAACTGTTGAATCCACAAAGCAGCGTTTCCTTTGATGTTTGCTTGAAGTAATTTATAAACTAAGCCGTCTGGCCAAACTGAATCCAATCATGCCAATCATAGGCAAGGGACCAAAATCCACTGCAACCAAAATAACAAAATTTCTAGAGGATCTGGCAGAGATTATGTAATGATGAATGATGGATAAAATACTGTCACAACCTCGATGTGGCAGAAATCCGTGGTGATTGGGATGAAAGAAAGATATGGTTGATATATGGTCAATAAATCTCTTCAAAATCATTCTTTCCATTAATTTGCACACAACACTAGTCAGAGATATAAGACGGTACGATGACACAAGATTGGCCATCTTTCCCGATTTTAAAATTGGAATAACAACGAGGGATTTCCATATTTCTGGTACAATACCTGTAAGCCACGATTTATTCATCAAGGAGAGGGAGAGGAGGTAGTCTAGGTTGGTAGAAGTAATGCCTTTTAATATTTTTGCAGTTATCTTATCTGGACCAACAGACGAATTTTTGCATCTTACCAAATCTTCTTGCAGTTCAGATGCAATAAAGGGTTTATTGTAAGAGAAATCTTCACTTGTACTTAAATCTAGTGGAATTACCTCTAAAATTGGTGAACGAGTGTAGAAGTCTGTAAACATATTAGCTTGATGAGTAGGATCTGTTACTGGAGAATTATTGTGTAATAGAGAATTAATATGTGAAAATGGAGATACTCTAACTCTATTTTGGAGATTTTTTAATAAGTTGAAAATATTTTTTGATGTTCCAGCTGAAATTATTATTTCGTCCCAATATTTTCGAGAGAAATATATGAGTAGTCGATGTAGTTCTGCTGCAGCTCTTTTATATGCCATCCAAACGTATTTATCACATGTGCGCTTAGCTTTACGCCAAAGACGTCTTTTTTGGCCAAGCAGATAACCACACCTATAAGATCACCATGGGGGATAAAGTGTACATGGCATTTTCTGCCATCTTCGAAATTTGTGAAGTTTATTTATACAAAGATGATTGAATTGTTCAATAGAGTGAAGATTAGAAATTTCATGATCAGTATTGATGGAAGCAAAGAATTCTGACCATAGGATACGTGATCTGTTCGGTATATGGTGATCAATATCTCAAAATAGCTATTCTAGTTTTAGATGGTGAATGATCACTTCCAAAACAATCTGGGTGAACTTCAATATGACTAAGGTGATAAATGTCTGGTGATACAAAGGTGAAATCAATGAGTGAAGGTTTATGATGTTGACCGTAATGTGTTGGAATTTCAGAGTTCAGGAGGCAGCAATTCTCTTCCTGAATCCATTCAAGAAGGTCATTTGCTCTTGATGAAGTGGAGCAGCTTCCTAATGATGTATGCAAATATTGAAATCTCCTATGATGATATAAGGAGGCTGTATTCCTTGAATTATGCCATGAAGCCAATCTGAAGAAAATTTGACAGGAGGAATGTACACATTAATAATAGTTATTGTAGTCATTGCCACTGTGATCTTGACTGCTAAGAGTTCTCTGCCATCATCTGAGTGACGGATTGAAGAAAATTGCCTTCTTGGAATGTTTTTATTTACTAATAGGAGAAGGCCGCTACCTCGGCTATCTTCTTTATCCTGACGAAAGATTATTTTGTTAAATAAAGATATCTTGTCAACTATTTTTAACCAAGTTTCTTTTATTGCAATAACGATTGCAGAATGAAAATAATGAAGTGTCTTGTATGGGCGCTTATTTAAAACACTTCGAGCATTCCACGAAATTAATGAGAACAGGAAAAAAGTTACAATTATTATGATTATAATCTGACTTCTAAGGACTGATACACCCAGTATATAAGTTGCGTCCCATCTGTTAGGAAATTTTATTGCTTCCCTTTCTGAATTTTGCATTTTCAATTATTTCTGACTGTTCTTCAGAAGAGTTTCAAAAAGTAAATACACTATTCACAGGTAAAATTGGATTAAAATGAATGTCATTATTACTATGGTTTGATGATTGTTTTTGGAATCGACTACTTTTCCGAGTTTTCCTTCTAGCAGGGGATGATAAGAGACTTCTAGTTTCAAAAATTTTGCTTACAATTTGTTGAAATTTTTGGAAAATATTATTAAGAATTTCTTCTTGTTGGGTTTGAATAGCTAAGATTTTTTTTGTCTACTGACTCTTCAAATTTCGTAAGAATTGAGGTGAATATATCATTTAATTTAGCATGAGTAATTTCTGATGGTTAATTAGACTTTACGATTGAGGAAAAATTGGTTTTAGAGCTTTTAAATTGTCTTCTTGCTTCAATAAAAGATAGATGGTTTATGGCCTTAAATTTTAAAAACAAAGTTTCTTCTTCACGCGATGAACATGAAGGATCATCTGAAGCGTGAGGTCCTTTGCAGTTTACACAATATGGGACTTTAGTTGAACAAGGATTACTATTGTGATGTTCGCCACAGAATATGCAAAAAGCTGATTGTACTTTACATTTTTTGTTGCATGTGCAAATTTAAAACAAATCCCATATTGACGATTTTTATCCACAAAAATCTTTACATTTACAATAGATAAAAACACTTTAATTGAAATGGGATTTTATGCCCGTAGATTCTTACCAAGATAGTTTCTGAAAGCTCTAAAGATCCCTTTTTATTGAAACATCGTATTTGAGATACAATAAGGCCGTTATTTTCAATTTCTAATGCTAGATTTTCTAGACTTTTGTCCACTGATATGAACGAGATAGTAAATTTCGTAGTATATTGTTCAATTTGTATTTGGGGGATCACAAGGACATTTAATACTGTTTCTATTTTACAAATTTCGGTTGCAGTTTTATAATTATTGTAGTGATAATTTGTTTTCCGTTTTTGGTATGTCTAACCTCTTCAATCCCATTCTTGTTGGAAATAACATTTAGTTGTTCAGATTTTAACTGTAAAGGCTTCTTAGTAACAGAAACATATCCTGCTGTAGGACATAAAAATATTGCGAAATTTGAAATTCCAGCTTCAGAAGTTAATTGTATAGCTAGAGGTGCATCATCCCATAGTGTAATATAGAGTTCGATGCATGTTTTGGTATGCGATATTCGCACTCAATAAATGGTATATCATCTTGTATGTCTGCCATTTTGAATATAACATTTTGTACGTACTTGAGGAAATAAACTAATTGAACAACTTGAGCTTAAAACTAATAAACTAATTAATAAATTAATCTTATTGGAATTTCCAAATTCCTACGAATTTAAATAAATGAAAATATATAGCTCTTGAGTTCTTCTCAAAGCTAACAAATTCCGAAGTAGTATGTACGTACTGGTAAGAATCTGCAATTTTTTCCGTTTTCCGACAACCATTCTCCTATGTTAAAGCCAATCAAGTTTAAGTTCGTCATTATATAGTTCAGTTAAAATTTTATCTATGAGAATCTGACACAAGCAATCATACGTAAAGCATGTTTCATTATATCTTTTCTGGGTATATTGCAAATGTACCAATGTTCATTCTTTTTCTTACAGAACTATTTTTCATGTGACACTCACAGTTTATATATCATTTGCTTTCAATATAGCCACCTATTGGAGTTTTTTATAGAAAAATTCTGCTTTTGATATAGTTGTGGCAACGCATATTTAGTTTTCAAAGTTTTTTTCTAATTTTTGGCAGTCTGGCGTTGGATTCATCATTGTAATGTTGAAATTTTGTTTTTCCAGGCTCTTTATTTAAAAATAACTAAATATTTAGTATGTCTTCCCCTCGGTATTATTTTCTACCTTTTATTATTTCTTGATTTTATGCCAACTTTTTCTTTCAGACATCACAGAATTGTTTTACTTCAACATGTGTTATAAAATGAAATTTTTGGCAATGTACGATCTCTAAAACTTCAGAATTGTGATCCTGTAACTATCCTCACCTGAACCTGATTAATTAAACAAATTAAGCTATTTCTTTGAGTACGGGTGAGTTAATATTTTTTCTTGTTGCAAGATTCTGATGAAGCCGGAGTAAACTTTCATATGTGAAAGTACTGGGCACGCCATTGTATTATCATGACTTAGACCTTGCGCCATTTTTAAGCAGATTCAAGTTTTTACTTTCCCCACGTAATACTATTTACAATTCATCAAATTTTATTAGTTAGTAAAACTGTCACTCACACAATGTTTCTTACACTTGGTATTTCTGTTTGACAAATCATAAATTAATGTAATGATTAGCTTACAAAAAATTGAGATGATAACGATTTTTCTTATTACACAGAAATAAATTAATTAATGAGATATAATAATTTGGTTAATGAAACTTACACTTTTGTTGATTATTGAGAGTAACACTTTAACTGTTAGTAGTAATATAATATGAGCTAGTCTAACAAACTCTGAATCATATTTCTGGTCTCACTTATAATGTTTGTTTTTGCATATTAGTATTTTACCGAAATTAAATTGATTTTTATGCTTTCCTAATTGACTGTTGTGCAAATACTTAATTTTATTTTTATAAATCTTGGTTAAAAGAAGCAAGAAGTAAAAATAACAAATAAATAAAATTACATAGTCATAATTAAATTTTAATATCTTGATATTTCCCTAATTTTAATATCCTAAATTTTAATATCTTGATATTTTAATATCTTTCTATAGTTAATAATAATTACTTTAAATAAATAAATAAAATTACATTATTTATTTAAAGTCATTATCTTTAATCCTAGGAAGGGAAATATCATGATATTAAAATTTAATTATGACTATGTCTTATATCAAATTGATGTGTTGCTGTTGTAAAAAATAAATTGCACATTGTGCTTAGGAATTTCATGCTGTTAAAGTTAAAATATTTTTACAAATTTTTTATCTTCATTATTTTTGCTAAATCATAAAAATTGTGATACATAGATATTTTCCATTACATTTCAATATTATTAAAAAAAACATTATCCTTAAATATTTTAAAAATTATGAAAGCCGTATTATTTTGTTGACAAAGTTATAATTTTTAACTATAAAATTTTCTTCAACAATATTTAAATTAAAATTATTAAAATACTTTCAACGAAATTTGCAGTAGTTTAATTTTTATTGAAAATTATTCTAAAAAATGCTTATAAAAGAGTAAGACATAATTTTTCTTTATTTGAAACAGAAGTGAGTGAACTAAATGTTTTGAATAAATCTTAATGTTTTTAAATTGAAATTGTATTTTGAACAATTTATTAGCTGCTAAAAAAGGAATAAATAAAATTTATAGTTAAGAAAAAAAAACAAATTACTTGTCATTTTAACTAAATATGCATATTTTTTATTTTATTCAATAGAGAAACAAATTAATGGTTGGTTTTGTAATAAATGTTTATTTATACACACATTGTCTATCACAAATATTCCTTTTTTATAAGAACGTATAAAATACTTATTTAAAAAGAAATTCAGTCTTAAAATAAAAATTGCTTTGCTTTATTCATGTCAGTCATCGACAAATAAATTTATTATAATGAATTTTAAGTATTAATATTAAAGGTGATTTTTACGTTACTGTTATTTCGATAACTATAGAAATTTATTGATTATATATTCCTTGAGCTGGATACCCATAGTTGTATTTGAAATCAAGTTTTGATTGCATAATATTTTTACATCAAACATCTTCACGATTTAAATTTTTAAATAAAAAAATTATTTTACTTTAAATTTTATATATAATATGATTGCAATGCTAATAATCTAATGCAATCTAATAATAATAGAAAAAAAACAAAAATAATAATGATGATTCTTTGGAAACTATGAAATTTTAGTGATGTGTCAAAATGGAATTACTTATCCAAGTGAACGTATTCCAAGAGGCAATCTCATTCCAGTATTAATGGAATCTTCTGCATAAAGCTTTGATAAAGTACCTAAGTCTTAGAGGAAAATATTCTCCGATTCTGTTGCGATTTCTTCAGCGCCACTGAACTGTCTCGTTAGCATGTGATTATCGAGATCAAGGTGCAGAAGGTAATCACTCGAAGGGAGATCTGTAGATTGATGACGATGGAAAGGAAATTCCCTTTTAACGCAAGAATCGCATTTAAGATGTGTGGTATTCCATTGTCCTACGATAAATTAGTCTCTTTCCTCTTCACCGCCGCTGTCATTTTCTAAATCAGTGAACAGTACGATTTCTGAATCAATAAACTATGCGCCAGTGCATACAATGACGTTAATTATTTAGTATGCTTAAAGGACATAGAATTATAATTTTAAATTGTTTGCTATCTACATCATGGTGAATTTACCTGTGATTCAAAAGGTGAAAAGAGACTGTCGTCGCATGCATTTTTTGATGAAATATATTATTATTGCATCATTTTTGAATGTGTTTATAACAGGGTTAGTGTATAATTTATGATTACTTAGCTAACATGATTGTTTATTTGATATTTTATAGCTCAACCTGCATTTTTTGCACAAGAGGGATAATAAGACGGATGGCTACTGTTTAAAGGAGATAACAAATCGATACAAACCTATGCTTTACATCCAAAATGGGATTTGAACCCAAGAACTATTGAACCAAAAGATCGGCTAACATGATTTGAAAACATTCTTACTTTTCTTTGCTCTCATGCTACGGTTTGGATTAAACTTAAATCAATATTTATAAAAAATTTACTTTGACTCTGATTTTATACCTTCGTATATCTTATTAATAACATTAGTTGAATTACCATATATTTCCTAATACTACTGTAAATGTTTTGTACTCAAATTAAATGAAAATTAATCAAAAACTTTACTTACGAATCTTATTAATAAAAATAACATACAATACTTGATACTATAGTATGGCATAAATTAGAAAATTTGCAACTTAACAGCAGAATGATATATATATATATATATATATATGTGTGTGTGTGTTTGTCTGTCTGTTTCAGTGTTTATCAAATGTATATCAAAAAAACTCTTTTATAAATACATCCCCATTCGAAATAAATGACAAAAACTGAATTGGAAAGCATACTATTTATATTCTTTAAGTGGTTTGGTTTATACACTTGAGCATGATTTTGAAGATAAAATATAAATGTTAATAGTTAAATATCCCTTCAATTAAATTTGCACACAATTCAAAAATTTTATAAAATAATAATATATATAAATTGACATTTTCTAATACATTTTCTGTGATATTTGTTTTTATAATTCACTTGTGATTTAATATGATCAGCTGCAAATGCAAGGAGTATCGTAAACAATTAAAATTATGTAATGGGTAATAATTTTATTTTACAAATCATACTGCAAGTAGTCAATAAATACCAATTTAATGCTTCCATGCCAATATTTAATGATTTGAATTGTAAAGTATACATGTCTAAATAAATTGTTTATTTTAATTAATTAATTAATCAAAATTTAGAAAATATAGCTTATAAACTAGAATAAATTTTAACAAAAGGAACGTGATCCAAGAGACCAAAATATAATCTCTGCAAAATGGAAAACTCCTTAAATCGGAAAAATCCAACCCGAGAAATGATGACTTAAAATATTTCTTCACGCAAGAAAAATATTCTCATACTTGGCGATATTTGCAAAGTGAAAAAGGAAGAGTCAAAAACTCCTTATCATTTTAACACACTATCGCAGCTATGCGCTGGATGAAATAGTCTTCCAAACATCAAAATAACTTATGTTGAAACTCATAAGTATCGAGAGGGACGTAAGCGAGCTCCTCTTCAAAAGTCTGTTCTGCCCCGGCGAATCCTGGCAGAGATTTCTCGCACCTTTACTTCGTGGTTTTCGGGAGAAATAATTTATCCTGGGGAAATGAGAAATACCCTCCTTCGCACCAAGGGTAAAGATTTTCTGGAAGGAAGAAGAGAAGTATATTGATTGTGACAAAAGAGTTCCTGATTTTCCATCGGTCGTTTTTCCATTTTTCTTTAAGAGAAAATGTCGGAATATATCATCCAATATACAGGCAGCAAATGGTTTTCTATCCTCCCTAAAATACGTTAAGGTTTTATTATTCGGGAAAGAGATGGAATTCTCTAAGGGTATAAGTTCCTTAAATTTCCTTTTGTCTACCGTTCTATTTTTATATATATAAAAAAAAGTTTTTGACTTTACATTTCTTTTCTACAAAATTTTTACTTTTTATGTACGTGAGATTTTTAAATTTTTTATAAAAAATAATTTTTGAAGAGTATCTCTTAATAAAAAGAATTCAAAATATTATAAGCATGAATTCTATTATTTTAGCTGAATAAAACATATCTGTGTTGGATAAAGATTTAGAAGGTTTTTTTTTAAATTAATTATTTTTTAAAGAAAATAAAGATTTTTTCAAAGTATATAAATAAAGAAGAGAATAGATTAGATAAATAAATAAATTACAAGCCGTTTTATTACTTCAACATATTTACCATATTAAAATTTTCCGGAAAATATCCTTAAATGTAATATACACACACACGCATTAAAAGTTTTACAACTCATACATAGCATACTGTGAATCTTTATACATATAAAGAAAGGTTACTTGGATGATACGTAACAACAGTATATCAAAACGAATAATAATTTATGTATAGAAGTAAAATTAATAAATTAAAGCAAGAATATTTCATCAATTTAAACGCACGTGCACACTTATATTCATACAAACGTATATATCTATTTATCGATAAAATATGACTACATTTATTCGTATATGTGCCTATATGAAAACAAAATAATAAATATGATTTCAATTTAAAGAATGTCAAATATTATGTTTTTATATTATAAATGGAATTAATGTATGCCACTATTTCATTTCAAAGAAAATCTTTGCTTGTATTTTGTATACATTCATAATTTGTAAGCATAATTGCGAATAACTTGCTTATGGAATAAATTTTTATAGTTTGTAAACATATAAATAAATCAATGAATAGTCATCTTACATAACTTGAAAATATTTTAAGAAAAAATGTAACACCAATTCATATGTTATATTTTATGACTCCGCTTTGTTTAAAATTGAAATTTTAAGGTAAGAACATTAAGTAAAAAATGGAATATATTCAAACAGTGTAAAAAATTACTAAAAATTTATGTTAAAAATATAAAATTTTCAATGACTTTTTGTAAGTTTCAATTACATTTTGTGAGTTTCAAATAATTTTTGAGTAACCTGACAAAATTGTACCTTAAGCGTATCTATAGAAAATTATACTTTAGATTTCTCCTTAAAGAAAATTAACGTCTTTATTTCCAAGTTTGTTTTCAAGCATATTTAAAAAAATGGTGCCAAAACACAATAGACCAATCAAAATAATCAGAATCGCTTTCAACATGCCATCAAAATATTGAAATTCTGAAGGGCGCAATAAAGTATTGGTCATTCAAGAAAATCAATTGAATATTGTCAAAGCATGTTATATAAGGAAGTATACAGCATTTTTCTGTAATTAATTTCATTTAGTATCATTATTTCAATACAATGATACGTGAACTTAGTTTATCAAAAAATATCCAAATTTGATATTTCTAATAAAATAAGTAATAATTTCATGTTCCAAGTTTATGATTTATATCGAGGTTATCATTTTTGATATCGTTGAATATTTTATTTAAATAATTCAAACAAATTCTAAAAAATTATGTGTGAATATTGTCAAATATTATTTCATACACCCGCCACATATATTTAAAGTATACATATTTATAAAGCATTAAAGGGAAAAGTCTTCTGGATATGTTAAATAAAAAAGTATTCCGTAATAAATTCTAATAATAAAATATGTAATATATTTATCTTATTTAATATAATTTAATGTGTCCTTAAAATATGCATAGTATATTTATAATTTTTTTCTCATTTTCTGTTATTTTTGTGAAAATATTTTAAATTTTAAATTGACGATATAGATAAACTGAATATATCTTTACTTGAATATAGTAACATATTTTCAGTATCACTAATAAAGAGTGATACATTTTAACCAATTTAAAAAATATATAAAAATTGTTCCTCACACTCATTAACACACATAATATGCTTAAAACATTTCAACGTAGGTCTTTTGAATTCATAATAATGTTTTTATTATATCGAGGTTATATCATAATTTTAAACACATTACCTGCATAGCACATTTAAAATAATTAGTTTTCCTAGTAATATATTATGGACAAGAATTATTTGATTTTTGCTTTTCCCTTTAACTGAAAATTAGAAACGAAATAAACGTAATGCAAAATTTTGTGATTTTACTTCACATAATGCTATATAGAAAATTTAAAATAATATTGTTGGAGCTTCTAGTTCAATGTTTATATTTTAAATATCGTCGTATTTAAACATATTTTTATCTTTAATTTAAAAAATATCCTTAATATGTTTTATATGATAAACTGAAAAATTTGCTTTAGCATTGCTTCCGGTTTTATCGTAATTGATATTATGAAATGATTGTTAAAACAATTAAGGGTTTTATCTTATTTGTGTATAATTTCAAATTCACTTTTAGCAGATGACAAAAGGAATGACTTGTAATATTATCACATGAGAAACTTTTAGGGATAAAATAAAATACTTGAAACTTAAATTGAAGAGTTAACTCTTGACCTGATTCCTGAATTTACCTTTACATTTAACGGTTATTTTGCACTTAATTTTGCAAATGATCGAATGTGGAAACATTAAATTGGGGTAACATGTGAACAAAATGTGTATGTATCGTCTATTTTTGGAGAAAAGAATAATCTCAATTTTATATTCAATCAATTTTATGTCATAGAAGCAGAGCAAAAGAGAGTTTTAATGAGGTGTGTGTCCACCCTTAGCTTGAATGTATTGATGACATTTACTTTGGAAGCGAAGGCCAAAAATCAGGAGTAATCCGATTTTGAGCACTCCTACAGACTTTGAAAGAGGACTTAAATCATCAAACTGTAATCCAGGATATTCTCACTAATTTTCTATGGGATTATGGTCTCAAGAATGAATTGACCATTCTAACTACTCCTCAAAAACTACAACTCGATATGGTCACGCATTATCATTCATTACAATGAAATCATACCAATTGAAACGACATATAGATGGACATATGAATCCAGGATCAAATCATAATATCTCACACCAGTTTTAGTTCTTTCCTAGATCACATTCAGATCAAAGAAACCGATGAGTGAGATCCATAACCAAAATATTATTTCCTCATAGCAGTAATTGTATCTTTCCACAGTGTTGGATTGATGGTATTTGATGCTTTGTTCTCTCCAGATCAACGCACGTCGTGAATCGCTTACACTTGGGAATCTGGAATCTTGTGTAAAACGAACCGATGTATATGGTTTTATAGTCCAAGAAACGTGTATTCTTGGCCAAAATAAGCAAGCTCTCCTTTGCCATCTTGCTTTTGTAACTTTGGGCAGAAAAACATTTGTAACGCGTGGTCTTCTGCAGATGTTGTAGCTCATGGCAAGACACACATGGTTTTTATCATTTATGCAAACTATAAATTTATTGCTTATGATATTTTTATGGTGGTATTCGAAAATACATTCCTTAATTTTTAGAGTCCATATTTTCTAGTTATAAACATCAAATTTAATAAAAATATAAAATAGAGGTTCATTTTATTTAATTTTGTTATTTAAATAAGATCAGTTTATAATACAAAATTGACAAAACATTCCGTATCTGGTTACAAATGACTAGTATAATTTTATATTAAACTGAATTTCATTTTTTTTCATATTTCTCACTCATAAAAAGAGTGACGAAATTCCATTTTTACAAACCTAGGATTATGAGTACATTTTTACACATGCAAATGATATTATTTGTCAATTAACAACATAAATCTAAATAAAATATAATTTTAAAGTATAAATGAGTAGAACTTTGTAGGTAAACTTTGAATAAAAGTTTGTAGATAAAATTTGTAGATAATATATTTCACTTTTATATATAAAGCAATATAAAGTTATATTTTGTGACAATATTAAGTCAAAATTACTTACGTATTTACTTTAATGTACACGTAACGTATTTTTTATTTTCAAAAAATTTTTTAGAAGATTCCTTTACTTTAAAATGAAATATTATTAATGATAATAATGGATTATTAATAAACATCTTAGTAATTTAAATTTATAATTAAAGAATATAATTATGTGATCATAAACAAATAGTAATTGTGCTAGAAGTAATCTATTAAAGAAAAAGGAAAATAAAATTCTAATCGCTTAAAGAATATTATAAAACTGCTAATCTATTGCTGTTTATAAAGTGCTGCTAATTTTTTCAGGTAATAATTTTAATTTGTCTTAAATTGTACATAAAATCTTAATAACTGTAAAATATAAAACTGAGATTAAACTTTAATAAGATTTCAGTAAAATAGATATTTTTTAACAATTTAATGCAATAATAATATTAATTAGGTAAACATTTTATATCAAATGATTTTATTGAATAGTCTTTAAAGACCATCCTCTGTCAGGTATGAAACCAGCATGCATTTTAATTAGTTACAAATTCCAGTATGCTAAAAATATTTAACTCTCAATTGCTTAACAAGATTAAAATAACTTATTAAATTTTTTCCAAAATTCTTTCGCATACTTTAAATCAGTAAATTTAAAATCTGATAATGAAATGAAATTAAATTATTTTTAGTAAACGTGTTGGCAAAACTGTTTATGTCTAAATTTACCCATTGTAATATTTATTTGAAATTTAAATTTTAGTAACATCTTTTTATTAACTCCTTCCACACACACATCACTCTATCTATTCTATCTTACTTATTATACCTAACTTATCCTCATTTTGCTGTTTATCTGTATCTCTATCTACATCAATAACTATCTCCTTACCCATTTATATGTATTATATATATATGTATATATATATATATATATATATATATATATATATATATATATATATATATATATATATATATATATATATATATATATATATATATATATACATATATATATATATATATACATATATATATATATATATATATATATATGTATATATATATATATATATATATATATATATATATATATATATATATATATATATATATAATGGATAAGGAGATAGATATTGTGTACATTGTATATTGATTAATTTTAAATTCTGTTGTTTGTCTGAGATGATGACATAATAAATTAAAAAAATTATTATCATCTTACTATATATCAGGTGTGGTTTTAAATAATTCGTATAAACAACCTACAAGAGTTTTAAACTTATGTATTCAACATAAGATGAGGTACAATTTAAGAAGAAGTATAAGAAAAATTTAAAACCATTTAGATTACCATATTCTCAACGCTAGAGGAAGCACACGCACAAGAGTTTTAGGTGATAGTTCAGAATTTCTCCTTGAGTGAGAAATATTGAAATATGCATAATAAATGGCCTGATAAAATATACGAGTAAATGCAAATCGTACTGAGATGAGGTAAATCTACTTTGAGATAGTATTGAATAATTTGTCATGGGAGAATATTGATTGTCGGCAGCAATAAGTCTTTCCAGACCACTTTGAAGTAGGAAGAAACAATTAATGACTGTTTTATAGTCGACATTTTGATGTGAATTGCAATTTCAAAATAATGTCTGGTGTTTCACTAATTTTGAAATAATAATGGGATGATAATAATGGGTGCACTTAAATGATAAATATTAGCTAAAATAAACAAAACGTTATTTTTAAATATTATATACATACAAATATATATATATATATATATATATATATATACATATATATATATATATATATATATATATATATATATATATATATATATATATATATATATATATATATATATATATATATATATATATATATATATATATATATATATATATATATATATATATATATATATATGCTGCAATTTAATGCTAATAACAAATTTTTAATTTTATTTGGTTGAAGTCTTGATATATATTTAAATATATTATCCCACTGTTTATTAGGCACACCCCTGATTATGTATTTTGTTCACTAGTAAACAGTTATATATTATTTTCTTTGCCACTTTGCAGTTGTGTCCAGTATAATGTACAATCACACGTATCAAATAGTAGTAGTTTTTTTTTTTTCATCTTCATTCGAAAAAAGATGTGAGAGATTTTAAGAAGGTGATGATGAGAAATATTCACTCTGGGTATGAGGTGAACTGAATGTTTTCGAAACCAGGCATTTAGTTAAAAATATTTCAAAGGTTTAACTAGTACTGAAGAAAGAAAAGAACATGAACGGCTTGTAGATTTAAGAGGTGGATATCTTGAGATGTTTCTTTTTGTATTAGCAAGCATGGAATGCTTACTACAGTGAAGAGAATGATCGCGTCAACTGAATTGAAATATACCGCTAAATAACATCTCTACCGCTAAATAACATCTAATATCACTCTAGACAAGTTAAATAAAATGTGCGCATTATACTCTGGACATTGGAAAGGCTAAAATACAAAAGCAGAGAGCTGATTTTAATATATTTGAATCGATCAAAATTCATAAGCAATCTTCTCCAATATTTCCATAATGAATAACAATGGATTGTCATATACTGGGCAAAAGCACTTGATGGACGAATCCTAATTTTTATTGATCCCTGCAAATGGTTCACTCAGAGCCTGTCTTGCAAATACATGCAACGTTAGAGCCCTCTTGTTCTGTTTCCACTTTTCATACTAATCTTGGTGATATAATTGTCAGGACAAGATTTTGCTAGCAAAATGTTTCCATTCCCTCCAGAACAATGTATTAATAGTTAAGAAAGCTTTAACATTAGCAATTATCAATTTTATTCTTACTAGTTACTGTGCTATGAAACAAATAATCTTGATCAGTTACTATGTTGAGGTTGCTCTCACCATTTAGGCATTGTCCTTTTGTTCTCATAGTTATTATAGCATTTGACCATAATAGAAGGTCCTTGGAATGAAGTAGAAGGGTGATTCAAGGTATATATCTAATTTTCATCTGTTAATTACTGGGCACAACTACTGCATCAACATCGGTAAACATCAAGAATTCTCTCAGAGGATAATCAAACCCATGTCATGATGGATTTGTGTAGTTTTAATCAATAGATTTGAGTCATATCCATAGTATTAGTTTTCTATTAATGATCATTCTGTAAGTAATGAAATTGAAATTTACGCATTTTATTTTTAAATATTTTGTTACTTTGGATACTAAATACTTTTAATCAATGTGAATATACTTATTTTTTTTTCTAATATTTCCATCCTTATCTCTTTTTAAGCTTGTAAGTTTTCCTTATTTAATTACAATCTGAGTCATACATTGGTTCATTTCCTATATAAATTTTACATTAACATTAAAATCAACCATCGATTTCGCTTTATTTCAACAGATGGTTTTTTGTTTATAACTCAGAAAAATGCGAATCAAAAACTAATTTTAAATATTGTAAACTAAAACTTTTGTTATATCTAAATTTTTATACCAATAAAATAAATGTTTTTGATAAATTAATAAAGTTTTGATACATTTGAATTTATCTTTAAAAGATTTAAAGTAAACAATGTACACAGAAATCAGTTACAGAAAATCGTATTATGATTAAGTAGTTGTACACTCGTGTGTTAAATATTGTATTAATATATCAATGTAGAAGAGATTATTGATAAATTATTATCTGTTTGGTAATAAAATAGCAGTTGGATTATGATGTGATCTCTTATAATATATTCAGGAATTTTTATACATTTAATAAAGTTGTATTATTCAGTAATGCTGTTTTATTCCATTCATAAATTTGATTAAATTTAATCCAATACTGAAATATTGGGGGAGCCAGATTTATAAAAATGCATTATTTAATGATTTCGGAAACCACTGGGAAAAAAATGATGATTTAATCTAGATATTTTAAATTAAATTTCATGAAATATATGGATCTAATTAAACTCTAATCTTTTGAAGCGTCTATTATAATGAATTTTTAACGAAAGTTTTGAAGATTTATTCATTTAAATTTTGATTATTCTTATGTTTAATTATATTATTATTCTAACCATATCACACAGATTTCTTGATGGGTGGATTTTTTTCTATAGCATGTTTTCAATGTATACAGTTCCAAATAGAAATAAAGTTAATTTATTTTCCTAATTGTATACTTTTGAAATGATTGTTTCATTTTCATATTGTGTAATGCTTTGATTTTAAATTTAAAATATCATTATTCTTGTTTAGAAAGGAAGTATTTTGTTATAAATTACAAGTAAATTTCATTACAATGTAAAGATTTTGATTTTACCTTTAATTAGAGAAATATATATAAATTAGAGTAAAGAAAATTATAAAACAATACATTTATTTCTCATTTAAAAATAAGTCAAAACAGTTGATCTTTATTTTTGATTAAATTCATTTAAAATTACCACTAGTAATTTCGGAAACAAAAGAGTAGATTTTAAGGGTTTGTTTTTCTTTTTGCTTAAAATTGTAAGTGTATAAAGAAATATATTCATTTTCAACTGTATTTTGCTTGCATTTAATAATATTTAAATCTAATGAAAATAACTGTTGTAAATTTATTTCTTTTCTTGAAATAAGTATTTAATAAATGTTACTTTTTTGATTTCGGCTAGATAGTATTTAGTATTTACATTTGAAAATTGTTTTTATTGTAAATCATTCTACTGAACTCATTACTATATTGCATTAACTAACATTTCATAAACGTTTTACCCAAAAATAAGATTTACATAAAATGCAATTTTATCTGCGAATTCTCTTAATTTAAATGAACAATGCTCTACAAAACTCTGGTTATATATACCGTGGGACAAATTCTATTGAAAACTGGGCAAGTTTAGAAGTTCTTTTTACAAATTTATTAAGTAGTAATGTTAAATGCAATATGATAAAGGTAATACATGATTCAGAATCTTTAACTCTGTCATATTTAACACAGGTAATTTAATTGTAGATCATTAATGAATTATAGTTCAAAAAAGAAATATTTCTACTGTGCACATCTGTACCAAATTAAAGCAATGATGTCAAAACAATTGCTGCATGTTTTTAATATATTCAAAAGTCAACTGATTTTATGATTTTATTTTGATTGTTTGAAAAATGTTTCTGATAATCGTATTGAAATTAATATAAATTCTTGAATCATTAAAGAGACATTTGTGAAATTAAAATGGCATATGCATTAATGGTGATTTAATTAATTCTTCCTTGCAAAAAAGTGGACGATGAATGTCAAAACAAACGATAAAATGTATGTTTTTATGAATTATGAAATCTTATAGAACATATAATATAACAAATTCGTATTCATTGAGCAATTCTAAGAGAGAGAGAGAGAAAATTGCATTCGAATTAAATTATCTTTTGCTTCGATATGCAATTTTTAATCATTAAAAATCTCTGTTTTATGATTTTACCTTGCATTTACAATCGAAATTGATTTACTTATTTAAATGACAATTCATTGTTTAAATTTTAACAAATACTTAAATGTTGAAAAAGAAAGAAAAATTGGTTGGAAAAGTGTAGAAGCGTATCCCATAATGCCAACCAAGCTGGCATACGACAACAACAACAAATTATTATTTTTCTGAAGATTATACAATCAGAGTGTTATTTATAATTACCTTTTATCTGTATAGCAGTCAAATTATTTCATAATAATAAATATTTATCACTAAGGCAAGATTAGTGCCAAAAATGAATGTTGCATTTTTACTTAAAATGAAGTAATTGTTCAATTCCAAGTTTCATGTATTTAGATTTTAATTTGATTTCTAAGAATTAAAATGTGGCCGTACTTACGTTTATTCTGTCTAAGAAATTTGTATAAATAGAGGAAGAAAGAATAGAAAATATTTTTATACAACAACATTTTAATATTTATATTCAAAACACGTTAAAATACTTCGTATTATTATTGTAGTTTGAAAGAACAAAGAATTTTATTTAAAAACGATGCTGATAATCAAATTCATTTAAAGTAAAATCTTGATGATAATGGACATTTCATAAAAATAGAACTGATACAAAATTAAATTTATGAAAATAGGGAATAATACCTAATTTAATATTGTTTTAATTTAAATAATTAGAATGGTATGTGTATGCAATTGCAGCATCATTTTTTAAATTAAAATGGTAATTTATATAAACTATGAAAAGAAAAAATAACATTTCTTTTAACATGTTTGACAGAATTCAAGTTTAATTTCTCATTTTTACTTTATACCTGGCATGCTTCATTTATTATTTCATTGACGGAAAATAAGAATCGACATAAATGTTAAAATTGAATTTAATATTATCTGTATTGAATTTTTAAATGGATTTATTTTCAATTAAGTCAGAAAAAATGTTTTTGCGTTTTGCTGCCATCGATTCCTATGCTAAAAATATATCATTTAATATATACGACTTAATTTCAACAATTAATATATAAATTAAATTATGCTATAACTGATCAGCATCGCAGACGGATGGATGTCTCTAAAATAGGTCTCATATAACAATTAAGATTTCTTATTTAAAAAATACTATTTATGTCCTCTATTAACAAAATATATTTTATTTTGTTAATAGAGAATTTAAATTGTGGTTTTTATTGAAACGGTAACATACTTAACATTTATATTAAAAAAATGAAAGTTAAATGTCTGCTTTAGCTAAGATTATGCATATGATCATGTTCTGCTATGTTATATATGGAATCAATACAAATCAAAATATACTAAATTAATTAGAAGCAAAGTAAATGTACATTCAAACAATAACTGCATTCTTTTCCAAGTAGTAATATGATGATAAAAAAGTAGCTATTTGAAATTCGATTATAGAAAATCATCGTAGCTACTAATAGTTGTGGTCAATGCAATTCTATGATGACCTATATTTTCTTCTTGATGAAAGGATATTTATCAACCAAATAAAAAAAATGCACACTAGAACAAAAATAAAGTAAAGAATTAATTAACACATTACATTGAAGATACGAGATACAAGTTTTCTCACATTATCTGATTTAAGATTACGAATAGTATTAATAGTGACCTCAAAATATAATGCTGCTGCTTCTGGTTCAATTATATATGAAATATTCTTATGTAAAATTCTGAACATATATATATATTCAATACTAACTCTTTGTGTGCCACAATAGTAGTGTTGAATCCAAATATTTGTAATTTTATTTACTTTTAATATTTTAGAATTTAAGAAGAAAAATGGTTAAATAGATAGATGCATTATTTTGCAAAAACATATTGGTCCCCTTATATTAAATTTTAAAAGTTCTATATGTTTAACTTGAATTGTGTTTTCACATAAAATGAGCTATTTTGTGGATTTAATAATGGTTAATAATGGTTATAATTAAATAATGGATTCAATAATGGTTAACAAAAGTTCAACAATAGGTTTTTTCAACATTATTTAACTTCAATATTTAAGAAAATTTAATGGAATTTTGAAAGTTAAATAAAATGAAAAATAAGAAGCTCGTTGATTGTTATTTTATACTTTAATATTTAATATGGATTCAGCAGAGCTCATGGAAGAAAAGAGCAACTATAAGTTGTTCAATATTTAAAATAAATTATATCGATTGAAGTACATATACATTTTAAGTGCATTTAATTGATTATCTGGTTGCAATAAATAAGCTCATTCTGTTTTTCTTTCACCTCCCTACTTTTGCATTTTATATGTGGTTATATAATAATATTCTATAGGAATTTCAATACAGGATTCAATCCAGAATGTATTTATAAGAAATTTATGTTTCAATAGTCTAAAACTCAGAAGTTTTGACTATCAAATATTTTTGTGTATTTTAGAAATATGTCATTAAAATGAATTCCATTATTTTATGTTATGCTTTTATTTATTATAAGGTAATCTCTTAACTGTAGGAGATAAAAAATGCTTAGCCTAAACAGTTGCATAAATTTCATGATCCCTGAATAAATAAGGATTTTAGTGTCACATTGCTCTTACACTGATGAAGCCTGTTGAATCCTCATGTCACTGAGTGTGAAGCTGCTGTGGATTTTGAAAATCTGAATTATCAATAAATTTTCATACAAGGAAATCAGCAGTTGTTGTTGTCATGTGCCAGCTAGGTTGGCAATATGGGATGCACTTTTCTAACTGAACCATACTTGGGTGTGGAATGCAACTTCCTTTGTACACACATGCCATAGGTACGCGTTTATAAGGCAGGCAACCATTTATACAAGAACAGAATAGATAGAGAGAGAAAGTACATCCATGGCCGAACGAAATTCGAGCACAGGACCTCCTTATCCGCAGTAAGACACGCTGACCACTAGACAAGTTGGGTGGCTAGAAATCAGCTCATTTCAATGATTTCATAAGAGCGGAAACGATAATTGTTGAATTATTTGTGGTGCTCATTTTAGAAATGATGCAATCAAATATTCATTATTTACTTAATTGCTTATCATTATTTTTATTTTCAACTACATAATTGTTTCATCCTTCACATTTATGTCTTTACTGAATTCTACGAGGATAATGTCAAACATAGCTTACATTCACAATTTTACATTAGTAATAGATAAAGACCAAAACTATAGATTAAATTTATGGGTGTAGATATTTTATTAAATTAAAATTTTCCTAATATTAATACTTGAGTAATAAAAACCTAAATTTATATTCAAAAGGATGAACTTTTAATTTTAAAGAGCATAATGAGGCAGATGTGTCAATAGGCTAACAGCCGCCAATGAAGTTACGAGGTAACTGTCTTAATATATGCAAATCCATTACATTTATAACTAAATATCTTTGAAAAATTCAATATCTTTAATTAAATAAGGCTTAGATATTATGTATTCACTTTGAGTTAAGCAAACGGAATTAAAAAATAAAGATTTTAACCTATAAATATTAAATAATTAAGACAAAAGTCTTACTTTTAAGAAACATTTTTTTAAACAATAAATATTAAGTAATTCTGACAAAAGACTTTCAATAAAGTTTTGAAGACTTTTCATTCAAAACGATTTAAACTATGAAGAAGAACAATAGAGAATAAATTTATCAGAGAAATTTGGACGACTGGATTTATTAATTTTCTAAAGAAATGGAGCATTTTAATCTTTTGTTTATTTCCCTAGGAATGAAACTAAAATATCAAAGTTTTAATAAATATTTAGTCTTTCTGTAGTATCTATATGTGAATAATGCTAAAAAGTAATTATATTATATAATAGATTCAATTAAAATAATCAACGAACATATAATACACAATTTTATAAAAATAAATTTTAAGTACAAAAAGATAAAGTGAGAGTGAAAAGTATTTGAAATACATAAAAGTATAAGCTGAAATAATTACAAAATATTTTCTCATCTGCATGAATTTTTACAAAATTTAAGTAAAGTATAGGAAAATATTACAATGGTCTATATAAATGGAAATATAATGATGTATTCTAATTACAGATTAAGCTCAAAGAATAAATAGATGATTATAAAAAACTATATTAAATATTTATCATTATATTTATAGTACACTTTCCTTAATTATAATCATTAATTAAATGTACAAATAAATAATTATTTAATTCTTTAAATTACTTTATAATACGTAAAATGTTTTGGAAAATTAATACATATAAAAGTTTTATAAATACGAGAATAATTGAATAAATATTTTTAGAATAATTAGACATAATTTAAATATTTATAAAGTTGTAGAAAAAACATGCAGATTTTTTATAGGAAAATACTGAAATTTATAATTTAACTTTTTAAAGTTTAAAATGCTTTTACAAATTTTCCTAATGAAAAAAGATTAAAATTTGTTTTAGTGAGAAATTTTATTTTAATTTCATAAATACATCAACTATAATATACCTAAAATAAATATTGACTTTTCACATGAGTTATTCCAAAATTAAATAAAAAATTAAAATTATTAAATAAAAATTATAGTTTTTCTATATATTTGTATAATGGATAAAAAAACAATAACTTTACATAAAGGTAAAAATTTCAATTAAAGTCAACTAAAATTGGTTTCATACTGTGTACCTTTAACACCAAATCGCATCTGAATTAAACATTTTCACATGTAATAAAGAATGAAGATTTCTGTAAATTTGAAAACTGTATATGCCATTATTATTTATTTAGCATTTTAAATTATTCTGAAAAATAATTTTGTATTTGAATTAAGTTTTGCTTAATTCATACAAATTTAAATAAAATGTGATAAAAAGGAAATATATTTTAAAAGCTGGTGTTATTAGAATACTTAATCTATCATACTATCATATGCACAGTATGTAATAATATGTACTGCAAACAAGATAGAAAGATGTATTTAATTACTTTTGAAATTTTATATTAATATATTTTATATTAATATATTATATATAGAGTTTTTGTTGATATGTTACCTCAGTATAAATCAATACACATTTATGCATTATAACACATTAGTTCAATATGAATACTTTCAAAACTAAAAGTAATAAAAATAATATATGTCAATGGAAATTATTAAAAAACTATTGTAAAAGCATTTTAATGTAAAATAACTGAGCAATCGAAATAGTAAATCTTAAAATTGCTTATGTTAGTTAAAAATTAGTTTGAAAAATATTATAAGAGATGCAAGATATGGATTAAGTGGTTTCGTATTAATGGTGAACACGAGCTTTTTGCATAAAATTTTAAATATCTTACTAAGAAATGTGCAACATGTATAGTCAAATTTTATTGTAAAACAATTTTAGAAATGATAAAAAAATTGTTAGTAGTTTTTTTTTTCTTTTAATATTTTCCATTGAAATATGACTGTATATTTAATACTTTATATTTTTGATGATAAACAGGAATACATACTTCTAAAATTAAATAACGTAGCTAGACTTTTGTCAAAATATATTTGCAGAAGTATTGTCATATTATAAGAGAGTTAGAAAATTTTATTCGAAAGCCTGTTTTTAGTACAGATATATTTATTGATTATATGTCGAAAATATTCCTTTTACAGTCTTTCAAAAATAAGAAAGGGAATTCCAGAATGCAATACAGTTTTTTCTTAAAGAGAAGAACTATTTCTAAAATTCAAATTAGTTCAATGACAATTTTCTGACAAAACAAAAGAGTAAGTATTTTAAGAAAAAGCTTCTTTTGACATGACATTTTCTTCTAAATGCTTAAATATTTCAATTAGTTTAGATATGCTTTATATAATGCTGCAAATGTCACACAACCATTAAATTTTAAATATAAATTTATAATATATTGTTTTAAGGAAAATAAACATTTCTCGTTTCCAGAAAAATCTTGAATAAAATAAACTTAAAACGCACCTTTACAATAAGAATAATACTCTAGAAAATAAGAATTTTGAAAGTACGATTTTTAAGGAAAGTGACTTTTTAAATTATTTTCTGTGTTTAAATAAAATATTAAAGTGAGTACGTATATATGTAAAAATAATGAGGATTTTATTGATGTGTTTTTCTGTGTTTGAAAAACATAAAAATGAACATCGACGTATATTTTAAATTTTTATTTAAAAAAATATTTAATAAAAGACCTAAGCAATAGAAACACAATTGTAACATCTGGAAGTTTTCAGTTTGAAATAATTTTTAGCAGTTTTATAAACAGCTCAAGCTAGTTTATTATAAATGTTCATTAAAAATTTGACATGAGCAAAACGTATTTTGATACAGTTATATTTTTGTTATTTCTCTGTTATTTATTAAGAATTGCTATTAAAGAATCGAAAGATAAATTCAAACTTTTTAATGAATAGTTGCTTCATCACTTTTTTTAAAGACTTGTTATAAGAATTTTCATTGAAATTTTAACCGTATTATATTAATTAGAATTGCATCACTCTTCATTTTTAATAACGTGATAATCTATTACAGGTCTTAGATGCTTTTACAACACGCTTTTTCCAGCCTACTCTGTCCAGAGCGACAGTTTGCCAGTTCTAAACTTTCAGCATGTTGAGGTTATTTTCAGTGTCAAAACGAGCCATTTTGTTGGTTGTCTTCCTCGGGCATGGGATCCTTTGGTGTTCCTAAACGTTGATATTCTAATGAGGTTGTTTTTTTTCCCGGTTTTTTCAGATAATACCAATTTATTCATCATTATGAAATTTCAATTTAAAATGAAGTCAAAGTAGTTAAAAAGATTTAAATTGCTAAAAAATTATTTTAAAATTCTAATAAAATTTAAATACTGTCAATTATAAAATTATATTCTACACAATATCATTTTTCCAAAGAATTGAATTTCAAAAATATACATAAAATATAATATTAAATTGCAGAAATAGGAAATGAAATTGTTATATTAAAACATCCATCCATAAATAGACACACACTCATATAGTACGTAATCTAACAATATAATAATAACAAAAATTTATATCTCACAATATATATATATATATATATATATATATATATATATATATATATATATATATTGTAAGATATAAATATTTTATATTGCAAACTACTTTCTATACTTTCTATTTTACTTTATATTTGTTTTTACCATAGGAAAACATTAAAAAGATATAAAACAGATTATGTTCTTTGGAATAACATATTTGAGTTTAATAAAAATCTTACAGCTGAAATCTAATGAATTTTCTGTTTCTGTATTTAGTTTTTATGAACAATTTTTGATTGATCAGAGCTACGAAGTAATTTAATATTTGAAATTTGGTTTTTTAAAGGATATAATTCAGCTTTGCTAAATATTCTTATAAAATTAATCATTAATTGTTAATATTGAAACATATCTAAAAATTTAAAAAAACAAAACATTTTTCTCATTTCTCTGTCTTTATGTATCTCGTTAAAATTTTGAAATAAAACAACTGATTTCGAACATTTAATGCAAAGTGTTATATAAATATTTTTAATTTATAAACTTACATTGCAATATAGAAGAAAAACGTATACATATAAGTTCTCCTGTATTTCAATATTCTCTCTAGATAATACTGAAGACTTTAATCGGGAACAAAGTAATACATAAAAGTTCAAATTTCAATGTATGGAAAATATTAAGTATCTAAATATATTTTAGAAGAAAAAAATGTTTTTAGAACTTTTAATTAATTTTAGATTATGTTAAAAAATTACTTTTACATAATCTACAGGGAAATATTAAAACAAAATATTATAGTGAATGAAAGTATTTCTATAAAAATTTGAACAAACATTGAAATAATTCCATTTTTTTAAAATTGTTTAAAAATTGAAATAGCTCTTTCTAGTCATTTTGTAAGTAAAGTATTTCACATCATACATTTAGTCTGAATGATTAAGATTTATGTGTTTACTCTAGAATTTATAAGTAGTATATACAGGTGGAATTATTTGTTTTTAAGGCAATTTTACATTAAACATATATCTTGTGTAAATAATATTATTAGGTATTTTGAAATAAAATAAATAGTATTGATATTTATATTAAAATGCTTGTATATGTATACGGCATTTTAACAACATTACTTTAGTTTGTGTTTTCTCATTTAGCTTTGATTACTTGCAAACGATAGTAACTTAAAATTAATTCAAAGCAATATCTTTTTCTAAAGTAATTCAAAACTTATTTAAAATAGTTAAAAAAAATACATAATAGCTTCAGAAGATTTGGATTCTTACAAAATATTTTCACCTTAGCTTGATTACGATATTTTCGCATAACTTGATTCAATGTGTCTTGTGTAAATAATAATGAATTTCCCATAAAATATGAATTTCTTGTTTCCTTTAAAATAATCTTTCTAACGTTTTTAGTAAATTTGTATTAGTACTTTCACAGGTGGAATATTTATCTTTTCATATAAGCTTCTTAAATTCAGAAATATAAAAGGATAATATTTTTTGTCTATTTCATCTTCCTACCTCACTAAGCAAAATGAATAAAGTTTTAGATTTCATTTGCGATGCGGATAAAACAATTGATAAAATTTAATCTTTTTAAAACAAAACGTAGACTACAAAATTAATTTTTTTCTTGCATGTAGTGTATGTTAGGAATATTTTGTTTTTATTTTTTAAAATAGGCTTTAAATTGTTTCGTATATTTAGATACATTAGAATAAAAATACCTAGTATGTTACAATTTCATGAAATAAAATATTGATTTTCATAATCCGATTACATTGGTATAGTTCATTTTTTAATTTTGCTAGAAATAGGACGATTTAATAGTTTCAAGAGTTTTGAAATATAAGCCGATTAACTTGTTAGAAAAATATTTATATTATATAATGATATTATATGAATTGTATCCATTTTCCTCTTTTTTTTCTTTTGCTTAAAAATAATAATAATGCTCAAGAGTGCTTCTATCAAATATAAATATTAAAAAAGTCATTTACTTAATCTGATAGAATCTAGAATGCCGTGTAACTTGAATAGTGTTAAATATATTTTAGACTTAACAATATAAATATATAAATTAACTATTTGTCATTGAATTTTAATAAATAATACCTAAATTATATCTATGCTATATACATGTATAAAATCACAATCTGTTATTTTGAATTTTATATAACTTTTAATACATTTTAAATTAAAACATAGTTTCTTTTAGTATTATTAAAGACAAGTATTCTTATTATATGATTTTATGAAGATAGTTAGTAAAGAGAAAACAGGACATGATAACAATAACTGATATATTTTATGATTCTGAATTAAAGGATTTTAATAAATTATTTACTAAATATTTATAGTAATGCTAAATGTTTTGATTATTAATAATTTTGAAATGATGTACAATTTACATGAAAATTTACCTGATGCATTTAATTACAATATTTATTTCATGTAGACTATTTGCGCAAAAGTTATTGGAGATGTACTTTTTAAATATAATTAATTAACATGAATATATATATACGAAAACAATTAAGAAGAGATTAGAGTGAAGATTTAATAGAAATAAGACAAAGTTTTACAAGTTTACAAACACGAAAATAAATTTCTTAGTATATGAAATACACTGAAAATTTTGGTCTTTCATGTAATTATGTGAACAATCAAAATTTTATTAATAAATAAATTTCACTTACTGGCATTTTATAATTTAGACAGCAATCATAAATATAATCATAGTATAAAAGAATATATTCATAGTAAATAAGAAAAATACTTGCATACAATGCAAGTATTTTTTTTTTAACATTATTTTCGAAAAATTAATCAGAAATATTTTATTGATTCTTTCTTACTTTTTAATTTTCAGTTGAATATGAAAATAATATTAAACACTTTTAATATGAGAGATAAAATAACTCATCGTATAAGCAAACACTCTTGGTTCAACTTTACAAAATGTCGCAAACATATTTTATTAACACAACATTATATGCTTTGGTTCGTTGGCTGAATTTTCAGATTTATTTAAATAAACTTTTCTCTAAAGTTTATTTTATTAATGTGTGATGAAAAGACTTACAATTATACTTTATATGTATTAGTTGAGGCTGAAGAAATGTTTCCACTGAGAGCACATATATCTATCTGAAATCAACTCATTATTCTGTAACACAATTGAAGGAAATTAATTTTTATACAAAAATACATTTTTGAAATGATCTAGACTCATGTGTCTATCATTTGCTCATATTACTCGCGTGAATATAAAGACAGTTATTTTCAAAATAATACTAAGAATTTCATTTCTTTGATAAAATTATATGATCACATTTAGTAAAAAAAATGACTTACAAGTTTTCAAAGATTTCTGATAAAATATATATTCAATATAAGATTTATTTTACAAAATTAAATATTTTTTATATTAAAAGCGCAGTCTATATAACTATTAGTATATTATAAATATTTGAAGCTTAATGTCTTTATCATAAAATCATCTTACAATTTACAAATCTAATTGTTTAAACAGATGTAAACGTACATATTTAAATCAAATTCAAATAATTAATTAAAAAATGTTTGAAAGCATTTATAAAAGCATCTCAATCTTTGAATATGCATTTACTTAATAATATTTATGAATAATTATAACCATCAAAAAGGGAAAATATGAATCAAGAAAAAGAAATCAATTATAAAACAAATGGCAAATACTAGTATAAATTAGCGAACAATCTCTACAAAATTTCATGGACCTAAATTAAGTAAAAAATAAATATCTGGTTTTTAGCTAAGAATCAATAAATATTGGAAAAATAATAATACTTACAATTTATTTAGTTTTGTCTCAGAAGATATCTTGTTCCACGTAGAGAAGTCACAAATATATAAATGAAAGCGATTCAAAATTATCTCTTTAGATACGAAATGATTAAAAATAGAATTAGGGACGATTTTTATCCTTGTACTCATGGGTTTACTTTTCCAAATCAGTGTTTGATTAAGAAAAGCGAATACTTGCTCATTCTTTTCAATAAAACATCTCTTTCTACTAAAAATAAATAAAAAAGTAAATAAATGCCAGTACTTTAAAAAAAAAAAAAAAAAAAAAAAAAAATCTCTGTGAATATGTAGACAAGAAGGAGAGTCTGATCTGATGCCATAAGTAATTTCTTTGCCTCCAGTAATTTTGAACACTTAACAGTTTTGAAAAAGGGAAATACCCTGCTTACTTTTAAAAAAACTTACTTATTAAATACAGTTTAAATTAATTGTACAGCTGAATAAACAAATTTATAGTGAGTTCAAATGAGTGATGATTAAGAATTAAATTAACAAAATTTGCAATTACAATTTCATTGTGAAGCGAAGAAACTTTGATTATTTAACAAATAACATAGAGACTAATATATACATATATATATATACTAAAAATATATATATATGTATATAAATATATAAAAAACCGCGCACAAAAATTCAGAGCATAAACAATGGATTCTTTAAGCAGATATTTAAATATGCAAATTTCAGATTCAATTAAACATACTTTACTATTTTTTTAAAATTAAGAAAAATTAATTTATGGAAAAAAGCTAAATAACATTAAAATTGCAAGGATGAATTTAGGTTTTTCATGAATTTTACATTTCCATATTTTAATTTTTAAATGAGTAATTTAAACTATTAAATGTAACTGCCCTGTCTAGTGACCAGAGTGCTTGACTGCAGATAGGTTGTTTCGGGGTTTGAATCCCGGGTCGGGCTTGGATGTACTTTCTCCCTCTATCTATCCTATCTTTGTCCTTTCTGTATATGGAATGAGGTGTGAATGGTAGCCTACCCTGTAAACGGGTCCGTATGGCATGTGTGTGTTTTGAAGCTGTCGGACTCCACACCAAATATGGTTCAGTATGAAAAAGTGGAGCACCGCACCTCATATTGTAAGCCTAGCTGACACAAGCCAAAAAAAAAAACTATTAAATGTTACACATTTCAAAATTAATATAAGTCCTTATTTAGTGTTTTTTGGAAAAAATCTAAAATGGCTTTTAAGTAGATACGTGTATAAAAGAAAGTATAAATATTTATCTATGTTAATGAATATAAATATTTATAAAATCATATGGTTTTTGATAATTTACTGAATGCTTTTTTAATTATTTAAAATGAGTTTAAAAGTAGAATACTTTAGAAGTAAAATAATAAAAAATTCTCTACTTATGTATATTAATCTGTTATTTGAGCTCCCTTTTGAGTGTAATTGTTTTATAATATGAATATTTAGATATATTCTTAAAAATATTTTATTGTAAAAGACATTAGAATTTTATGAAAATGGATAACATTTGTAAATGATTATTTTTATCAAACAAATGTATATTAGATAAATATTTGTTTATTTATATACGCTTAAAGTCAACTCATTATAGTTTTTATTTATTCAAAACTCAAACTAATTTTAAGATAAGTGAAATTACAATTTTCAATAGTTTAGTTTTCTAAAATCTAAAATGCGTTTAGATGCTTAAAAATAGGCAAACAAACAAAATTATCTAATAATATAATATTCAAAGTTAATTTCTAAAAATTGGAATGCACACAGACATTTAAGTTTCTTGTAATTTTCGTAGCTAGGAAATTGAACAGATGGTTTTTAAAACATATTTAGGAAAAGAAAATACTATAGAAATCACACAGAAAAACATATAACTTATTTTATTTACATTCTCATATGTTTATGCAAAATGCTTTAAATAACTCTAGTAATTTCGGTATGATACTCTAATTAAAATATATTAAAAGGAAGTGAAGAAAAAAAAAACTCTGTTTTAAAAGTGTAATCTAAGATTTCCTTGTATTAATTCTTTGCAGTTATAAAATAACAATTTTATGGCTAAAAAGGTATGGTAAATAAATAATGTTGTATACTAAAATGTTTTATCAATTTTTAAAGAAATAAACATGTACAAAACTTATGGGAATATATCTCTCACCAATTAAAAATATTATAAATTTCAGAACAGTTTCTATCTTTTAATTACGAAATATCATTAATTTTATTTTGAAACTAATTGTTCTACATTTAGACAGTTTTTTATTACTTGTGTATGGGTGAAAATGCGCTAAGCAATAACATTATTGTGTAAGATAAATACTTTTATTTCTCTCCCCTATGTTTGTGTAAGTAGATAATTTTCTGTAAACTATTTTAAATACACTGTACTCTAAAACTTTATGAGTATTTTTAAACTAGTGATTCTGATAATGGCTCTTCATTGAAATTTTATAACGTTAAATATTTTAAACTCTTTTAAAATCTGATAAGAACTGTTTTTAAATGTGTTAACAAAGTGTTACTTTCTTATATTTTTCTCAAATGTTTGAAATTCTGTTTATTCAACTCAAAACATTATTGAATGAAAAAAGCTACGAAATGTGTTAATTTTGCTAAAAGTTGATGGAGGCAGGGATTTTCTTCAAAGTGTTTACCTCATTGAAAGTCTTATGATGGTGGAAAAATATTTTACTTTTCATGATTCTGAAAGCTTCTTAGTAATTTACCGCATGCATTAAATAAATTACTATTTCTTAAGAGTGATTTTCCTGATTCTTTAGGAAATGATGCTATTTCTTTTGGTTAAAATATTTAGTTATAGTTTTGGAAAAGAATAAAATGATGTCTTCAAACAAAAAAAATCGTGTATACATTTGTTTTTATTTGTACAAAACATAAATTCAATGGAGTTTTATTAATATTTACAAATTTCCTGATTTGTAGCATACGAATTATAATAAAGTTGGATCTTGTACTGCAGAGCTAAAATAGGTGGGTAAACTTTATATTTAAAATAAATTGTTGATGCTATATATATATAACGTAGTTTAATTATATAACACATTTTTTATGATAAAAAATTAATTATTGAAGCAAAAATAATTTTGAATTTCTGGAGAAATAAGTGTAGAAGAAAAAATTCAATATTTATAACATCTTCTAATTTGGACAAATGAATCCAAGGAAATTTAATTTTAATTTTACATTTAAAATATTCGAGTTTAAGAAGAATAACATTAATTTGATTAAAAGTATTCAACTTAAAATGTTTAAAAAATGAATGACATATTGAGCATTATAATGTAAAAGTAATTAGGAATCTTGGTTATTATACTTATAATAGTTTTTAAGATAAAAACAATTGATTAAAAATTTATCACGTTAATAACGTGTGGTGTATTAAAAATTAAATTTTAGTTTAATTTTAGTTATTAATTTTAATTTTCACTTTAATTTTTGTTATTAGTATAATTATTTTTTCCTCTAAGACTTATAATGGAGAAAAACTTACTTCCAACTTTTATGTCAGATTAAAGTACATTTCAAATTGTTCAACTGTTCGACGTTTATGTATCGATTTCATTGATGAAATAAGTTACTTTTAATATTTGTTTTATACTACACATATGAAACATAAACAGCATGGCTCTGTTGATGTTAGGCATTAAAATGTATGATATCTAATGTATATGCAGCAATTTTCGTTTCATTTTGATTAAGTAAACTTTAAATTTCCATTTGCTTTGATTTTAAGTATCTATTGCCATCACTACCCTGTGAGAGCCATGATAGGTGAGATTTAATAATAAATTGTACTTTACAGACGACGGTTAACTTGAAAATTGAGTTGTTTAATGAACCAAAAGTTGCAATTTGCTAAAGAAACACAATATAAATTGGAACTAGCTTTAAAATTGTTGACTCAAAGTTGTTGACACATTACTGAAAGATAGCAATGATACATATTTTTAATTTTTTTTTCATTTACAGTAAAGTAAAAATGTGATCTAGAGATCCCATGAGATCTTATAATTCGTTATGTGTCATGATACATGGGTATATTACGTAGTTTGAATAACTGTAATAGTGTAACAAAGTCCAGAATTAAGGAATTTATTTTATTATATTCATAAATATTTTTCTTCAAGTATCTATGCATAATAAAACACCCTCAAAAATATTCAACGCTATAAAAATTGGGTCCTAAATATGTTCATATTGCGTAATTTGTTTTACAATAATTCAATAATGTTATAATCAAAATGAATTTTACTAAAAAATGATATTTACTAATGAGATGAAGGGATCTTTTACTCCAAAAATTTTATATTTAAGGGCAGTGTAGTTATATACAAATTTGGAGAATGTGCAGAAAATTTCAAGTTTTGTTGCAGAAAATTCAAATATAAATAAATGCAGAATTTTATAACTGTATGCATTTACAATTTTGGGTGATAAGACTTATGCGTATAAATTTTATTTAGTGGAATTCATAATTTGATTTCAGTAAAAAGTTTATTTTATCAGGATATAATTCAATTACAGATCAATAAATATTATTGCTTTGCTCATAAAATAATTACATTGTATGAAATTACTTCATATGATGAGTACATAAAATTATTACGTTATATTAAGTTACGTTAGGAACAATAATATATGAATTTAAAAGAATAAGTATTTTTCGTTGAAACTTTATATTTCACTGTTCATAACGATAAATGTTTCTCAATGAAATATAGAAAACCTTAGGCTTTTACAAATTTAATTTCCTGTGTTTAATTTTTATAAGTGCATTTGTGTTCACTTATTACATTAATTAATTAAAATAATTACAATGCGTTATTTATTTAGAAAGAAGTATTTGTAATATAATTTCTAACAAATCTCGAGCAAAATATTTAAAAAATATAAATATTTTATTTTTACTTTGATATATATTTGAAGCAATTAAATAAATTATTATTATTTAAAACATTTTGTTAAAGATAAAAAAAGTGCCAACAAGGTCACAATAATGATCAAACTATCCTTTAGGGATTAATTTATCCAAAAAATAAATTATTATCAACAGATATTAACAGCAACGAAAAAACCATTTTTACATAAAAGTAATCTAATATAAAGATGCGCTTGAATGAAAAAAAAAACACTTAATATCTTATTGTAATTGTGTATGTATATAAACTGCAACTATTAGTTACATAAATTATATAAGTTAAGAAACAATCCAGCAGTATAAAAATTATTTTTATTCCTGAATATAAATTTGAAATCATTAGCTGAGTAAAATTTCGAAATTGAAAACTGTGATTGTTTAAATCGTAGTATTTTGAGCTTATTATTTAAAAAACAAAAACTTATATGTTACTTTTGGAAGACAATATGAATAAAAAATTAACTTATAAAATTTAAAGTATCTAAGTTATGTGAATGTACTTAAATATAGCGATATCTACATTTTAAAATAAAGATCTGCAGCAATATTAATCTGAATTTTTGGAGCTATGTCTTATAACTTTTTAATTGTTATTTGTTTAACACACACTTCAACCATTCTAGGAAAAAATGTCATGAATTTCCACATTTTTTTTAAACTTATAATCAATTATTATACTTGAAATCTTTTATTAAAATTCCTTGTATCACTAAAAATGAAACAATTGTGTTTCAATGATCGATAAACATTAATTTAAATCATATTGGAAACAATTTATATTATTATTAGGTTTATTCTTAAGTATAAAAAAATGGAAAAAGGAAATGAATGGCAGTTAAAGTTAAACGTCAGTACAGAAGACATTGATAATCAGAACAATAAAGTAGAGCACTTCAAAAAAATACTTGCTTAACCAGAAATTCTAATTAAATTATTTTCATATTCTTTTACTAATACATCATATTAAATTTGATTAAAGGAAACCATGTTAATTTTTTTTATTTTAAATGAGAAATTACAGTTTCATAGGATAAATTATCAGATCCAATGAAATCATTGAATTATTTTATAAATGTTTTATATTATTTTTTATTTATAAACTTGAAAATAATGAAAAACATATTAGTATAAATAATGAATTTTTAATACAAATTTCTTAAGTACTTGATAGCTAATTAATAAATAGAAATTTACAACAAATTGTTCAATTATCAGAGAATATGCTGATGGATGTTGATCTAGTATAAGAAGATATTATTAATATTCATGGGGACACTCTTGTGTATGAGAAAAATAAGAGCTATTTTTTTTTTAGTTACATAAGATTTCATAATTTTCTCTTCAATTTCAATATCATCAATAATGTTTTAAGCGCGTCTTTTGCCTTGTCTAAAATACTACATAAGTCACCGTAATATTAAAATCAGTGATCTGTATTCGGAAAGTGGATTCAGAGTATTAAATTAATTAATGCTTAAGTACAAAAACCTTGAATATTTTTTCAAACATCTTGGCATTTTGTTCGTCAAATATTTAGACAATTGTATTTTTAATTCTTAGATTGAGTAATCAATGAATTATTCAATGAGTTATTTCGGTTATCTTATAGTTCTCTCTTAAAAATCCACTGGTATTATGTTATACAGCATGCATTCTGATTGCATTTAATGAATAAAAATAGTTAAATTATTTTTAACTGAATTCTGATTTGTCACTGATAATTAAATGGAAAACATAACCTTAATATTACCACATATTTTCAGCTATCGTATTTTAATGTGTTTATGTGTTTAATTACAATAGTTGAAAAAAAAAGTAATAATAATTGTTTAAAAATTTGAATATTAACACAAAAATTTGTTTAAAATTTTACACTTTTTAGAAATTGGAAAAGAGAATATGATTTGATATCATATCTAAGAGAGGTTAAGAATCTAAAATTATATTATCATGTAAAACGAAACATAATTGACAATCATATTGAAGTAAAATTTATTGAAAATTTAGTTTAATTTAGAAAATAAATGAATGAAAAAATACCAGAACTTTAAAACTGCTTTATGCAAAGTTAAAACAAGAATTTTGTGTCATGAATTTTAAATGTTTTAATAAAAAATATTATTCGCATTAAAATAAAAATGATATTATATTGCTTGTATTACAGAAACACTTTTAACAGAAATTGTATTTATATCTACTTTTCAGAAAAAAATATTTAGAAGAAATTTACAATTATTTTCATGGATATTTGTGATAATGTTTCATCTTACATGCATGTTATAATTTACATTTGTGTTACAGAGATAAAAGATATGATTTGAAATCCATATGCTACAAAAATAATAAATTCAGACATTTCTGATTAATTTTACATTACATTTTTGCAAATCAAGGTTTTTTTTTTGCATGATAGCCACATTTACCGAAGGGTTTTACCAACATCTTTGCTTTGACTCAGACATTTTGACATTATCATGTTATATGTGAATATATACCCGTTCACATTTGAGTTATCTACATTTTTATTTAAATTATTTCAAGACTTCAATATAATTACTGGTTTATTATGTCAATATTTAATGAACTTGTCTCCTTTTTCTCACTTCCTCAATATGCATACTGTCGTTTTTAAATATAAATTTATGTGAACATTTATTACCTTTATTCCGATTCTGTGTAAATGATATAAATAAATACTTTGCTTTTTACCATGTTTCTAGTTTGAAAACTCTCTTCACAATATTATGAACAACCTAAACCATGAATTCAAAAGTGCACCTAGACATAGTTTAAGTTTTTGTGGCAGTTGAGATAAATGACTGTTGTTTCTGATTTCAGCAAGACAGCAAGGTACTTACCATTTATGAAATTTATCAGTGAAATTGATTGAGAAAATTTTTTATTATTTAATTATACTAGAAATTGACAACGAAGGTCACAAGACCTGATACCACTAGAATTTTTTGAATAGTTGTCTCAAAGACAATTTTTTTTCGAGAAGATATGCAATTCAAAGAATTTACTGTTCTGTTTTCAGAGAAGTAAATGAAACAAATTATAACTGGAGAAATTTCGTCAATAACACCAATAATATTGTGAAGTGTGTCAAAAAAGGTATTTCCAAGTGTTTGAAATTTTATTTGAAACGACAGAAAAAAGGTTTAATCCTTGATCTAAGGAATAATTATGTGAAAATATGAAGTTATATTTTTCCAAAAATAAAATTATCATATACGTAACACATTTCACGTTTCCAGTTTTTTAACTCTCCAAATATTATCATAGTTGTCCAACTGAGATAAAAATTGCCTCGCACATTTAAACAAGATTCAAAAGTGTATATCAGGTTGTGATGAAAATATAGCACAAAATAGTTTTTAATGAAATTATAAAAACATGAAAACAATAAACTTAGTGTGACTTCACCATCCAATTCTATTATTTTATTCCAAGGATTTTGTAGTTTTTCAAAGAATTTTGCTCAAAAATTCGATTTCCGTGAGTCCATAATCAGAAAGACATTATTGAGGACCTCCTGTGTGAAAGAAATACTAAGATGGAACTACTTGAGTGAAAAAATATATTTCTAAAGGAGTGATCAGGGCACGGTATGGTGCATGCGTGCTGAAAATCAAATTTATGTGCACACATAGTCTAAGTTAATGAATCCAAAAACATGTTTTCTTCCATTATTTTGAGGTGAAACTCAGCTCGATTTTTGGACTTGACACTAGCGTTAATATGGAACAATTGACGGCACACTTTATTGTCGATTTTATTTTACATTTCACCAAAAACTATTTATGGATAATACAATATAATTCTTATAAAATACAAAGTATGATAATTTTGTTTGATAAAATTGCGTTTAGAACATTATCGAAGAGCTCACAGGTGTAAGTTAAACTTCATTCTTGGTTTTTATTGTTGAATTAAATCCTCTTTTCAACACTTGACAACCGGTCTAGAAATTTGTCCTTGATTTGATATTGAAGCAATTCCTAAGTTCTTAACAAATCTGCTTCAGTCAATTCATGCAACATTATGCGATTTAACTTGCAGATCAAGTTTATGTTATGCATAGTACGACTAGTGGACATAGCACTACTGACAGAAATAATTCTATATTAATTCTCAAGTGATTGAATACTAATTTTTCCTACAAGTTTTTGCAGCAAAATTAGTAGAATGGGCATCATCTGTTTCATAATAACGCATAAACTTATTTTACAGGGAAATAATAGTAATCGCGGAAAAAATTGGTCATTATCCGCTAGTTTAGTGCTAAAATAATTATCATATGTAGTAAGAGGAAAAGGGTAGTAGGAAAATCCAACACATATTCCTTTAAATTGATCACGCTGAGTAATATCTAAGCACTGTGCAGTACTTGAATGACTCGATTCTTAGAGGAATCCAAGGTGCATTGTATGACAAAAGTAGTTTTATATACCACATTAATAATATATATATACATATATATATATATATATTTATGCATATATATATAAAATTATTTATATATATATATATATATGTATATATATATATATATATATATATATATATATACATATACATATATATAACATTATATATATATATATAACATTAATAGTATACGTAGATATGAATTTTAATATATACTATTAAGATATTTTCTTCTTTAAACTTCTTTGGGATGTAAGTTTTCACTTCCAAGAATAGTAAAATTTGTGAGAATTAGAAATGATATTAAAAAAATATATATTTTTAAATTTGCATAACTCATAAATTTTGTTGGTAACAAACTTGTAAAACTGATAAGCAAACATCTAAAAAAGTTGGTAATGCATAAAATTTAAAGAAACGGAAAGTGCGAAAAAGGTATTGTTTCAAGAATTGAATTTGTTCAAAATAAAACCTTTGTTTAAAGTTTTGAATGTTTTGCAGTCATCTTGAATCATAAATCATATCAAAATGTCTGGTGAGTTGTTTCTTTCAGAACAAGGCTTTCAGAAAGTATCATTTAGCATAAACATAAAGCAGTGTCTCAGTAAAGAAGTTCTGTGCTTTAAATATAGATCATTGAATTGTGATATCTGTTGTTAAACATGGACTTCCATTTGAGAATTAGGATAATAGACTTCAATAGATTTATATTTTTAATACATAATGTGTATACAGATTTTTTCTACATAATGTGTAATTTATTTTATAATGCACAAAGTTCTGTTTTCAAATGAAAAATGTAAGCTCAATATTGTTAATAAATAATAATTTAATCGAAAACGAAAATTATATATATATGTATTCATCAAAATTAAAATTGTCAGCATGGAGAATAAAAAATAATTAAAAAATGCGCATTTTAATTTTTAAAAATTTAAATTTTTCAAAAATCAATACTAAATATTTAATTTTGTCACGCTTGATATTAATATAAACATTTTGTAAATATTTAGTTATTCATGTCTATTTGGAACATTTGATGTTTTGACATAAAATGATTTAACTTGATTACCATTAAATGTAAGTTAGTAATATATTTTAATTACTTTTTTAACATTGCATTCGTGATTTAAATACAATATTATTTGCATATTATAATTTAAACATTTTATTTATAAATTGAAATTTTAAAAGTAAGCGATGAGTGTGTTGTTAAAAAATTTATAAGCAAAATCATTTGTAACCATAAGTCTTTTTATTCAGAATTTAAATTTTCTTGCGCAATAATATAGTGATCAATAAAATCAAGTTTTAGTTAAATTTTTAAGATTTATTTTATGCTTCGAAATTAAATTTATAAAAAAGAAAACTTTTAATGGTTTTGAAGCTGTTTATAGTTTAATATTTTGTAGAAACTGTAATAATCGCATTTTGTAAAAAAAGCTAAAATACAAAGAAATTGAATTATTACAATTTAATTTCCCAATTGCAAAAAATATTTTCTAAATGCAGGCAATCTCCTAAGTTGCTTCGATTGTGCCACGTGAGGTATACAAAAGCAAATTAACTGTAGTCATAAACGTTTGCGTAAATAAATATAACAAATTCAGAAAACAAGTGCTTATACTTCATGAGAAAATATAATTTCTCATTCCAAATTATCCCGGTAATTTAGAATTTTTGAAATCAGCATTTAGAATTTTTAAAATATCACATTTTTTCAAACCATATTAATATGTTTCCCAATAAAGTAAACACTGCAATACAAAGAGAATAATTGCAAATTTATTTCAAAATGATACGTAAATTTATTTTTTAGAACTCATAAATCTCCTCATTTATTACAGATGTACAATCTGGAAATAACAAAAGTAAATTAACTAAAACATTAATTGTCGCATGCGTAAATAAAAGCAACAAAATCAAGGAATAAGTGTCAGGCTGTAACGAAATCAACTAATTTAAGTGGTCAAATTATGCCGAACATTTTACTCTGTCCCTCTTTAAATATAATTTAAAAATATCAAAGATGGACTTTAAGAAAAGCAAGTGTTCTTCTTTCTGAGGTATATTTTTGAACATTTTCATAAATTGCTTGTTTTTAGATTGAAAAGAAACTGATAAATTGCAAACTTGTCTCATGACCAGATAAAAATGAAAAAAATTAAATATATAATCTTAAAGACAGACTAGAAAAACAGTTTTAGAGATTGATTTATCATGTGGTTATAAGATTAAAAATATTCCTTAATATACTTATATCTTAAAGGTTTATATTACGTTTTAGGAATCCAAGTAAATCATGAGCTCCATCCGTTGTGCTAGAGAGGCCTGGAGAAGAAAAACTTACAAAGTTTCAAAACTCTGTTAATAGCTTTAATTATTTTATTAATAAATAAAGCGTTTATTTGGATCATAATACTCTGTTTATGTAATCATTTATCATGTATTTAATAATAAATCTCATTTCCTATTTCGTTTGAAAATGACCAAACAATGAATAATAACTGTGTGAACTGGATGTAACAAAGCTTGCAATTAAGTTTCAGAGAAAATTTTTTTTATTTTAGCAATGTATTTAATATGTCAATGAGAAAAATGAATATTTTTTCAGGTTACAAAGACCACATTTTATAACATGCATTATTTCACAACATATTACGTTTTTCTGTATTTTAGTGTTACTAATTTTACTCATTTATCAAGTTTATCGCATTATAATGGAAAAGCATTTTAATTTAACAATTAAAACTGGATATAATGAAAATTAATTTAACATTTTATTTTCAATTTACACATGTATTAAAGTTTAAATAATAATGATGTCACAAGAAATGTAACAAGAAATAGTTATATATTAAAATATTCTCTAAGACTTTATTTCTAAACTAAAAATGACATTAGAAAGATTTGGAATTATATTCTAACAATTGTAATACTTATTCGAATTTCTTTGCGCGTGAAGATTTCTTTTATTTGAATTAACGCATCAAAACACAAATGATATAAATTATTCAAATATTCTGATAAAATAATAAATAAGAACTTTTCTAGTTCTTTATAATTCTGCACAAATTTCAAACAAAATGAGAGAGCTTTTTAACTTTGATGTTTTTGTTTGCCATTTGGGACATTAAGAAAAAACTCTCAGTACGAATAAATTACAGACATACTTCTAATTTTCAGTAATTTTGTTTAATATGAAATTAAAGTTTCTTTGTCAGAAGTATACATTGAATATACAAACTTTTGATGCAAGAAGTTTTCATAGAAACATATGGATTAATTACATAATTTAAATGATTGTTATCAGTAAATAATTCGAAAGGTTATTTAAAAATTATTCCAAGTTATCTTTCATTGGTTTAGTATTGAATTATCCAATTTTTTTTGTTTTTTAGGTAAAATTATACGAAGAATTTCTTTCTAAAATTTGATGTTTTATTATACCTTTGTAAATAATTATATCTATTGTTCATTTAAGAAAACTGTGATATCCAGTGAAAATTAAAATTATTATAAGCACACACAACATATAAATATATATAGATATATATATATATATATATATATATATATACTATATATATATATATATATATATATATATATATATATATATATATATATATATATATATATATATATATATATATATATATATATATATATATATATATATATATATATATATATATATATATATATATATATATATATATATATATATATATATATATATATATATATATATATATATATATATATATATATATATATATATATATATATATAAATATATATATATTTATTTATATATAAATATATATAAATATGTTTATATATATATACATACATATATAAAGTTAGTTAAAACGCGAATGAATTCAAAGTTTATATATAAAAATCTCTATAATAAATACCAACCTAAGTTAATTTTCAATGCAAATACATATCAATAAAACATTTCAAAGATAAAAAATAAATATTTAAAACATTTAAATTGATAAATTAAGAAAATTAACATATACTGCAAATATATAGTGTTTTTTTTATCATAACTTCAATTAGTGTAAATATATGTTTCATTTTCAAAGCATTTATGATTCCCCATTAAATAAAATAAAAGAAATTTTTTTTTAATTTCTTCCATAATTTTTCTTTAATTTCTTTTATTTATTTTGTATGCTGGACTTTTAAATTTTAATTGACTTGACTAAATCCTTTCTAAATTTAATGATGGTACATAATGTGGACTATAATAATGTACTATGAAGATTTCAATTTCATTTATGTATTTTGTATGATGGACTTTTAAATTGCAAATGTGACTAAAACATGTCTATATAATGTACATTAAGTGGGCTATAATAAGAAACTATGCTAAAATTGGAGAATATAGTTGTTAAAACGTTTATTATAGAAAAATTAAAATTTTGATGTGCATTTGAAGGTTTATTTGAAAATTCTTTACATTTACTTTGAATTTAAAATTATTATATACAGAATATTTTGATAAGTGTAATTTTTAATGAATTATTCTAGAGGAATAAGAATATATAATTAATAATAACAATTTGTTCTATATATTGTAAACCCTCATTAAGTTTGTTTCACACACAAAATATTGTGCTGAATGTAATTTTTTCTTCTAAACTTTCGAAAATTGCTTGTTTAAAAATAACGTATGAATTACACATATAATTTTTTAGCGGTTAAATATTAGCACAAGTATAAGAAAGATCTATATTTAAAAAGTGAAAAACTACATTTTTGTATTACACAAAAAACATGTTAAAATTTCAATTTTAGTTTAAATTTAATGATGGTAAATTATGTTTATTTATTTATATTTTTTTTAGATGAAATAATTTATCATTTCATAACTGAGCCATTCAAAATTATATGTTGTGCTTATTTCTGAACCAAATTTTTATATTTTAATTAATGTATTACCTTTGATTGTACTTGACCATTTGAATAAAGGATATGATTTGGTTAATATGATTATTTTACGAGAAAACACTAATTTATATATTCATTGAAATCTTTTAAAATTAAAATATTTAAAAATTATGAAACTGATGATTTTGTTATAGATATTGTTTCTTATTTTTATCAGACACATCTCATTTGAATACATATATTTTATTTAATATTTTTATTTATTTTTATGTTCCTTATTTAAGCAATATATATTTGTATTTCGATAAACAAATTAAATAATCAAATTTTTAATGTCATTTTAGACAGTAATAAGTTGAATGCATTATCGGTCCATCGATAAAAATATTTACTCTTTCTAATCTGGAAGGTAACTGTATACGAAATACCTTATAGCAGTTATCAAATACATAATAAAATATGTTACACAAAATATTTCATCCAAAACATGAGTAAACCAGAAAGAATTAATACAAATATATATTTTACTTATGATTTATAAAGTTTTTTTTTTATCATAAATCCCAAAAATTTAGATAATAAAGTATATTTTTAAGGGTTTTTAATATAAATTTAATATATTTCTGTATTGTGCTAAAGTAAGCAAGATATTCACTATAATTGACATTTAAATTTCGTTAATAACAAAACGAATAATTTATTTCTACATTTTTTTACAGCTATTAAGTATCAAAAATTTGATGTATATACTATGCTAATTGTATATTTAGTTATAAAATAAGTTAAAACGTTAAGCTACTTTTTCTATCTCTGTATATGATTAAAATTACTGACAAGTTAATTTAAAATAACATTATTATCCAGTTTTGTATACTTAAAAATAAAAATATATAGTGTGTTATTTCATAGTTTAAAATTAAACACAAACATTATAACTTAAGATTATAGTTTTTAATCATTTCTAAAACGAATGTTATGGCAAAATTATTGGTTGTTTAAAAATAAAGAGTTATATTTGCTAAGAGAAAAATAGAATATATTTGGAAAAAACACTTTTTCGAAAAGTAACTATTTTCGTTTCAAAATGTAGTGTTTTAAGTGATAAAAAAAGAAACATAAAGAACAGTTTCTTTTAAAACTGAACACAGTTTTGAGAGAAGGCAAACAAATCACCAAAATTTACTCTACTATAACAATGTAATAATGTTTGTGGCTTTACCACAAATAGTATCATATTTTACCGTACACTTTAGAGAATTACATATTTGTTTCACACACACACACACACACATATATATATATATATATATATATATATATATATATATATATATATATATATATATATTATATATATATATATATATATATATATATATATATAAACATTTTAAAATTGAATTTATATTTGTGTGGCTATAACTCAGACTTAATGGCCCTGAGGAAAAGGGCTGTTTTGAAATATTTAGGTATGTTACATTCATCGTTTTTTATTAACAACACTATTTAGAAAATATTTTGCAAACAATGAAATATCAGGTAACAACAATTAATTAATCTCCTCATAATCACTTTATTCAATCAAAATTGGAAATAACATTCATAATTTTGAAAGATTAAATTTTTTGTTCAAATTATAAGCAAATTATAAGATTTACGAAAAAAATTGAATTCAATTTTTCAGTAATATGTATATATTAAATTACAATTAATTTTGGACTAGATAATAATTCCAAATTAAAATTCTATTATTTCAAGAATGTGTAACATATTAATACAAATAATGCCTTTTCTTTTAACCATCAAATTTCAAAAGTTATAAGCTTAATAAACAACATTAAAAATATAATATCAACACATATTAGCTTTATTTATGTTTACATCATTACTTCATTTTGTTTAGTTGCACAAAATCTGTATTTTAATTAAATTAATGAAAGAAGTGATTTAAAAGAATTTATTAAGGTAAATTACTTTTTTCATTCTTTGATTATGTGGATAAAATATTTGATTTTGTTTGCTTATCGCTCAACGGTCATCTTTGAACACGAGGACTAGTTAGACCAGGACCTACGGATTAAAATGGATCCCGAACCACTACAAATATCCATGCCCAAGGTAGGATTTGAACACATGAACTGTAGAACCGAAGGCAAGAGTGCTAACCATTCGGCTGCCACCTCGGCCTGGATAAGATCAGTTCTAATGTAAGGAGTGGCGCAGTGTTTTTTTATCAATTTGATACAAATGTTTCTATTGTAGAATACATATCGTTCTTGAAAGTAGTTAGACATTTTTTGGAAGCTGAGAAAAACGGAAGACCGATGATATTATCTGTCATACCTAAAATATAATTTTAGGATAATGATCGCATTAAACAATTGAATATTTGAAAGGAAATATAATTTCCTTTCAAATATTCAATTGTTTTATGCGATCATTATTTCTATTATGTGATCAAGCTAACATCAATGAAGATAATAAATTTCCGGCTTGATCGGTTGTAGCACCCGATAATTTTGTGTAGTCAGAAAATACTTTTACTAACCAAGCCAACACGTGCAATTGAAATATATTTACCAAACATAGAAACACTTACACTTTTGGGAGTGAAAATTATTAGTCATTAAGAAAGCAATAAGCAAAACATTTCACTTTTAAAAATGATGTAATTTACGAGAGAAGAGTATAATTGCAG
>CM057821.1:54885754-55240754 GCA_030067965.1 Latrodectus elegans | reverse complement strand
TATTTTTATAGAATAATATGGACTAATTTTAGAGAATTTTTAATACTTAATGTACAAATATTTATGATTAAAAACCTTAAATATGGTTCTAATAAATTTTGAAACAATTATATAATTTTCCTTTATGTAACTACGCGTTATATGTTACAATGCTTATCATGTGTCAAGTAAAATGATGAAACATGGTTTAACCATATGGCATTTTTTTATATCAATTAAACACAAGTTATAAAAAAATAAATATGGGTTGAAATAATTTAAAATATGTTTGCTAAGCACCTATCTAACCTTAAAATGTAAAATATGAAATTCAGTAATTAATTTTTATATCTTGTACTTCTAATTAAAATTTGCTTAGTAACATAAATGTATTATATATTAATCTGTGCCTAAATATTACTGTAAAAAATTCATTTTATTCAAACTTATTGTTTTTATATAATGCATTTTTAAACCCAAATAATATTTTGCTTAAGCTTATTTCCTTTTCTTCCTCAAAACATTTTTACATATGACAGCTCTCTCTTTCTCTATATCTCAAAATATTATCTTTACATTTGTAAGTATTGAATTTTGTAGGATTTAATACATTTTCTATCATTGCTTACTTTCTTTAATTTAAATAACTGTTAATAAATCAGCAGCAAAAAATGCTGTTAGAAATTGTTTTATATTTTAAATAAGTATTATGTGTGAAAAATTAAATTTACTTACGGTTATGAAGTAGCACAGATATTATTAAAGGAAAATTGATAATAAAAGAGAAATCTCTCTCATTTATATAAATACCTTCTACGAAATATTAGTCAAAATTTTTCATTCTACTAAATATTAGTCCAAATAAATAATAATCCAAATTCCTGACATTTCGAAAAATGTTCATTGCGCTCACCTCAATTGAAATGATTTCGAAGTAATATTTGCCTGCAATAGGTATAATATAATACTTAATTTAATAACTATTTATACAAAATTTACACTTTACATACTCATTAAAGCATACTTTTTAATTCTCCGTCTCATAAAAGTGTGTGTGTGTGTGTGTGTGACCATAGATTAATTTAAAAATAAAAACATTTACATGTTAAATTTCATTAAGAAATGTTATATTTAGCATTTATAGTCTGTTAAAATTCGCTTCTCATGATAGAGCGTTAGAGATAGTTAATTCCGAACAAGAAATTTTCAACTGTATTTGACCACATTTGAATGTTAAATATGTTAAAGTTAAAAATTATTCCTGCTTTTAATTTTGATTAATTGTTGTTATAAATTATAATTATTTACATGTGGTAAGCAGATTCGAAGAATTCTGTGCTTCGGTTACTAAGAATACAGTTATTTCCAAAGAATAAATATTTATTGAAAATATATTGAAAAACAAATATTGATATCAATCTTGAGTAAGACCAGGATAAAGCTCAAAATTAATAAAAGACACTTTATTTAAGATATTGTAACGCAATTTAAAGTTAACTATATACAAAACGTAATATTGTAATATGTTTTACCTTAGGCTCATAAATTAATCTAGATAAAAGTGAAGTTTCTTTTGTTACTATATAAAAAAGAAAAAAATACAATATTTTACATTGACATGTATAAATAAAATAAGCAATAAGTTTTTTTTTTTTTTTTTTTTTTTACGTTGAAGTATAAGTAAATTAAAAATCTGTATTGTGTAAAACACAGTTTCTAATGTAAATTTCAGATTAGAACTGTACAAATTTGCCTTTTTTCAAGTAATACTCAGAAAAATATTTTCTATTATACTATATTACGTATCTATTTAGTACTAAAATAATAGTGCAAAAACTATCCAGTATGTCAAAAAGGAAATTTAATTTTAATAACTTACTGCTACGAGTATATAAGTATCATATAAGTTCAAAGATGAAGATTGTTATTTATTCTAACACGAAATCACTGAAAAATCAGAAAATTGATATAGTAATCAGTTAATATTAAACAAATATTCTTATGGATGGAATTTTTAATGCAAAATAAACATGTTATTGTTTTGCATAATTTATCATTCACATATTTGCTTAGTGTTTGAAATTCATATTTATTTCAATTTTTAATAACTGTAACGAAATATTTTGCTTCAAATTTAGAAATTTATGGAGTTTTATTTAAACTGTAGAAAATATGTGTGATTAATATAAGAAAAATATTCTATAAAATGTATAAAAACTATTAACTATAATTAGAAATTTTATGAAAAAAAAATTGGTCAAAACTTTGAAATTAAATGAAAACATTCTTTTGCATTTTAGTAAAAAAATGTTTTTGATGAGAGAAACATTAATTAAGAGACAATTAAGAAATTTTTGAAAAAAATAATTATATGCTTCAAGCCAATATTCTCATTTATCTCAAAATACTCTCATATTTTACTCTCTTTTACTCATTTGCAAAAAAAAAACAAATTTGGTTTTATAAATAAATCTTATATTAAGATGTTTTTGTAAACATACCTAATTTTTGTAAAAATAAAAGAAAAAATATATTTTTTATGTTAAGAAATTATGAAAACGTCCTTTCTTTTAATTATATGTAATGTAATGTAAGACATTAAACATTTCTAACAGGAAATACGTCGATGCATTTTTTCCTTTAGAACTTTAATAGATAATTATATATATATATATATATATATATATATATATATTCTCGTTGCTCTTAAAATTATAAAATTGTTGAAATTAATTCTATTTAAGCTTATAACAAACAATGCAAAATATTTTCAATTTGTTAATTAAAATAAAATTTAAATTTTAGTATTTATTTGTAGAAAACACTTAAATCAGAATATTTCAAAGGAAAATGTTTTTGCCAAAGGATGAAAAATTGAATTCTAATATACCAGAGAAGAATATAATAAACATATGTTTGATCATAAATACTAATGAAAATTTTTAACTCGATTAACATCTTGTTTACTCTTCTTTACATTAGGAAATTTTAAAGATCTATAATCAATAGGGAAACACACTTGAATTAGTTTTTGTGCTTAAAAAGGGATTTTTAAGTGTGTAAATAATCATGCTTTAATTGAAACTGTATTTCTTTATTTCTTTTTAAACACAAATTAAATTCTTTAACAGTCAATATACGATTATCAAAACTCATATTTCAATTAAATTAATAAAAAAACACTATTTTATATAAGTAGAAGAAATTTTATAAAAATATAAAAGTATTCAAACATTTGCTTATCATTGGTTATAAATACAAGCTTTAGTAATTGCTTTGCAAATTGTCATAGCTAATAATCAATTTACTCTAATTGAACTTTAAAGATGTTTTAAATTAATATTTATTGTCATATTAATTTGATTATTTTCTTACATTAATGTTTATTAAATAAATGCAGGTAATCGCTAAAACATCCTAATTTCTAAAATTATTCAAATTAACTAGTGCTTTTATAAATTTTTAATGAAAATCAATAAATTGTACAACTAATTTTTACTAAGAGTAAATAATGAAATTTTTTAGTAGATGTTTTTTGGTAGACGATTTATTTTTTGTACAGTAGATTTCGAACTGTGTTAAAGTTAAAATAATAATATATTCTTGCTTTTATCCTTGTAATATTATATTAAATGTACCTTATATTTCTTTATTGCCTACGTTTTATGCCTTGACATTCATTATTATAAACATTGGACTCATATTTGAGAACTAAACAAAAATTAAGAATACAAATAAAATTATTTAGTTTATATATTATATTAATATGGATTTAAAATAATCCATAATGAATTAGTATTTTTTTAATGCTAAGCATTTTTAAGCCATATATAGTTGTAACTTGATTTTTTACTTTTCTTATTATAATAATCATTAAAAATGGTCAATAATTGCTCATTTCTTTGGTTCCTGTCGTAATCAGAACATAATATTTAAGCACAATTGATGAGAAGAACTATTCAATTGAGTGATGCCATCCCAATCTTGAATGTTGGCCAAATCTCTTATCTTCATTGCCACTTGGCTGTAATTTAAATTGCGTTTCCATTTGGTGAAAACGAGTTTTAATTGTCCTAGTAATTGACTCAATTTTGTGTACTTTTGCACACCTGTGTGGTTTCTTCCAAATATTTTCAAATAAATACTTTATTATAAACATTGGACTCATATTAGTTTACGTTTTAAGTGTCCATTTATAGGAAATTGAACTATTGATTATTATATGTTTATCAGTTAGACTGTTTTATTGATTTTAGTAAAGAAAATTTTGTAAAAAAATTATTTAACTGATTATAAGTTAATTTAGAGATCAATAATTTAGAGTTATTTAAAAGTGAAAATCTAATTAAATAGCAATAATATTTATATGATCATATTTGCAATAGACAATATAATTAGAATTAATATGTACGCATTATAAAATTTTAATTAAATTTTATTATACAAATATAACTTTAAAAAAACTTATAGAAAAGCTGATTAATGTGACAATAAATAAAATATACACATAAAAATTAACTTTTACACTTACAGTTTACTTGTACTATTAATAATAGAAAAATTTATCTTTAAAGGTTTAAAGACAAAGATTGAAACTAATGAATAAATAAACTAATAGGTACTGAATATTACATACTATATTATATGTATAACAATCTGAATTCAGTACCATTATTCAAACGAGTATCATTGCTCTATAGAAATAAAACTCATCTTTAAATCAGCTGTTTAAAATAAATTAAAATGTAATGCATAATGACTTAAGAAACAATTTCGAGTTATGAAATAATGAATAAAAAACTGAATATGGATTATTTATTTTAGAATCATGTGGCCACATATAGAAGCGGATAAATGATCTAGTTTTGTCTATTAATTTTCCATCGCAAAGACCGATGTTTAACTTTCCCTCGTAAGACTCGTGATTGTGAAACAATCTGTGTTATCAGGAGACGATAACTATGTTTCTGTGTATATTTACACTTATTTCTAACAGATAAGGAACGGAGAAAGCCGCAGCAGTATGCAAATAACATTCTTAAAAAAATCTTTATGTTAAGTAAGTGTTATCGCGTTATTTGTAACAACCGTTATTTAAGTAACTGTTATCGCTGAAGCTGCACATTTTTGGAAGAGATTGCTTATCTCACACCATTTGTTTTGTATTTTACAATTTTGAAGAAGACGGTACAATTCACATGTCACAACATCTTATTAGTATTTAAAGGCCTTCTTCCAACTTCTGTAAACTTTATACTATTGTAAAATCAATCTAGGTACTTATTAAACATTGATACATAGGAAATCCAGCATACATATTAGTAAAGGCATGAAACCTCTCATGTGGATTCAGCATGTTTTATATAGTAAATTCACTTTTCATTCCTAGAGATTGTGTTATATTTATTTTATTTCTCACAATAAAGAAAATTATTTTCATTTTTACATCACATATTGTGAATGTTCTGTTTCCTTGTTACAATTTTATTTAAATTGGAATAATAAATATTATCAATAAACTACACCAAATTTGTTTGAAGAATGTTTTTTTTAGGTTGTTTATTAGATATTTATTTTCTAAACAAAGTGATTGTTTTAAATTACAATTTATCTATACGTATAGATTTACGATAGAGGAAAAATGTGACGATAATGCAAAATTGGATTTCCAATAAAGTTAAAAGATATATTGATTATCATTCCTACATTTGTGTAAATAAATATATTTTAAGCAATGTTTGCATTCAGAGATTAATTAAAAAAAAATATTTTAGTTCCTTTTTTCGCTACACGCTTAAGTATCAAAGTTTAATATAATATGTCTGTTGTTTTATCAAAATTGAATTCTGATATGTTAGCGTTCTAGTCTATCCTACAAAATATTGTAGCTTACATAGATCAAACTCATATAATTATCAACTAAATATATATAATTGACGACTTTATATATATATTACATGGAATGGGAAGAGAAATTTAAGTGGTGATAAATCACAAACTATCGAGAAGAATATTACTTTACTTTAACTTAGTATTTTAAGACTCAACATCATATGCAAATGTTATAAATCGTATACATTGCCCATTATTTACTGAAATCTCATGAATTATCATAGAGAATCTATATTGATGGCTTTTATTAAATACTTTGAATTGCAACTGTTTGAGTTCGGAGGATCAAGCATGAGTAATTTTTAAAAAGAACAAATTTTCTGTTCCTTGTAATCTTACTTTTCAACAGAAAAATGTTTAAAACGATGCCATACGCAAACACCTAACAATTCTTTCTATAGATAATTTCATGTATTCAATTGGAACGAGCTATTTTAACATGATGCATATATAAAAATCTTGATCACAGGTGTTGGAAAGTCTCATCAATGCAGACATTATATATCAAAAATGTAACTGTATAGACAACATTACACACACATCAACACACACTCAAATAGGACATTCAATTCATATTACTGTTTGAAACTAGATGGGAAATACTTATATTACTCTATTACGTACAAGATTTAGGTATATATTTAATATGATCTATTCCATCAAAAAGCAAAATTTCATGGTTTCTTCTATTAATTATACGTATGAGTTGCATTTCAAAAAATATTATGTAATTACTTAATATCAAACTTATATATATATATATATATACGATTTTTTTACTGACTTCCTTCAACTTGCTTAACGAGGAATAAATTTTAAACAGAACAGAAAACAGTTGACGCGAGAACATTTTCGCGCTATGATTTTCTATGATTTTAAAGCAGGATTAAATGAAGAAGAATGCGTTCAATGGTTGAAATTAGCATTTGGTGATGAATCTCTAGCTCGTGTTACTGTATTCAGATGGTTTAGAGAATTTAGAAGATGTCGCAATTTTCTTCAGGATGAAGAACATACAGGAAAGCCGACGTCGTCAGTAATCCCGGATAATGTGTCTGCCATATGAAAAATGTTAATGGATGATAGTCGCTATACCTATCTAATGATACAGAAAGAACTTAACATTGGATCCGCTGCCACACACAAAATCATAATTAAAGAATTACATATGAAAAAAGTAGTTTGCTTTTTTGGTGCACAGTTAGATTTGGGTTCCCCATTATCTAACTGTGCACCAAAAAGAGGAGCGTGTCAGAATCAGTAAAGAAACTCTTAATATGCTAAATGATGGTGGCCACCGCATCATTTCTAAAAAAATTAACAGTGGATGAAACGTACATATTGTTTTTTGACGTTATAACACGTGAAGAATGCAAAATATGGGTCTTTGAAGATGATACCACGCCAACAATGGTGAAAAAACAACGCGCGCTAGAAAAAAGTGATGTATGCCGTTTTTTTCAGAAGTACGGAATTGGTCAAAGCCATCAAGTTGGAAGGACAGAAGACAGAAACAGCAAACTGGTATACCACTAACTGTCTTCCAGAAATTCTACAAGAATTGAATGTTAGTGGACTAATGCTTCACAATGACAATAGATCTTAACATACAGCCGGATGAACAGTTAAGTTTCTTAAGCAAAAACAAATTAAAATGATCGAACCTCCACCGTATTCACCTGATACAGCTATGTTCTACTTTTAGACATTCTTTAATCTAGAAAAGAATTTACGTGGACGTCGTTTTCATTCAGAAGAAGAGATTGATATGGCTATAAATGCATTTTTGCACCTATTCCAAGAAATGAATTACTTGAGGCATTTAATCTGTGGAAAATTCGTCTACAATAGTGCATTGATATTAGAGGAGACTACTTTGAACACATCTAAAATTTTGTAAGTATAACTTTAAAAACCTAACATTTTAATAATTTTCTTTACATAAATGTATAAGTTAATATTTATAAAATACAAAGAGTTTATTGAAATGATAAGAAAATATTAGCCATTTTACTGATATTTAGTTAAATTAATAAATAGATTTGAAATGTGTTGATGGGCTGGTATTTAGATATTGTTTATTTTTATAAATTCAATTTCTTGTTTTTATTTTATGAGAAAACTGTAGTGCAAATTTTTGTATAACATGAAACACATTTAAAATGTTTAGAATTTTTTAATGATTTTAAACTCTTGTGTATTATCTTAAAAGTATTTTATTGAGCCGGCCAACTTGTCTAGTGGTCAGCGTGCCTGACTATTGATTGGAAGGTCCTGAGTTTGAATCCCGGTTCAGGCGTCTATGTACTTTCTCTCTCTCTATCCTGTGTTTGTCCTTTCCTTGTGTGTGTGAATGAAGTATGAATGTTGCCTACCCTATAAACGGATCCCTATTGCATGTGCGATGACCCATCCACTGTGGTGCACCCGGAGCAATGCCTCGGCGGCTAAGAGGTCGCTGTTTCTGTCTGGTTCGTTGCATATCAGGGAGCAACAGACTTTGTTGCTGTTGTAATTGTTTACAATCTGCCAATGGAAAAAATATTCATTGAAAAATCAAATATTAATAAATCAAAGTAAATTTTGACATATTTATTTATAATCAAGTTGTTTCATGTAATATTTTCTGAGAAAAAAGATTAGCTATAATTATTTACATGTACATTAATTATTTTACAATTTTTTTTCAGCTAATACACTCATATCTATAAATTAAGGATAATTCAGAATCACACAAATATTGAACTCTAAAATAAAAATTTCACGTGTAGGATTATTACACACATCTTGAACAATAATATGCAAATTACAAGAAACCACCAGATGGCATTGATAGTACATCACAATGATGAGAGTATTGGAGAGAGGTATACATGGAACAGTTGCAAAGAAGTAAAATTGTTCACAAGAGATTTACAATACATTTGATGATACAATGATTTGATGCAATACAGGCCTTGTATGGCCTTTATTGCATCATCTGGGGGAAATGTTATGTATTAACCCTCATGCCATTCATGTTATATTGGTTTTTGTAAATTGGGTCATTTTATAAATTTTGCTGTAGTGAGTAAAAATTGCAATTTTTATTAGTGATGTCAAACAAATAGCATCTTTTTTTTTATCTTTACCTTTTGCTTAATAAATATACTTTAAAATTAAGTCACATTTGTTTTGCTTCTGTCTCTTTCTTTGGTTGAACTTGCATTATCCTTAATTTATGGATACGAGTGTCTGTTTTACAGTTTTTTCAAGATGTATATTTGTTGCTGTATTTTATAAAAGTTTGCTGTTTTCGTATGAAAAAAATGTGCAAGACATATTTCACAGGTTTCTACTTTATGACGCGTTTCTTTTTTACTTATTAATACCGTTATATTTATATATATATACATATAATTTTTCTTATAACTGCAGAAAGAAATGCAGGATTTATAATTTTTATTTATTCCCAAGGTTGAATATTGAAGAAAGTTCTAAATATAGAAAATAATCATTCGGTTCCTTAAAAAAAAAAAAAAAAAAAAAAAAAAAAAAACAGAGTTCCAGAAAAGTGTAATAATGCTTAAACATTGTTGCAAAAGCAACCTAACTGTGCATCCAAATTAGCTTTATTACGAATGTAATTACACTATTGGCCATTAAAAGCCACTGTAATTACACTACTGGTATAAATTTCACGTCTGTCACCAAGAAGGCGACAGACGTGAAATTTATACGAAACGAAGTAGGTGCTGTGATATGCACATGATTAGCTTTTCAGTGCATTCAGACGAAGCAGGCGCCAGAAGCGACACCTAAATTGTGTTTAAATGAGGAACATTTACAGCCGGTTCCTCAGACACAAATTGAATTTGAACGCTGTTGCCTGGTGAAAAGTTGTTGCGATGGCTCGTGTAAGAAAGAAAAATGCGTACCAGCACGTTTCTGACTTTGATAAAAGGCAAATTGTAGCGTACCGGGATTGCGGTTTATCTTATCGCAGTATTGCTGCTCGCGTCGGTCGAGATTCAATGACTGTTAGCAGAATATGAAATCGATGGGTTCAAGACGGTAATACGGAAAACCATGAAGGATCTCAACGGCCACCTATCACTAGCAGCCGAGAAGACAGGCATATTATCCGCATGGCCGTAATGGATCGTGCAACAACGTCACGAGCCGTGAGTCAAGAAACGGGGTCGTTTGGAAGACAACAAGTGTCTGCACGAAAAGTTGGAAGACGTTTGCAGCAACATGAACTCTCAGCTCGGAGACCATTGTTGCGGCTTCCATTGACGCTGCGTCATAGACAAGAGCACCTTCAATGGTGTGATCAACGACGAACCTGGGCGCACGAATGGCGAGACGTCATCTTTTCAGATGAATCCAGGTTCTGTGTACAGCATCATGATGGTCGCATCCGTGTTTGGCGGCATCGTGGTGAACGCACACTGGCAGCGTTCATTCGTCATCGTCATACTGGCCCATCACCTGGCGTGATGGTATGGGGTGCCATTGGATACACGTCTCGGTCACCTCTTGTTTGCATTGACGGTGCTTTGAATAGTGCACTTTACATTTCTGGCGTGTTACGACCCGTAGCTCTACCCTTTATTCGAGCCCTGCGAATCCCTACTTTTGAGCTGGATAATGCCCGATAGCATGTTGCCGGTATTGTACTGACCTTCCTTGATACGGAACATGTTCAGCTGTTGCCCTGTCCAGCACGTTCTTCAGATCTTTCACCAATAGAAAACGTCTGATCAATGGTTGCCGAGCGACTGGCTCGTCACCAAACGCCAGTTACTACGGTTGATGAACTGTGCCATCGTGTTGATGCTGCATGGGCATCTGTACCTGCAATCCAATCTCTGTTTGACTCAATGCCCAGGCGTATAACTGCTGTCATTACTGCCAGAGGTGGTTGTTCTGGGTACTGATTTCTCAGGATCTATATATCCAGCCAAATGTTTTGAAAATTTAATCACTTGTTGTTTCTAGTATAATATATTTGTCCAACAAATATCATTTTGTTATCTGCATTTCTTCCTGGTGTAGCAATTTCAATGGCCAGTAGTGTATTTAAATACCTTATGTATTCAAGATTTAAAAATAAAGCGTAGTCTATATATAAACTGGAACAAACATCGTAACGAAAGATTTGCATACATTTCCTGCAGCTGTTCTCATCTAATCTAATATAATTATATGAATAAATAGGTTAAAGAATAGGTTAATAAAATTATGTGAAGAAATAGGTTAAAGATTTTATATAAATGGATAGCTATACCTCGAAAGGAACAAGATAGTAAGCTAACAACAACAGTAAGCTGACAAAATAGCCGAGATGCAAAAGTAAAATTTGTATTTACAATAAATTTGAGATAAAATAATTTTTTGAAATAATGTTTCTATGAGTTTTTGAAGCTTCTTCTGACTCCAAAATAAATATTGCTTGAAACTAATGAAACAATCTCCCTTTTATTAATCTTATTGTTATAATTTCTTATTTACCGGTTATAATTCTATAAAAAAATGAATTAAACATAGTAATTACTTCTTAAAAGCTTATGAACAGCTTAAAAACGGTTAAATTGAAAGAAGTTTAATTCACAAGTGAACACTGTTCATTTACATAAGATTATTTTCAATATTTTCTTCTTAAATAATGAATAAAACAGAAAGAAGTAACTTTAAAAAATGTATGCAGAAGAAACTTTGAAAAAATCTATTTTGAGCTTTAAAGCATTTCTTATTATAGTACACATTAACAGTCAGATGGATTCAAATTATAGTACACATTAATAGTCAGTTGGATATTACTTTTTTAAAAATTATTTTAATATATTTTACTTAAAATTCCTATATTCTATTATTACTTCTTTTGATTTTACTTATCTTTTTCATGAAATTTCTTTATTCTACTATTGCTTTTCAGTAACATTTACATGAAAGTATATGTTTCCGGTACGTAAGAACAAACAATTTAGTTTTAGTTCATATTTTTCACTTCTTAGTATGTTATGGATAAGGAATATTTTTTAAAGAATAATACTAATTAATGTTTTGAAAACCAAATTTTACGGATAATTCGTAAATAATTTTAGGAATAGTTAATGATAATAACAATTATAATATACAATCCTTTGCATACTGTTTTTATCAAATTTAAATATTTCATTAAATATTTTAGAAGACTTAAGAACATATTTTTGTAAAAATACCAAATTTATTATAAAAAACTTAATGTCTCTATACTTACATTGAATTTCACTTTATTAAGCAAAAATATTTGCTTAGGATTATAATTTTCCATTGCTTTGAACTATTTTATCATAATATTAAGTACAAAAATATAATACAATATATATAGATATTTTAATTTAAATACAATTCAGGAATTTTTACTTACAAAAGTAAGTTTTTTAAAAGCACAAAATGCATATATTGTTTTACTTTACCAATTTATTTGAAGATATCTTTTTATGTAATTTTTAACAAAATTTCTCCATAAAATTAAACAATATTTTTTAATATTTTGTTTCTTTTATTTATAATATGTTGCTTTGTTTATCTTATTTTTACTTTGATGAAGATGATTAATTTTTTTTTCTGTAAGGCATATTTTATTTTACTACGAACTGTACTTTAAACATATCTCATATTTGCTTTGGAAAGTATTATAGAAGAAATGAAATTCCCGAATATATTTTTTACTTTGACCAATTTTTATCTATTTTAAAATTGAATATTTTATTTTCATTATTCTAGTTGCTGAAAGAATTATATACATATGCATTAAAAATGTAAAAATTCTTTAAAATTTTTCTTCTCATGTTTGCTTTAAAGTACTTTTTTATACTATTAAAATTTATAGTGAGATTAATTAACTAATTTCAGTTATTTTTGTCTTTTCTTTTAGCTTCTAGTAAGCTTCAATTCGTTTGACCACATTTAAAAAATAATGATATTCGTATGAGCTGAAATATTTTTTATAATGAATATATATATATTTCAAAAAATAAAAATATAAAATTTTACCTAAAACAAATTTTACAAGTAAAAATTTCCTGAAAAAAGTTATAGTTTTATTGTAAACTTTTTAATAAATTAATAAGAACTGCTTCAAGTTTTCTCATAAAATGATTTACAATTTAAAGTTTCTTTTTCATTTTTAATTTAAAACTTTGTATCTGTATAACTGAGATTAACAAGAGTTCTTCAGAAACAAACTTTAAATAGTTTAAGATATAAATAATAATATAACAAGTTTAATTATAACTAGAATAAGAACATAACAAGATTATTCATAAAAATGCTCTTGTATGTCATAAATGGAAAACTAGAGATTTGTCTTATATGTCGTAAAATATACGAAATTAGTTTTCTTAGAAAGCACGTTAAGAAAATAATCTATGTAAATGCACTCCAATTTAATTACACTATGAAGTTCAGACATTTTCCCTAAAACTAATTACTGCTTTAACTTAAATTGTCTCTTCATGTGAAAATACGAATTATCTTTGAATACAATATTGTTTTTCATATTGAGTTTTTATTCTATTTTCTTCCCAACAAGGTAAATGCAACATAGTTCTTATTCATTATCATAACAATTACTTTCTCTTTTATTGAAACAATTTTCTCGTGAAGTTTCATTTTACTCATTCAATTATAAGAAATCTTAAATTAATTATTAATGCACTTTGTAGTTTTTTTTAAATGATGTTTATTCTAATGGTATTTTCTCCCATTAAAGATTAATCAGAAGTATTAAAGTTTACAAGGGAGCTCAAATAGAATTTTAATTTCTGTACATCTTTTAAAGCGGATTATTTGTGTTTTATTTAAAATATGGAATAAAATTTCAGACTTAATATTTTTTTTCTAAAATTCTTCTTATTAATAACTATTAAACAATTATATTGATAGTTTCCTTATATCTTCTATAGTAAGCAAAGTTTGGCAAAATTTGTTACAATTTATATTTAATAAAATTTTGAAAGTATTTTACTTGAAACATTCAAGTTCAAAGTGCTAAAAGTAAAATAAATTCATAAATACGTATTTATAAAATTTTTTAAAGAAAGAACATTATGAGTTTTTTAAGCCTAATTCAAAAAGCAAAATTAATTTGTTTAGAAATATTAAAATACATTTTTATTCTAAAAATAAAAATATTTTTATTCATTTATTTAAAAATATTTGAAAGTTAAATTTATAATATAATTAAATAATTCAATATAAATTTTTTATTTAATTTCTTTCTTTGAAAGGTGTTTGAGATATTAAAAAGGTGTTTAAGATATTTTGATCAAGTGATACTATTTTTGTAGAAATATTACAGATATAATTTATAACAAAAGAGTAAATTACAGTAAACAATTAAAAATCATTCAATAACAAGATTTTATACATTAAATGATGCTTAAACAACGCGTTAAATTATTAAATATCATTAAATTAAAAATTGTTGAGATAAATAATCTGTAGAATTAGTAAGAATAAATAGACTTGGGGAACAAATCTAATATGAATAACTAAAAAAGGCACAGAAAAATGTTAAGCAAGTAAAAAAGTAACAAATTAAAATATTTATATCAAATCAAAATTTCCCATATTTATCCATTATTACTTAGTAAAAATCGGTAAGAAGAAGTGCCTGAATATCAGTACTAATATTAAAGTTATACATGACGTTTAACGAAACTCATTGAATAATTGCTATGAAGTTTAAGTTTCGGAATAAATTTATAATAAACATAGTGCGATGTCATTTATGAACAAAGCGATGTATTAAAAAAACTATGAATAGCCCAGATAATATTAAATGCTTTTACAAACTTTAAAGTAAAATTTTCAATAAATTTAATTATTTAAATGAAATTAAATATAAATGTAACCGCATTACGGGAAAACATATTTTCAGAGTTTCCAATTTGTTGTAATAAATTGTTGTAAGGAAATTTACAAATATGTCAAATGTCTTATATATATATATATATATATATATATATATATATATATATATATATATATATATATATATATATATATATATATATATATATATATATATATATATATATATATATATATATATATATATATATATATATATATATATATATATATATATATATATATATATATATATATATATATATATATATATATATATATGTATATATATATGTATATGTATATATATATATATATATATATATATATATATATATATATATATATATATATATATATATATATATATATATATATATATATATATATATATATATATATATATATATATATATATATATATATATATATATATATATATATATATATATATATATATATATATATATATATATATATATATATATATATATATATATATATATATATATATATATATATATATATATATATATATATATATATATACATTTAACATTTATACCTAAATGGGACATATACTTTATTCCAATTCTATATCAAGATTAAAGAAGAAACATGAGCATTGTAAGTCTTTTCTAAGCATATGGTTTTTCATTCCACAAATTTAGTTTCTTTTTTTTAAATAATTACGATTTAAATATGGAATGCTTTTTCAAAAAATGTAGTCATATGACCTTCGTTAGAACTCATTTTCTTATATTCAATATTTATGGAAATATACGAGTATAAGTCTACCAAATAGTACGTATAATATTTTCGAATATTCTAATTTAAGTTGAATATTATTGTAATATTCCTTTTTCTGGTATCATGGTATAACAGCAAGCAATTCATAAGTTATAATTTGTGAAACGCGCATTATAATACTGCACATTTCGAGAAATCATCTGTATCGGTAATTCAAGTAATATATTATAATATTAATTATGAATTACATACTTTGCAATTCTAATATCTCAATCTGCGCAATAGTCGTATATGATTAGAATTTAATTATTTAATTAGAGATAATTTGTATTACACTTGTATTTCATATAGTGTAATTTGGATAATAATCTTCTATAAATTGTTACATTTAGAGTGGTCCATATTATTAAATATTACTTTAAACATTACAATTCAACTTTAAATATTTTAAAAATAACTACTGGAATTTAACTACTGAATTAATTTAACAATATAAATTACTCATACACCAATAACCCTTTCTTTGAAGTAGAAATTTAAAATAACAAATTGAAATCTAAATTTAAATTTATAGCTTAGATAATATTTGCACGATAAATTTTATTTTCTTATGCACACAATATCTAAAATACCGCATTGTGCATTGTTGATTATTTCTATTATTTCCATGCACAATACGGTAGTATAATTTTAGAAACTTGATTATATTTTCCGTTCATCTTTATTGAAGAAAATAAAATTTAAGAAAATTGCTGATTTTAGGTCGATTTTGAATCAATGTACCTTTGTTTAAGTTTTTATAAAAATGAAACACAGTGCGGCAAATAAAGCTAAGGAAACATTACATACTCAATTACATTGCTGGCCATCCAAATTGCAATACAAACAAAAGCAATAGATATGACAACAAAATTTATTTTGTAGATGGCATGTTGATCGATTACCAAATGGTTAAATTTTTAGGTTTTTGTGGAATGTGGTTAATGCTAAAATCAGTAGCCAGTGTAGCCACCATTGTTCGAGATTACCGCTGCCACACATTGTGACATTGATTTAAAATTAATATAGATATGTTCTTAAGGAACAGAAGATCAAGCAGCTTCTACAAGTTGTCAAAGTTGATCTAGTTTGGCAGCTGAGGATGAAATCTGGGTCAATAATTTAGGAACCATGAAGCACAAGTTTTCCATCGGCAAAAGATTCGGAAAGTGTGACGGCCAGGGAAGTAATTCATTGTATTGATAGTGGAGTAAAGCATGGATAATTCGTGTTATGTGTGGTCGTGAATTATCTCTGAAAGTGAGGAAAGACAACAGTTTCACACCTTGGAGATGTAGTGCTGGCTGTTGAAAGTACCGACAATGCGTACTAGAGCAGTGCGAGAGTGATATCTTTTACCGCTCCATTCCAGTATACCTGGTTCAGGAATGTGCGGCGGTGCCTAAAGCAACATTTTTCAGCATTCTCTCTCCATGGTATTTCCAGACTCGAATGTAACCATCGTGGTGTTGCAGATAGAAGCGTGACTCGTCAATAAAGATAATTTCATTGCATTCTGCCATCCACATTTTTCTATCCTCTCACCATTGGCTGCTGAGACACACGTGTTTCAGCGACAAGGGTAGAAGAAGCAAAGGATATCTTGCGGGTAGATAAATCTGATTTAAATGGCCTCGAATGATACTCCCAGAAACTGGATGATGCGTTACAGACTGAATGTTCGATGCTATAATTCGGGATGCGTCATTTCCATTCGCACAATTTGCCTGTCATTACATAAAGTGGTGCACTAAGTAGATGCGATTTATTAGGTGAGTGCGTCCCACCCTTCTGCATCTAACTATGACATATCCACATTATAATTGCTTGGTGCTTGATATCATCCAAAACGTCAACCGCTTTCCCTGAAAAATAATCCACAATTTCAATAGGTCACTGCCGTTACTCTATCAAAATTGGATACTTGATCAAAATACTATCAATCTTTGCTACGAGGTATTATTGATCATTTTTGTTTTTGAAAAAACCTCAAGAAAAGCACAATTGCTGAACATGAAATCGTTTAAATTTCTAAGCCTTATATAGCGTTTTAAATTTGCACTACAGGCACACGTGATGAGAGTCAGTTCTGAAATTCTAATCACTTGTATATCTTATCCCCGCTAATGCATATTGTAAATTTCAAATCCATTTCATACTTCTTTCAGGCCGTTGTATTTATGGTGGCCAGAAGTATATCTTTATTAATAAAATAATGTTTACTAGTGATCATTCAAAAACATTCAATTTTGAAAATTTATATTCAATAGGTAAAAAATATTTACAACTCAGAGAGTTTCAATTTGTAGGAATTCATTGTATTAGAATACAATATTCCTGTATAAGATTTTTATATCACATGTAATAGTTTATTTTACGAACTTTTCTAAATTGTGTACGTACGTATTTATATGAATGACACAGTTTATATGAATACCAGTTTCATAACAAAGAACCAAAAAGTAGGTTTTGCTTAACATTTCATACCATTTAGTACACGATATTTTAGAACATGGAAATTTATTAAAAATCCTCGTTAAATAGTCTTAAAAGAATGTATAAGAAATATTTATATGATGGAATTTAATAATTTATTATATAATTTAAAGTGTTAAACTGTTGTATGTCACTTTGGTCTCAAAGTTACCCCGTGCTTCAAAAATCTGTAATTCTGGGAAAAATATCTGTAATAAATCATATTTTCAGTAGCATCCTATATGAAGTCTACTTGGAATGGTCATTTGTCAGTTTTCACCTGCTTTTCATATCTTTATTTGAAAAAATGTCTTCGTTTGAAATAGTGTTTCTCGTTTTTCAAATTACATTTGGGTAGCATTGTGCCCCATGAGACTAGTAGTGTTCCAATATTTCAATCAAAACAGCTCAGTTTTGTGTTGCAAACTATTTTCCTTCACTTTTTTCCGTTTGATTTCTAAACACTTATGTAAATCAACAGAGTATGAAAAAAAATGAAATATTTGAGATCTCTATTAAGGAAGTCTAATGCTCTCCAGAAGTTACTGAAAAAACAAAACTGCTGAAGAAAAACACAGTTGTCATGATAGTGATAATTATTTTTAGCAGCACCGTCAAAGTAATGAAGTATCTGAATTCGCAGAAAAGAGAATAAAAACATTGATTTTTTTTATTATTTCAAACAGTATGAAATAATAAAAAAATTAATAAAAGCATTTTCCTTAAATTGTATCATTAATGATCTTTATGATGAAATCTAAACACTAATTTATAAAATAAAATTTTAGTATTGAAACTATAGGTAATCTAAAGTCATTTTCATTAAAAGTATTTTCGTATAGATATTTTGTACTTATATTTATATGAAAGTAAATATAAACAAGCCTATAATTATAGTATGGATTAATTAATCATTTTTAATATTTAACAAACAACTTTAAAATAAATTGATTCAAAATGAAAATATATTTCACATTTCTCACATATGTAAAAGCTTGAAATACTATGAATTTACTTAATTTATGCTTTAAATACTACTTTAAAACACGCAATTTTGCAAGGACAACAAGCTTTCTTTTATTCATCATATGGAATTTAAAAATAAATGTCTCAAATTTTATGTAGAAGGAGAAGTCACCCTCACTAACGAACGTCTTCATTGTTTTTAAAAGGAAGAAACTGCATTAACTAACAATTACTACTGTCGGAAAAACAATTACTTGTCATGTCCTTATACATTTACTTCAGTGTTAATTAAAAATATCTAAGCAGAAAAAAATGTATATATTGCTAATTTTTTAGACTTATGTTTTGAATATAATAAATCCCAGAATTTTTTAAAATTATATATTCAGGAACGCATTTAATAAATTATTAAATTAATAAATATTATCTTATGCTTTATATTATTAGCTTTATGAACATATTATCGATGCTAAGTTAGTTTACAAGTAAAACAAGCGCAAATTTTAAGTGGACTTTTTTTAAAAGGGTTATTATTTTTTAGGAAGAAAGGTACTACAGTGTAATAAATAAAAACTAAATTAGGTAGCACTAAAGAAAGTTGACTATCTATTTCTGCATGATAATTGTAGACTTGGAAAAGACATTTAGATGTAAGCCTGCATTTAGTTACATACTTGCGAGACAGAACAAAAAAATAAGATTTTATGTATAAAAAAATGTTGTTAGGTTTAGACAAAATTAAGTTCATAATACAAATTATATAATTAAACATTTAAATGTTGTTGAATCAGTACGCCTTCAAATACCGAGCCTGAAGATGTCATATACTAGTTAAATAGAAATCAGCCGAGTAGAGTCTCAATAATTTCGAAACCGAGACCAAGCAGAAGGCCCATAATACTTGACATGTAAGCCTTAGAGTTTTATTTTACTTAAGAAGATATTCGAGAATTCGACAAATGACAAATTTGGCAAACTCTATTTGATTTTAGTACACATGATAGATCTTAACTTATGCTGGAATTCAAACTCCCTACCAAACGATAATGAAAATGATACAATAAAACAGGTCAGACTTACCATACTAATGTTTACAAATATGTGCATACATATTGCACATGGATAGAGAAATCATATGACAGTTAAAAATGATGTTATTCACATTTGAAAAATGCGGATATATGTGTTGCTATTAAATAAAAAGAAGTGCAGACACACCTCTCATGGCAATGTGAGCAGATGATTTAAATAAGAGATCATCATTTAATTTGAGGGAGCATTTTTAGGATTGTGTTGATTCATTCACATTAGTAAGTATTAAAAGAGATACTGCAATTTAACATACATACTTCCGAATATGTCAAAAATGAACTTTGTCGTCAATGCACTTTAAAGAAGCTTAAATCCAAAGAAAAATTTCCATCACCTAAAATGCTTTTCAACTAGTGAGTACCATGAAAATTATATTATGAATATGGCTCTGATGCGGACTAGATTTGATGCACAAAATCATAGCTATCAAACATAATTCTGCGTAGAGGAGGTTACTGTGCAACAATTGTAGTCACTGCATTATCTCCCATGTGCCCAGAAAAGTTTCTGGCGATTATCATTAGTCAAAACGAACGGAAACTTGACGCTGAAAACCATATTTCACTATTCAGTTGTCTAGCTGTTTATATATATATGTACAATCACTTCCAAAAGTTAAACATAAAGATGTAAAATGCAAAGAAAATAAACAAATACTGCTTTGATTGGCGAATAATTCGGCAGGAAAGTAGCCTATATATTTATGCATCAAATAAAATCAATAATTATAAACAGAAATAAAAACAATATTAAATTTTTGAAAGTTATAAGATATTGGCATACTGGAAATTTTAACAGAATTATGTAATACGTGAAAATAAACAGCATAAAATGAATAAAAATAACTTTAATAGAGTATGTGATCCCCCTCATCTGTATACAAAGTTTACACATTGTGATCCTGCCTGCAATTAGAAGATCAACCACCGCATAATTAAGCAATATCTTTTCTTCTCGTAGAGCAGTTTCGAGCACAATAATAGTCGCTGGAGCTGAGAAACGTGAGGATACATCAAGGAAGAGGGCATCCCAATGATATTCAATGGGATTAAGGTTGGGTGAATATGCTGGCCACGGCATACGCACAATCCCGTTAGTCTCCAGGAAGTCATCGACGATATCAGTTCTATGGGGATGTGTGTTATTATCCAATAGACTAAAAATAGGGCCAACTGGTTCAAGTTACAATCTCACAATGGGTTCTAGGACTTCATCTCGATACCAGACAACGGTCACAGAACCCCGTTTAAAGACGTGCGGGTCGGTGCGGAATCCTAATGAAATCCCTGCCCACAACTAATTCTTCCTCCTCAGTATACATGATGTTCTCTGAAGTTTTGGGGCTGATTGCATGATCCTTGTTCACGACGTATCCTTATACGCTTGTTATATGATTTCTGAGCAATTAATGACAAATCAATTAACATGATATTGCCCCAGTCAGACACAGTTCAATTAACATTATTCCGGCACCACTCTAATCGTGCCCCTCTTGAGTAAACGGATAGACAAACACAAATTCGCGGTACTATACTCACGTATAATCTTAGGGCGTACAGTAGCTGCAGATATCATCTTACCAATGCACGCAGTAACCAAAGATGTCCCACGTGTGGAGGTCACTCTGCGACTAAAATCACAAAGTATCAAACCTCCGCGGGGTTTGTAACCCTTGAGCGACAGGCTACAAGCCTTCAAACAATTGTCTGGTGGTTTGGAGTTGTTTCTATAAACGTGAAATTACAGAATAATGAACGCCGAAGAAAAGAGCAACATCTGCGATAGACTTTCTTGCTTCAATGCGCCCCACAGCACGCCAGAGCTCAGAATCTTCCATTCATCTTCTGGAAGTCATGGAAACACGTATGTCTTGAAAACAAATACGAACGTTTTAAACAACTTCCATCAAGACTTACAATCAACATTTGTAAACTTTCATAAAGCTGGTATCTTATAAGACTGCACTTTTCGCATATTTTTTGACATTAAAGTCATTACATGGGTGTTACCTAAGATATTTGCATACTTCCATCTACTTCTGCGGTTATTTGCATCCTCTTCAGTTCTGAATGGCTTTCGGAAAAAGCCATTTTCCTCTCCGTGCTAAACTTCTGGAAGTGAGTGTATACATACATACATCATTATATAAATAAATAATTAAATAAATAAATATACATACATATATATATATACATATACATACATATATACATATATATATATATACATACATATATACATATATATATATACATATATATATATATATATATATATATATATATATATATATATATATATATATATATATATATATATATATTATATATATATATATAGAAGCATTTCATATAACACAAATATGCAAATATATCAGAAATTTTTGCTACAGTGTAATCAGAAAGTTTGAATAAAATAAGAACTATATTTCAATAGAGTAGGAAAATATATATTGAGGAGTAAATGAGTCATCAATATTATTCATAAAAATATATTAATTACTGTAATATTTACTATATTTTAGTTAATTTTATTAAAGTAAAATTACCATAATATTTGTAAAATATATGCATATTGCCTCACGTAAAATTTGAGAAAATTATGCATTTAGTAATAAATAGAGATCTAGTTTTATACAATTACATAAACACACAGATATTGATATTATAAACACATTAATAGTTAATTGAATAAACTTTGCATGTAACTTTTATGAAATTTATTTTTCTTAAATAGTTCTCTAAAATAAATCCTTTAACATTTTTAATAACATGAGATGGAGATTTCATTTTGTATTAGATATGGTGGTTTTAATTAATTTAACAAACCACAATACTATTATTACAATATATTTTGATAACATTTTTTTTATTTACTTATCTTTCAGGCTCTAAACATAAGAAATTGACAGAAGTATTAATAATAAATAATTGACAGTCATAATAATTTTACAAACAGAAATAAAATGATTTTTTACAGATTTAGTAGTTCAGTAAAAAGAGTATTTATATTTTTAAAATGAACCAGATTTTCACAATCACAACAACAAGATGGTAAAGAAATCGCAAAACAGAGTAATTAATTTCATTGAAATAGATATTATTTGAAAAATAAATAACATTTGCTTTGGAATATCAGAAATTAATAAATGTTATTCCTAATTATAAATTCTGGCAAATTTTCAAATAAGGAGCTGATACTCAGAAATAAATTGAAACCATTTCATTTGAATTATAAAATTTAAATTTTATCAATAAACTTATGCAGATATTAAATGATATTTTGTGATATCAAAATTAGAAATATCTGCAAATGTTGAAACTAAAATCCTGTAAAAATAATAGGTATTCTATGAAGTAAGTTGCTTATGGGAAAAAATAAAATATTCAGAGATAATATAATTTTATTAAAATAATTTATTCTGTAATGTAATAGTACACACTACGAAAATGAATACAATAATCAATTACATCTTTTTAAATATAAACCGAGTTTATGGAATTTTTATTTTTAATTTACAACCTTTAATAGTTTACATGTATCATTTTAAAATGCATTTTTATAATTTACTTGGTCTATAAAATATATTTTATTTACAATAGATAATTTTTATAAAATATAAAACAAAAATATTATTCAAATTATTTTCGTCTACTGCTAAATATCTAGAGTTTTTCTTAAAATATAAGATTATTTTTACATTTTATGGAAATTTTTGTCATCTAGTTTATTGTAATTAAACATCACTATACATGATTTCTCCAAATTAAACATAATTTGAATTGCAATGACATTTAGAAACTAAATAATTATGGAAATAATAAATATCATATTTTTCACTAAATACCGTGAAGTATTTCGGTGCACACATTTGTATTACTATACAAATCAATAAATTTCATTAATAAACTAAGAGGGAGTTGTTTTTTAATTATTCCACATACAGAAATAATGCTTCAGTTTTAGAAATGAATAATAACTTTCAAAATTTTGTGTACATCACATCTGTATTTTTAAAGAAATCAACTCCCTTTACATTTAAAAGTTGTTACTGTGTTAATTTAAAAATGTGATTAATTCGTTTTCAAATTAACAGAACAAAAATAGGGGTTCAAATATCCTTTATAAAACAGAAAATATACAAAATTGACTTTGAATCTTACTTTCAAAGTAAGTAATTGTGACACTTTTTATGTTAAAGAGCAATGCTCCCTCTGTTTAACATTTCTGAATTCTTTTGAAATGATAATTTAAAATATGTCTCTTTGAAAATTCGCGTATTTAATAAGGTAATTAAATAATTTAAAAATGTTTTCTATTTAAAAGTATAGTGTTCTTGTACGTCATTATAAAATTAAACGAATTTTTTAAAATTAACTGGGCCTATACGTTAAAAGTAAAAAAAAAATCTCTTATGCTTACACTGTTTAATTTAAATAACAATACAAGAACTCTTGCAGACAATGAATTACATTATACTAAGTAATTAATGATAATTTGAATTTTAATAGTGATAAAACTATTAATTTTTAAATTAAAATGTTTAGATAAATTATGTAGGCAGCTTTTGGAATCATGAATATTCTCGTAAAATCGAAAGTAGTTTTGGATGGGATAAAGAATGCATAGATTGAATCATCAAAATTCAATTACATTTTTACACTTGTAAAAAATATATTGTTAAAGAGATAATTAATATTAAAATAACACAAAATGTATTAACATTTATAAGGCATATCAAATTATAAATCATAAAACATAATACCATAACTATTTTATGCATGGTAAGATTTTATTTTAATCGAAAATATAATTATGAATGAAATTATAACAAATGCATAAATAAGTAAACTTATGCAATTAATTGTATTATATATTTATAAGATACTTGAATAAATGCACAGTCATATGTTCTAAATTGGTTTCTGGAATTGCATTCTTATATGTAAAGTGATTTCATAAAAACTGCAATGAGATCAAGATTGATATTTAGAAGTAATAGTAATGAAAAATGAATTATTAGAAAATATTACATTTATTTAAATGTAAGTAGTGAGAGCATATTTGTATTGCTTTAAATGTATTAAAATTGACAGAATTGGTAATAAAACTGGAATACTAACTACATTATAACAGAGATATTATTAAAGTAGTTAGGTTTGATCGTGAATTTACGCGAATAAATTTATTTTAAAATTTATAATAATAAATTTATTTTAATTTTCCTTGAAACTTATTAGAATTTGATTATATTCCAATAAGTTTCAAGGGAAAGGAAACAGTATAATATTTTTTTGTAATTTCTAAAATTTATAATGTATTATGCTTTGGAGTACTATACAATTTCTATTTATTCTCTAATTTTTGATAATATGATTTGATTAATTATTTGTAATTACATTCTACTGTTTATCAATGGTACATAATATTTTGTAAAATAAAAAAATTTATTTTTGCTGTATAAGTAAGGCATTTAACGAGATTCATATACATTTATATGTACACTCTATAAAAGAATCGAGACAAAAATTAAAAATTATAAAATGGATACAAAAATAGTGAATAGAGGAAAATTATGAACAGAATTGAATGGAAAAAATAATTTACAATACTTGAATAATTTTATAGTTAACAATTTAATTACAAATTAAAAAAAAACTGAACAAAGTAATGATCTACTTATAGACTAGATACCACCCGTCGTGGAATAAATCTTTCAGATTGTCTCCTGTAGTATTTGTTGTCAAATTTGCTACAAGTGTCAGTTTATGTTATCAACATGCTCTGATAGATGTCGTATTTCCATCATATTCTGGGCATGATCAAATGTAGAGACATTTCTCAATCTGGCTGACCAAGAAAGTACAAGTAGGAAGACTATTTATAGCAATATGTGTATGAAATATTTACTTATGTGAATGGTATTGCCTTGCAAAAAATAAGGCGATGATATTGAAAAAGAAACTTCAACAAAATGGGGCTCAGAATGCCATCAACGAATTGCTGCTCCGTAATTTGGCTATCAAGTTTAATGTCACTCTTAACCACAACTCCTAGTTAAGAAACTGTTTGGGATATAATGGCGAAAGCAAGATCTAGGCTTATCCAAACACATCTTCAATAAGCGTCAAGACACAGCTGGTAACGGGATTCGTTGCTAAAACTTTACGTTCACGGTCAGTATCATTCCAACCAAATTGAGTCAAGCACTCCTGTAATATGGCTTGTACAGACATGAGTAACAGGAAATATAACTGTCCGTATCAACATAGATTTTGCTTTATTAATCCTATTTAAAGGGCTGTAATGGACACACGTGTGCGATTGGCGAAAATAGCGATGAATCAAATACTGTGACAGCTGATTTTATAATCACTCTGGTCACCCAGTTTGCTGTAGCCGAAGATCTATATTACTATCATAAATATTAAATCTGTCATCTTAGCACATTCCTTCTTGCCAGCATATTCTGATGGAAGCATTGCTTTAACCCATATAACCTGTGATTCTTCGACTTGCCAAATTTCCTTATTTCAGTCCAATAATGCGACATTTTTTAAACTCTGAAATGTGCACGTAATGAGCTTAATACATAAGAAGCCTAAGGCAAAGTACTGTTTTAGTCAATGAAATATAATTTAAATCCCAATTCAATAGAAATTTTAAATTCAGTTCAAGAACTGTTCCTTACATACATCTGTTTCATAGGCAGTTTCAATGTGTTGTAAATCACACTATTCATTCATTCATTGGAAACAATATTTTATCATTTGCATATTTATTCCAAAAAGTTACGTATTAGAAATTTAAATCAATTGGATATTTTCTTTTTGATAATGCTACATTTTTGTTACAAATTGTATTTTTAATAACACTTTAAACTTATGATTTTAACAACATATTGATTTTTAAATATGTTTTTATTTGGATAAAGCTAATACAGTTATTTTGACAATTGTATTCAATGTAATTAATTTCAAGTCAAATCAAATTTTCTTTCAAAGCTAACGTGAATTCATATTCTTTATTTCATTTATTTGCAGACTGTTTTTCTAAGGGGTTAGTTAAATATCTTCCTTTTATATTCTATTCACAAAGATTAATTTATATAATGCATATATACAGAAAAATTAATTGGTGTAATTAATAATTTATTAATACAAATAAATAGGAAACTTTAGCTAATAATGTTTTTTGAAATCAATAATACTTCTTAAATACTATAAATACAGTTAAAATAACAATTGCCAGATAATAATGCATAAAATAATAAGTGACCATTTTAATCTTATGTGGAAAACATGATATGGATCTCTGTGCTTCTAAATGTTTCTAAAATAAATTATAGTTAAGAATTGTTGTTTGTTTTACCTTTAATATGTTTAATATTTTTTCCAGCTGTATGAAATACTTACATGTTTCTCCAATACCACCACATTGCATAAATTATTATTCAGTTCCTTTAAATAATTTTCTTCAGTGTTATAAAAATATGAAACGAAGCTTTCATTACTCAATTTTATTTGGAATAATTCATTAACATATGAAACCCAAAATCTAAAATTCCAGAAAAGAATATGTTTGAATTACTTCCAAATTCTTCTTTAGTATTCATAATTCTTCATAAATTCCAAAGCAAATAAAACTTTTATTTATTTTTCTAAGCTACTGTTCAATTTATGGCAAATAAGTAAAGTTCTCTAGGAATAAATTTAAATGACAAATGGGTTTATTGCTAAAAACTTTTTTGGATGCTGATGGAATTCTTTTATCGAATATACATTTTGAATAGGTAAATAAAATTTGGATTCAGAAAAATAGCTTACTGAATGCATTTCATTACAAATATATTTGTGAATTGGTAATATGTATGCAGCTTATTATTCAAAAATGATTTATTTTAGAAAAACAAGTAGCAAAAGCACATTTAATGTTTTTCTAGTAATATTTAATTCTTACATTTTTCTTAAATACATTTCGTTTACCAATTATGACACAATTTCATTAAAATTATGTGTCTATAATTAATTTAACAATTAATGTCATAATTATATTGTTTTATAACGAGAATTATGTTATTTATTAACTTGTAATTAATATAGATTATGGTCATTGAATTAAAGTACGAAATATTATAGAAAATATTAAAACTAATATTACTTGTCACCAACAAACAGAGAGATATTTGGCCTTAGGATTAAATATACTGTCTTTAGAATAAAAACTTGTTAATTCAGTTTTCAGTGCTTAGCATTAGATTTAGCACTTCCTATATAAGTAAGTATCGCCTTAAGCATGCTATGATTAAATTGTATTTTTCTCTCTTGCTGCTTATGCATATAATCTTATATCTTATAAATGAACAGGAAACGAGAAGAGCCTTATAATCATAATATATATGAATAAATTAATGAATGTTAAAAAATATTAAAAGCATTTTTGATGAGTGAAGATTTTGTAAACTTCATGTTTTACAATAGAATGCAACCAGTAAAATGTCTAATAAATGGCATTAGAATACGAAGTTATATTAGAGAATTATTTTTCTTGGAAAATGTGTAATGTATTGCTTAACTGAATCAAAATTTATTTACATGTAATTTAATTGTTTCATTTGATTAAAATGCAGTTGTGTTTCTTCATTCCTTATATGCCATAAAATCAGATACTAATAAATCAAATTTATCTTTTTTATATTTTTCTTGTAAATGCATACTGAATCTATGTATTTAGAGTTAATCATTTGAACTTTTTCAGCTGTTTTATTAATTGTCATACAAGATGCTCAACATGAAACACATATTACTGAAATTTTGATTAAAGTACCAACGTGATTTATGAGACCCTTATTACAAAATGTGCAAACAATCTGAATGATATCTTTGCATTTTAATTATTTTGAATATAATTCACACTTAATAATCCTGAAACTGAGTGAAAATACATTAAACGAATATTTTTTCACATTATTTTAATAAAACATTAATTTTGAATTATTAAAATATTTCTGATGCATTAAATCTCAAATATAAACTAGAGCGATGCCTTTTCAGTTTTCACAAATGGTGCTCACAGATTTTAATACATTCTGATGTTAAACAAAGCAAAATTAGTTTGTTGGAAATATTTTTTGAGTTGCTCATTACATAATCATTATGCATTTAAATGCTTTTGGGAGTTGGATTTTTTTAATAAAAATATTTCGCATATTACTACACATATTATAATTAAATATTAATAAACGATATGTTTAAAGTTGTACATAAACATTACATAATGCATTTTGTACTTTGACATATTCAATATAATATAATATTAAAAACATTAAATTGTGCAGTTTAATAAATTTATATTTTAAAAATAATTTTAAATTCATGTAGATAAAATGATAGGTATTGTGTTATGAAAACAAATATAATAGTTGCTACTTCAATCCTATGCATATTTTGCAAAAATGTATAGTTATAAAAATATCTAGGTTTAAATGACAAGGTAAGGATGCGTATATTTCTAATGAATATTGCGTAAATCGAAAATTTAATAAAATACAAAATTGTTAGTAACTTTTAATGATAATTAAATGATAAGGTATTTAATGCATAAAAAAAGTTTGTAATAAATAAAATAATTTAAAAATTTCTAGAATTTATTATAGTTAGATTGTTTGAGCATAATGAGAATTTCTTAACTGAATTACAAATAAAATTTAAGAATCACCAGATTTTATTAATTTTTTTTGAATAATAATTGGAAATATAATTAAGAAATAATGAATTATGTAGAAAATAAATTCAGTGTAAACGATTGAAGTGAAAAAATGCAATTTCATTAATGTAAGTTAAAGAAAATTTTGAAACATTTTGATACAATTATAACGAACATCAAATGTATTTAATTTATTTTCCTTTGTTACTCTTCTTTGTACTTTCGTAAGACAAAAACTGTTTCTTTATTAGAGAATCATTGAAAGTATATAATGAATTCAAGCCTGTAAGTAAAATTCAAAAAATTTTGTAGTATATTGGATTTGTACCAAAAGTGTAACATGAATGCTAAATAGTACAACTAAATAGAGAAATTTATAATAGTGTGTTTTTCCAATCTGAAATTAAACACAATTCCATATTCATCAGATGTTTTCTGATAATATTCTTGTTTTCAGGGAAAAATATATTCCTCTGTTTCCACAAGGTTATTAACTTTTATGCTATTGAACAGAAAAATGTTTTCATATGATATTCGTGTCTTTTTTATAAATTCAATTTTAGCTGCAGATTTAAAAAAAAACATACACGCAAAAATAATTTCTAGTATATACATTTTGAATTACATTCAGTTTGTGTATGGCATTGAAATTCTCGATGGTGGATTACAGCTCCAAATTTGTAAAAAATGTTTATCTAACACAATCGAGGCAAATTAATATATGGTTCATTGTATTTAATATACCAAGGTTTGGATTCTGAATGTTTATCATCTCTTTGAAGGTGATTGTCTAAAGATAACCTTTTTTGGGTATTTTTGGCTAACTTTTTTTAACAAATTTCTCAAAATTTAAAGTAAATAATCATTGTTTCACTAATGATCTTCATTATTTATTTATTTTTAACAGCGTACGTCATAACAGTATTCATGCAACTACTCAAATTGAAGGAATTTGGTAAAACGTTATGGACTTTTATTTGATTTCATAACGTGTTATGGATTTCTTTCAACTAATAAATGCGTAAGTGTAATAAATTTTCAACAAATTATAGCATTGATCAAGTTAAGTGGTGATAACAGCATTTTCAACCCTTCAGTATTCTTGGCCCAAATTGCATTAATGATTTTCATCGCGCCTTCCTCATACACTAAAATTTTATACAATAGTTAAGTATTTTGCGTATTTTAGCATTAAACTTACATTATGGCCTTAATTTTAAACTTTGTTAAGAATACGGGAACCAATTTACACTTGGTAACACCAAATTTCTGCATTGAGAAAGCAATTATACGATGATTATTTTTTCTGTTTTGTCCATTATGTAGGGCATTATTTAGATTTCCCTTGAAGCTCCAATTTGTCGAGAGTGATTTTAAAAATCAAAGCAAGAAAATGTTCTCAAGAATACTTAAATGTTTGATTTACTGGTACTGAACTAAATGAAGAATACCCCATGAGTATCATTTCCTCAAAATGATGTTTGGAAATGCTTCTAGATCAATAAAAGCAGACAATTCTTTAAATTAAATCTTGTAAGAAGCATAAATAATCTTTTAAAAATGCTTCATAAATGGAAAATTTATGGTACCTTAAACAGAGTTTCATAATAAATAGCCATATTTAAAAGCCTCATACCATCCTTAGAGGGCTTATTTTAAAAGCAGCAAATAATATTGTAAAATCTACACTTAGAAATAATTTTGCAAAAAAGATTGCAGCCCATACCTCTTATAATTGATGATGTTGCCCGTTACATTCATGATATAGTGGTAGATGTACAGTGTCCACTTTTCTCTATATATAAGATAGTAATAAAAATGTTTTCATTGCATACATTTTATTTTGTTATTATATGTTTGTAAAAGAATCATTATTCATTTAACTAATAGAGTTAAAATCAACAGCATCATTTGCTGTCTTAAATGGTTTAACGAAAGAGACAAACACAGAGAAAAAAATGAGTCGGAGTATGGACTGATTGTATTTTTCAATTTCCAGAAAGTACTTAAAGTGTACAAGAAATTGAAAAACAATTGCAATATTGCGTCTGAACACATTGACATAATCCACAGAAAACCCTTGGTTTCCAAATGAATGTGTCGTGGGTTGTACATTGTGTTAACTATGGTTGTAACCGTACTATAAATTATGTAAAAATGAGTCCCCTAAAATCAAAATTCTTTTCCGTATTTTGTAAACAAATGAGTGCAGCACATTCGGATTTACAATTTCATTGCGAGACTATATTGTTATAGCATGATACAGTTTTTGAAAAAAAAACTTATAATGTTTGTAAATGTGTGAATGATTGTGTTAAAAAAACAAAACTGAATAATTGCATGGTTTTGAAAACAAAAAAAGAATTATTTAGTGCTGATATCAAAACATTTTGGAAAGTTTTTTCGTCTCGAGGACAAATTAATAGTGAGCTACGAGATAATAATCCATTTTTGATTATTCCCAAAGGGCTCTTAATCACCGCGGTAAAAAACCTTCATAAATTTTAAGAGACATGGAGAAACAGAAATTCAATTTAATAACATATTACTCTTTGAATTTTGGGTTGGAATAGAGGATGTTTTTCTGTTTTAAGACAAATTAAAAAAATATGGTAACCCAAGACGTTAAGTATAAGAATTCAAAATTTCATTCTATCAATATTTCAGACTTTAGTCTCAAACTTAAAAATTCAAACAATCTATAAAACTATGGCAAAAAATTAAAAGTCATTCATAAATGTACAAATCAATTCCAAGCACTGCACGAAAACAAAAATTATTTTTCATGCAAATCTTATTCACTAGTTTAACACACTGGGGCCGGCTGAATAGTTTTGTTCAAAACAGGTAATATTTTCATTAACAATAATTTTACGAATACATTTCTAGAATAAATTCATTAAAATTATTAACGGTATCTAAATCATTAATCAAGAACTTTTAACATCAAGATTATTAATACATACGCATTTCAATGTTAATACGATTAATCTAGTTAAAGACATTTTATACAACCAAACTACTATAAAATTTCAATGAGTAACCAATTAATTAACAATATCGAAATTAGTATATACATTTTTTGCATTTTTATTTTTTTTATATATTCTAATTTAACTAACATCTTTGAAGTTTTCTTAATTATACCTTTAAATTTCTATTTCACAACAATGAACAAAACCATCTCAACCTGCGAAGATTTCTAAAATCTTCCCTATTCTCCACAAGTTTCGTGGTATAGGTGTTCTTCAGTTAATATAACAACATCTATTACCTTCAAGTCAATTTTTGTTGATTTATCACATAATTTTTCGATCCTAAATTAACCAAGTAAATATTTAAGAAGATTTTCTAGTAATTTTTTTTAACATTTTTCCACGATATAGGCGCGTTTTTAAGAGAACTCGCTTAAAATTCTCGTTATTGAAAAGTTGATTATATTAACTATTTTCTATCCTAAGCGAAAACTTGCAAGTAATTATACTTGCAGTTCACCTTTTTGAATGTATGCCAAGGGTCAACGATTTATTAGCAATTCGGATTCAAACATTCTTTCCTTTCATCGACAACAAGAAATGTTTATCAATGAATTTTCCTCAATGTAATTTTGACAGTTCTTACAAGTCGTTCGTAACAACTAACACTCATGCACCATGTTGAAGGATGTGCCTCCACTAAATATTGTTAGTGTATTAATAACTGTTTATAGCAGGATGCCTTTTCACACTCTTTTGTGTTCAGAAGCAATAAACTTGAATGTTCAAGCATTAATCGAATAAATAACAAAGCACAGTCCTATTCTAGAAACAAATCTGCAAAAGGCAGTCAAGAAAAATTTAATAACGATATCTTTGATTAATTCAAGATTTTTGCTCTGGTAACTGCACATAATAATAAGATGCAATATTTTGTATCATATTTTTTTACGAAAAACAGTCCTGTATAATTAAGTCCTACAACAGAAATGATTTGTCTGCTTTTTGGATGAAGGAGAAAGTACACTTTGTTTCACCACCCTAGAATTATCACGCTGGCAGTAACACATTTTTTAATTGCACGTTTAAGGATACACAGGAATTTCATACAAGGAAAATATCACTAAAATATAAAATTTTTTAATTTCTATCTAATATTAATAAATGTAATAAGTGCTAACTAAATCAAATAAAAAATTCGTTTCGGACAGTTTTTTACAGAGATATCTACATTTTTATGAATGACCACTCCCCTTTGTTTACATTTTGAAGCTGTTCGGCTATTGATTTCGTCTGCTAAAAATCTTTATGAAATGTAATAGTTTCTGTTCAGCAAGCCTTAAAAAGATTTCTATGATGATCCTTTTTATCTTCAATGGATTGGCAACACTTATTTACATTACTTTTACTGCTTACTGTTTATGTATTCTAATTTTGATTTTGACTTTTGAATTTCTATTTTACTTTCGGCTTTGTTTTTGAGTTAATTTTATTTGCTAAAACAGTTCTTTTCAGAACTAGCTACTTTCTTACTACTATACTTTTAGCATTTATCTAAATTTAAATATGTATGATATTCACTCTAAATTTAGAAAGACTAAAAAAAGCCGAGTAAAAGATGTATTGCTTCAAAGAAAAATTCTTTGAAACGTTGGGCAGTCGAGAAGGAATTGGAAAGCAGTACACAAAATGATTCATTAGAAACTGTTTCTACTTTTGTTCCTATTTGTTCACCATCTCAATATGTTTTTATTAATTCAGATATATTTTTACATTTGCTGAAAAATGTCCCTTGGAGTGAGTGTGGTGACAATACTATGGATATTCGACAGCTGAATTCTTATGGATATTCATTGAAACTAGAACTTGTGTGCAAAACTTTTTGGAAATGCTTTGGATTTGCATTTTCAAGTGAACGAGAATCACCAACAAGAAAGTTTGATATAAACAGCAAACTCTCTTTTTTTGTCAATGCTTTTTTAGCTATTGGAAGATGTCATTCAGCTATGGAGACAATTTCTTCAATTCCTGGAGCGACATTTATGGATTCAAAAATATTTATAAGATGTTAAGATAATCTGTGCAAAATAATGAAGAACAGAAAATAGAAATGTTACGTGTGTCACGTGGAAGTATCCGTCCTGCTCATGTGCAAGATAATCATTCCATCCAGGAAAACGACATCATAGATGTAAAAGTTTCTTATGATGGCACATGACATAAGAGTGGACACACCTCATTGTACAGAATAAGTATTGGGATAGATACTTTGACAGGTCTTGTTATATATTTTGAAATTTTGTCAAAATACTGTCATGAGTGTGAGATAACATCTAAGAATCTTGGTGATAATTCTCTAGAATACAACATATGGAGAAAGAGTCATGTTCCTGTTTGCCAGAAAAATTTTGATGGTTCTTCGGGGAGCATGGAGATGAAAGCTGCTTGCATTCTTTGGGAAAGGTCAGTATCAGAATGTAAAATGAGGTATACCAAAATACTTTCTGATGGTGACGCCAAAACTTTTAAAAAAAAATTACGGTTCCGATACATCAATTGAAAAAAATAATACATCAACCATGTTGCAAAACGACTTGGTACAGGTCTCTGAAATAAAGTGTAAGAGCGGAAGACAAAGGGCGTGACACTTGATGGACGGAAGCGGGGAAATTTGACAGAAAACACTATCAAAAAGCAATTGTTGACAAAGTACCAGATATGGAGAAAGTAAAAACTTCAATATTTGCTACTTTGTATCATTGCATGCCAATTGATGCACAGCCCCGGCACAGCAAATGCCCTGAAGGACGGATATCTTGGTGCTATTTTAAAAGAGCCAAAGCAAGGGGTAATAAATCAAAAGCACAATCTTCAATGAAAACTCAGTTGTCAGAGCAAGTTTTTGAAAAAAAAAATATTACTTGATTATCAACGACTTAGCTCAGATAAATTTCTTCTAATATGTGCTTCTTTTCGCACTCAAAATGTTAACAAGAGTCTCCATAGATCAATATGGTGAAAATGTCCGAAAGAAATTTTCATCTAAAAAAAAAAAAAGACTTGAACTTGGTGTCACAAGAGCAGTAAGCGAATATAATTTAGGGTACTTGGAGACACTAAAATTAAGTTTAAAAAGAGAAACTTTTTTTTCTTAAAATTTTGCCAAAAAACAAGATAATCGTAGAGAATCTCAGAAGAAGCGGAAAGCTTCTGAACAGTGTAAAAAAGAAAAAAAAGATAGACTTACTAAAAAATACAGAGTTATTCAGGATAATAAAACTTGCACAAACATTGAAGGAGGGGCTTCATATTGTTCCGGAGGATTTTAATTATTTTTCTTCTTTTTATTATTCTTACAAAAATTAATCAAAATAGTATTACGTGGAAATATATATTATATGTTTTGTTTATCTTTATTTTATTTATTGTAAAATTATTTATATATGTTATTTCATGTAAATAAGTCTGTATATATTATAAACTTGTGTTCTAAAACTACATATTGGAAAATTAACATGACTCCTTTGTTATTTTATGAAAATTTTATATAATTAACAGCTATATTTTTTTAATTACTTTAAAATAATTTTAGTTAAATAAATAGCTAAATATTTAGAAAATATATAACAATTGTGTTTTGAAGAATCAAATAAACTTGTACGTCGGACAATATTTGAAGTTTTTTATAGTAAATGCTGTTTTTCTCGGAATTGGTAAATTTAACAATTTCAAAAGTTTGAAATGCTCTTAGCGCAACATTTTTTTTCTATCTTGCAAAACATTTTATATTTTTGGTTTACACTAATATAAATAAGAATTGTGATGTATGGTATGAAAAAAAGTGACTTTCGTATCATTTTTTCTATATAATATTTTTTATGATGTTTTTAAAGCAAATTGCATCTATCAATGTAAATTGAAATTTTTTACTATAATTACATAATAGGGAAACAAAATATCGCGGCATTTGTTTATAAAAATAAAATGAATTCTGTATGAGAAAATGGTAAAATTTGATCCATTTTTGTTGCGCATGGAATAATTTGAAATCTTTAAATGTAACGGTATTTTAAAATATTTGAACTTTATTATTTTAAACACTGTTAATAGTATTCACACAAAATTTTGCATATATGTTTGTATTTATATTATATAATAGTCCTGTTAATGTAAAAGAAATATCAACAAAATTAAAAAAGTTAGTTTTCATAGTCCCTTGTATCCTTAACATTTTATCGGATCTAATTATCAAAACAATTTCCCGAAACAACATGAATATTCTGGCTACTCATGTATGGAGAACTCGTTCATGAGCATCAGGAATAAGAAAATCAGCAAAGGAATTTAAGGAATGATTATACGACGCAGCATTTGAAAACTTAAGATGGTTTTGGTAGTCTTTCTACCACAGAAAATACTCCATTAGTGCGTAAAAGAGATTCAAATCATAAATTTTTAAAGATTTATTTACCTACTGATGGGATTTGGAACTCGAGATTTAATCAGAGTAAAATGTTTCGTTGAATTCATTTAATTGAATGGTTTCCTGCAGTGGAAAATTCTTCTGCTGTTAAAGGACCTTCATTTTAAGTTTTATTCTACAAGTTGTGAACAAATCTCAAAACACATCACTCTTGTAAAAAAAAAATAAATAAAAAAATAAAAATAAAAAAAATAACTTCATTGCTTTATTTAGTTTACAATAGCTTTCATGATTCAAGAGATAGTAATAAATCCAAACACTATGTGATAATAGAGGTATCTCTTAAAAGTTTTCTTTCTTCGAAATAAACAGCATTAATTTCCATTGATCAAATAAACTTTGCAGGCTGCAAACTCTTTGAGTCAATTAACTATTCTGGATCTAAAAACCGTAGTGTTGAAGACATAAATATTTGGTTGAACATCCACTGAACAAAATATCCTCAGAGATGAATTTTCCATTACAATGTCTGATATTACATGGGTAAAGCAATGATTGTATTTTAACAACTCTATTAATTATCAACATCTTCCTAAGCAGGATGAGTATGAATCCAGTTAAACTGCTACCATGGTTTCAGTCTACATATAGACATTTCATTCAAAAATAGGAAAAAAAAGTTCTTATAAATATTAAACAGGTTTTGGCGTAATTACTGCACCTAATAATTCCCACCTTGGCAAAATAAGCTTACATTTTAAATATGCGATTCTGGATTTAAACTCTAAATACTCTCAAAATTTTCCGTAACTCTCATTCAAGTACCAAAATATACCTAAATAAAATTCATGCTTCAGGTTTGAGGGCCAAACAAGAAGAATATTGTAACTCAAGAAGTTAAATACAAAACTTCAATACATTATTCTATCAATATTTCAGGTTCAAGTTTCAAACTTAATAATTCATGTAATCTAAAAACTCAGGCAACATATTGAACTTCATTTATAAATATAGAAGTCCAGTGCAAGTATTGTTGTCATTAACTAGACGAAAATTAAAATTATATTTCATGCAAATATTATTCCATAACTTTTTATTATTTTTTAGCACACATATTACATTTTATAACCATTTTTAATATCCTACCTATGTGAAATTGGATTTCCAGCTGTGGCCTCTTTAAAGATAAAATATATATTCTAAACTCTCTGTGGCACAACAGCCCATGTGGGCCTTGTCCTACAGTGCCCATCTCTGTATTGGTGACCGAGAGACCCTGGAGTGCAAAGCTATGACCCGATAAGGTGGTCAGCCTAAAGCGAAACCAACAGTGTTTAGTTCCCAAGCATGCTTTCTTCTCAGTTTATCAACCCACTGACGATGTTATTAATTAATACATATGTCTTAAAATGTCTATTGAAATGGACGTACAAATGGACTATTATTACTTAAATTTCAAAACTGAAATATTATTTCAAATTTTATTCCAAATAATAATATAATAATAATAATGTTCTTCATATTCTTATGAACCAAATGTTTAATATTATTTATCATTTATTTTTATCTTAATACAACTTTTTGTGCATATTTATTAATGTTTTACATTTATTTTTTTATTAAGATTTCTATTCTTTACAAAAAATCAGAATTCATTGAATTAATTCTCCCTTACGGACTAGGGTTGTTTTTTACAAACTTTCTTGTAAAATAAATTAAAAAAATCAAGATTTTATAACACATATAATCAATAATGAACACTAAATAGAGTGGGAATTATTGATTATATGTGTGTATAAACTGGTGACGGAATAATCACAATTTTAATCATATTTACCTTTATGTATATATAATACATATATATATTATATAAATATATACATATATATATATATATATATATATATATATATATATATATATATATATATATATATATATATATATATATATATATATATATATATATATATAGATAGATAGATAGATAGATAGATAGATAGATAGATATGAAATAATAATAAAATTGATGAAATTAATTATTAATTAATTGAAATTATGTAAAATTTTATTAAATGTAAACTAATGATGTCAATCTAGATATATATATATATATATATATATATATATATATATATATATATATATATATATATATATATATATATATATATATATATATATATAGATAGATAGATAGATAGATAGATAGATAGATACAGATAAAGATAGATATGAAATAATAATAAAATTGATGAAATTAATTATTAATTAATTGAAATTATGTAAAATTTTATTAAATGTAAACTAATGATGTCATAGTTTACACATGTGTTAGGTCAAATAAGTTAACATTTTTTATAAAATAATACTTCGGAAAATTACATATTATTTTTAAGTAAGTCTAATAACTCAGTTAATCAAAAAATAATGTATGAGGGTCTAATATTATATGTTTAAAAAAAAACAATAAATATACTTTTCGTATTTGAAGTCAAATATCAAATAAGACGTGTTTTATAAAATAATTTTACAAACAGTGTTATTTTCTCGTTATGCTAGTAATGTCAATTAAATTAAATATTCCGAATTAAATTAAATAAAATTTGATTAAAGTGATTCTAATTTAAAATGAGTGCTTTAAATCATTAAAGCAATTAATTTCTGTCAATGGAACTAAAGCATAAATAATGAAAAAAAATCATAATTTATTTAAAATCCATTAAAATTCAATTATATTAATATTCAAAGCTTTTAAATTTATTATTTTCAGGATTAAAGTAGCATGTAACACAAATTGAATTAGTAGGAAATTAGTCCCTTTAAAGAGAAACTTAAAAATTAAAAAAAATAATAAATCAAATGAGTTCTATTTCAAGTAATTCATCTCTAATGGAAATAGAAATTCCATTTATCTCAGATGTTGTATTTACTGATTTAAATTAAAATGAATGAAAAAAAAGAGGAGGTTCTTCAATTATTTTCAATTTGGTATCTTATTGAAATTTTAGATGAATAATAAATAAGTGACTAATAATATATGTTACGTTTCTATGTATATATATAAAGTATTTCTTTTTTTAATGTATTATATAATTTTTTAAATTGAATCTATATTATCTAATACAATATTTACTGATTGTAATGAAATTATAACGTCTTAAATCTAAATGAACATTTTATTTAAAATATTATGTAGTTATCTAATAAATGAAGGTAAGAAATGTAGTACACTCTTCTTAATTAAAAATCCGAAAGTTAACTAAATTAATCAAATGATTTCAGAGAGTTTCCCAAACAATTAAAGCCAAAAACTTTATGACTTGATTCCTATGAATAGTTTAAAATATTGAGTTTGTTGGTTTATATATATCTCATAAAGTATTAGCTCAAATTACTTTAACGAATTATAATTTAACTTAACGAATTAAAATTTTGTAATTATTTGAATTTCTTTTTTAAAACATGTTTTTTTTAAAAAAAAAAAAAAAAAAAAAAAAAAAGGAGACAAATTTTGAACAAAACAGGATTTCATGTGTAAAAATAATATTAAAAAAAAGTTAACCTTTTTAAAAAATTTCGATAAATCAAATTTGAATAGTAAACTATTGTTTTTACAATATTTGTTTGTGAAAATATGCAATTATAATTGCATCAAATGAAAATAAGTTCGACTTTTAGTTATGCATATAAAAGTTAATATCAAGTCTTATCATATAATAACAGTTTTGTAATAACTCGAAATAATAATTGATATACGAAATATACAAGGCAATTATTATTGCCTGCTCTTTGGCTTTGAATGAAGTGAGAATAAGTATGCAAATTAGTGTATGACGTGGTTGAGACACCTGTAAAGGGATATCCGTCACTACAGTGACAGATTCACAGCATACATTCATCTATAAAAAATCATAAAATAACGAAGAGAAATGGAAGATTCGAAGGTGCTCTTCCCGAGTTATTTGCTTAAAGACATCATAGTGTTATTATCAGTTGTTGTGTCAAGTCGCCGAATATGTCAAGCATTTGGAGATAGGAAATAAACGTATGACAAAGATTGCAAAGAATTGATTTGAATATTTCAGGTCGAAAGATTTATTTCTCTGTTAGGAAGTTGATGCCGGGTAAAAGAGTTTTTTCACTGGTAGCATATTAAAATGGTTCACTATGAGATGCTACTAGTGAAACAAACTATCACCTGTACTCGCAGCAAATGAAACGTGTGCAACAGAAGTGCCAGCACTACTTAATCATAAGAGTGTACTGTTGTTGGTCGATAAAGTAAGTTTGCATGTTGAGTGGATGGATAGTAATTCCATACAGTGACTTTTTAGGGAAAGTTTTCACCATATTTCTTGGTCATTTGAATTTAGATTACAAACTCTTCCATTCCTTGAACAATCATCTTGGTCGAAAATCCGGTAACAATGAAGCAGATTTGAGGTAAGCATTCTTTGACTTCTTTGCTCTCAAAATCTCCGAGTTTCAAGGGCAAGGAGATTGCACAAAGATACACTTAGGCTTGCTGGATGCCGATTGTGATTACTTCTTGGACTAACCATAAGCTAAAACAATAGGCTTTGTGTGTCTGTGTGTGTGTATTTCATGTTCTTTCGGGTCATTAAAAAGGGCAAGAGCTTTCTTGTTTACCTTGTATTTTGCATAGAATTTGGTGAAGATTACTATTGAAAGAAAAATGATTTTTACAATATAGTAAATATGATATTATTTAATAAAACAATTAACTTATGGTAAATATAATTACAATTCAATTAACTGTACATGAGAATTGATTTGAATTGCATACAATTTGAATTTATAAGCCATTTAAAGTTATTAAAAATTATTGCATGATAAATTTAATTTTTTTTATTCTATCAACAATTGTAAATATTTTATAACTAAATTTACATTTATAATAATTGCTTTCTAATTGTTTTATTATTTCTCTTAAAATTATTTTCATTAATAATTTAAAAATACTTAATATCAAATAAATATTACTTTGATTAAATAAAAGAACAGTACAAAATGTGACCTCATCATTTGCCTGCACTGATATCTCATACAATCATCTATTTTCCGTATAAGAAATGCAAGGATTGTTTACATAATTAAAATTTATAATTGGAATTCGAAGTAAGCGATTAAGTGCAGATGGAAATCCTTAAAAGACTTAGAGACATTTTCTTTACAGCTGAAAGATCTTTTTAAAAATACATGTTTTGTAATCTGATCGAAACTTGACAACAAAACAAACATGTATAAAAATAAAAAAAATAAAATAAAAAATAACTTATGAGCAAATGTTTCCGCAATTAATTTAATTCCATTAAATTAATTAATTTAATACATTAACCAAAAATTAATCTGCAATTGATTTAAAAATATTAACTCTGTCATGTAATATTTTTCTAATCATTGATTCTATTGAATGATATATTTCCAACGGTACTGCTGAAACATATAGTGATTTTATTCATTAACGTACACGGAAACCTGATAGCTACTAAACAAATATTTTAAAACAATTTAAGGAAAATAATCTAAAATGAGTCGATTATAGCATTCATTTTCTACCGATATTATTTTACGAGATTCAAAATATAAATTATATTCTTAGACTTATGTAAAGAAGATTCTGCTCTAAATATCTGTAAAATACCGGTAAGATACTCTACTGGTAAAATTCTGACTCATTTTGATTGAAATTTGCAATTGATCTTGAAGTTTACAATTGTAGCTTATGGAAAGACATGACCCACTACATAACTAATTATCTGGAAAAATAGCTGCATAGCCTAAATATCACGATACATGAATTAATTTAAAAATTGGTATGTAAAAATATTTATAAACTTAATATAAGAGTAAGTGAGGATGCTAAAGTGTACTTTATTGATATTTGAAAAATAAAAATATAATTTAAATTAGTAGAGGAATTGAGTAATAACGAAACTTTATGTTAGATAATTGAATTAGAACCCTATGTCTGTATTTTTACAAAGTGACGAGTTTAACCATTACCAGAATTTATCGTCAAATAAGTGATGCACTAAGAACAAGTAAGGCATTTTCCATTCAAATTGACTAATAGAGGCAAGAAAACTGACCTCCAATAATACGCAATGGATTTGGGAAATCAGACGATATCAAAGCCAAGTATAAAAATGCTAAACAAGAAATACTTGAGATTAATCATATTTGTGATTAAATCACTTAAATATTGTTTGTTTTTTATTCAGACTAATAATCAAAATTAATAAAGAAATGTTTCCAGTGATTCATTTTATTTAAAGGAAAAGGAAATAACCTTGGATATTTTGCTGCGAAAAGTAGAGTACTTCAAAGAAAGCGCACAGTTAACAGACTTTAAAAGAAATCACTAAAGATGCATTTCACTGAAGACAAGGAATCTGAAAAACAGGTACTTTGCACTGAATTAGATACGATTTTTGAAGGTAGAATGATCAAAGCTCAAGAAATATATATATTGCTTATGTGGGGTGAGAGAAACTGCTTAAAAGAACACCTGATTTAAATTTAATCAATGCATTGAACTTTCAGAAATCTAAAATATCAATACATTTTGTCTTATCATTATAGGATTTCAATGGTTTGTTTAATATTGCTTCATTAATGAATAAAAATCTTATAATTTGATTTAAATCATTAATTACATGCAAATGAACAGTCTTTATAGTTTATTTTTGAACCAAAAATAAATAAATTTCTTAATTTCCTTTTGTGAAAGATGAATTTCGTTTTTATTTAACAAGCGCAAATGTTAGCTTTTAAATTTTGTCAATTTCCCTAGATATAATTAATGAATAAATTATTTCCTGTAAATCTTCAACTCCTTTTGGGAAATCTTGTGTAATTGTATTTAAAAAAATATATTTTGTAATTTTCTCATTAATACATTAATTTATACATACATTTTTCTGAGGAAATTATAATGAATAGAAATCTTTCTTACAACATTAATGATTTGTATATATTTATTGAAATAGAATTTTTCTTAAATCGTGTTATAATAAATTATAGTAGTCAGAATAAATTTATGTAAAATAATAAACTATTTTTTATATCAGAATAAATTTTAATGTTGATAATAACGTGTGCATGGAATTAATTTTTACTAGTTTTGTTGTTTTTTATAGTAAGCAATATATTAAATACATAATTTTTAAGACATTCCTGTATAATTACATACATGCAATTATTATTGAACTTAGTATTACTAAAAAAGATGTTCTAAACAAGGTATAAGTTCTTCATGAAGTGTTTTCATAGTACAGTAAAACTTTATGAACTTTCAAGAAAAACAATGGAAACTACTGTTTTTTGTTCTTTAATTAAAACTAATTGAAAAAATTCTCCTTCATAAATTTACTGAATATATAGTTCTAAGTTTCAAAATAATAAGTAATAGAAAATATTCACCTTTCCATATAAATTATTAAATATTTTAGATTCCTGATTGGCTACTTTACAATTTTTTATTATAAACGTAATATTATTGCTATGTAGCTGGCCACCCTGTCTAGAGGTTAGATTGCCTGACTGCGGATAGGGAGGTCCTGGGTTCGAAACCAGGTACAAGCATGTATTGTACTTTTTCTCCCTATCTATCCTGTCCTTTCTGTGTATGGAATGAGATGTGATTGTTTGCCTACCCTATAAACGGGTCCCTATGGCATATGTGTACTGAAGCAGTCGGACTCCCCCCTAAATTTGGTTCAGTATGAAAAAGTGAAACAGCGCACCCCATATTGTCAGCCTAGCTGGCACAAGACAAAAAAAATATTATGTAGAAAGAACATTGAAAATTTGCAGTCACTGCTTTGGTTTTAATAGTAAGTGAATTTAACATTGGTATAAGTCTTGTAAATGCTTAAAATTTAGAATTTATTTACAATTAATCAAAAATATCTGTGCCCTTTTGTAAATTTTATTCCGTATACGTTAATATTCCCACTTAGTTCCTTTTTTTTTTTTTTTTTTTTTTTTTTTTTTTAAAGAAGAAAATAAAGATTCAAACACATACAAATCCATATATGGAACAATGAATTAATATTTAAAACTTATTTTATTTTATCCAGGTGCATAAAAATGTTATTTGGAAAGGTACATTAAATATCTAAATATTGATATTTTTTGAGCTGGTTTAAAGAAATATTGTTTTTTGTTACCTTTATAGCTAGTAATCTAATGTAGTTTACAATTTAGAAGGACGCTATATGGCTGAATGTATTTGTTTTTTAATAATGGTGACGAATATAAATATAAAGGATGATTAAAAATATAAAATTAAAAAAAAAATGTTTTATCAATCAACTATTTAACGGGAAATATTTATTTTACAAATTTAAAATAACATTTAAATTTATGTTTTTTAACAACTAGTTTTAAATTATGAAATTTTACAATTTCTCTGTGAAACTAAAATTTAAAATTTTGAAGTTTTGGGCTGGAATATAATATTACTAAGTTTAATTTATAATGAGTGAAACGCAATTTAGATGCATTATGATTTTTTTAGTTTTAGTAATAAGGATTATAACATGATTGTATTTCAATTTTTTCTTTACAATAAATAATAATACGAAATACAAATATAGTTAAGTACTTTTACTGATTATATATATTTTATTGTAATAAGTGAAATTCTAAAAATACTGCTAAATTAGTTTTGTGCATATAAATATAATAGATTTATTTGCATTTTAAAAATATGTTCTACTGATATAATACATGAAATTCTTTCTCAATTCAAGTTTCAAACAGGTAAGAAAAATGTTATGTAATTATCAGCATTACAAAATATATTTGACTTGAACTTTATATTACTTGTTTCATTATGTAAATACAAAATATAAGAAGAAATAATTTATTAATATGCTTTTGTTGCAAATTTCATAGTTCATATTTGCCATTTCCTATTAAAATTTTATCATAGGAGCAATTTCTCAGATTTCATGTGTAAAATATATCATTTTACAAAGTAGATAATAATATTTTATTGAATATTATGGACAATAAAATATCTCTTTTGCACAAAGAAGAATTTTTTAAAGTTTAGCGGAGCCATTTATGTAAAATATTACAACGTAAGCTTCAAGAATATTTAATTTTAAATTTTGTTACAAATTTCGTCGTCAAAAATCAAGGCATAATTTAGAATGTTTTATTTTATAACGTAACAGATTTAAACTCACGGCGAAGTTTTTTTAAATTTTCCTGATTTATTACCGATGACACATTTTCTGAGAAAAATTAATTCAGTAGCAAGCCAAAGATATTCAAACGTACAATATTTCAACATTTAATATTTTGAATTTTTTATAAATAATGTTTTTGTATCCTGGTTTTTAGGTATTCAAAATCGTTTGAATACTTTTATCAATTAAAAATTGTAACTTTTTTGAAACTTTTATGAATAATGTCTAATAAGCATAGGTTTTTTTAAAAGTATAGGTAAATAGTATAGTATAAATTATAAATAAATAAACAGTATAAGTCATTAGGAAAGGATCAGTTAGAATATCCTCCTTAGCTTTTATAACGTGAATTTATTAAAATGTTATCATATGAATTATCAATAATAATTACGAATATATTATCATAGTTTTGTGAGCAAAGGAACACATTTGTTGAAATATGAATACATTTGTTTGGAGAAACATGGGATAAAGGATATATATGGTTGAAGAACACAAGACAAGTGATAAATTTATAGGCTAGAAACAAAAAAAATATATAAATATTTTACTGATATCTTGAAACAAAAATATGATATTTATTATCATATCATATTATAAAATAACATAGAATATGACTTTTGTATGTTGAATCTGAATACATGCAATATTATTTTAAATTCAAGGAAAATAAAAACAAATGTATTCATATGTAAGTATTATAGATAAAAATTATATTCTTAAATATATTTATTCTTGTTTTTACTAATGTGTAATATATTTTTATTGCTATTTTTAAAGTCTTTGGGGGAAAAATTAACATGAAATGTAACATTATTTTAAATACAAGGGAAACAAAGCACTTGTTCTTGTATTTAAAAAGGGATCAAATTCTTATTTTTGAAGCAAAATATTTATATTGCTGTTTTTGAATTCTTTGTTAAAAATTTTATTAGTGTATAAATTACTGTCTTAAATAACTTTAAATATACTCTAAAATATTATGTATAATCATATTACTTACAAAATTTTTATTTTTGTATTTATTAACAAGTTAATATGCATAAAATAAAACTCATAAACATTGTTTTTTTTGTTATTATGTGAGTAATGTTAATCAAAATTAATAACTGCAGTTATGTTTCATTTTCAATGCATAAAAATTTTATTTTTGCTTTTCATTTAATTTTTGCTATAACAAATTTGTAAGATATTTCAAATTATTTAAAAACTTTAATATTTTTCTACTTTATCCAATATGCAGAATATTTCTTTTATACAATATTATTAATTTCTAAATAAAGATTATTAAATAACTTACAATATTTTGATTCGTTATGAAACAAATTGTTAAAATAAAATAAATTGATTGTGTGGAAATTTGAAATATTATTTAAGTGAGCACACATAAAATATTATTTAATTTATGGCTTGCGTTTATTTTTAAAGGAAACAAAAAAGTAACTTTACAATTTCTTTTAAAAAATTAGATTAACTTTAAATGTAACGATGTTTCAAAAAACATTGAAATTTGGTTTTAACATAAATGCAATTTTGAACAACAAATCTTGATTTTTATTTAACTTCAGGCATTTGAAATTAAATTAGTGTCAACTGGTAGAAATTAATTTTTTTAACATTAACAAAGATTTGAGATTAAAAATGGTGAGTGGACTTTTATTTTTGTTTGTTAATTAAATAATAATTTTTGTTTAACAACTAATAATTTTAACACTAATAAACCATAGAAAGATAGAAGATAATTTTTTTATAATTTAATGCGTAACAGACAACATAATGAATCGATAACTGGTTGATAGAAAATAAAAGAAATATTAAATAAAATTTTAAATGTTTAAAATAAGTTTCTAAATTTCAATTTAAGAGCATATATATATGAATATTGGTTTAGATTCGAATAATCTGTAATAATAAAATGTATACAAAGAAATATTTTAGTTTTTGTTCTGGAAAGAAAATTTATTAAAAATGCTATTTTCACATTATAAGTTCCCAAAATCAGAAAATATTTTGCTAAATATTAGATTTTATAAACTTCAGAAGTTGTGAAGAAAAACAGTTTTGAGTCTAAGTGATGGTTTAATTAATTCAATAAATAAAGGCAATATTATTCATTTGAGTCGTATTTTTTATGATTTAAATTCCAAAATAGGAGCAAGCATTTAATGCATCATGGGTGCCATTTTACCAAAGTGCCATTAATTCCATTTCTTTGGGTTTTTAAATGTGGAAATTCTGGTAACGTGGTTCTGGTAACGGAACCCTCTTACCAGAATTTTATATTTACTAGAATAAATGTTCATACAAAAACATTTTTTCGATAAATTTCTCGGAAACATTTTGCTTTCACAATTAATTTTTAGGTATAAAAATATGAAATATCAATTATTAAACATTAGTAAACATAATTCAAAATAGTAAGTTTAAATTTATGAGTGATTTAAGAAATTTGTATAAGTTTAAGAAAAAAATATGTAAACAAGAAAAAAAAATCAATGTAGCAGACACATTGATATGAAAAAATTAATTTACATTTAATCATGATTGTAAATATGTCTCAATGGTAATTTCATTATTTGTTGTAAGTACACTAAAAAATAGCAGAAAAAGTAAAAGGAAAATGAAGATGAGAATTGGAAGATTATGATATTGATACGCAATCTTTGTCAATATTTACAATTATGGAACTTTAAAGTAGTCGCTGGTTTTATATCATTGAGAAAAGAAATTTCACTTTAATAAAATAAATATTTTTTTATCTAGATTGTGATATTTGAGTATGTTGTATAAATAATAATATGAAATGTATTCATACAAAACGTTAAAAGCTTGCAACTTAAAATATTTAAAATTAAAAAGAATTTTTGTAAAATACCACATATTTTTAATAGCACTTTTTATGAAATTAAGTCTTTATAAGAACACATTTGAATTGCGTAATTTATTAAATTAAAATATAAATAAAATATAAGAATAAATATGAACTTCCATGTATCGAATCATTCGGCAAATAAATAATATATTCAAAAAATAATTATTTGCCCGTCACTGTTGATAATATAATAAAATTAATCTATAAAGAAACGGCTTATTATAATGTCATATTTGATGAACACATTTATTTTTGAAAAATACACACACACCTTGCGCTTTTGCAACCAGGCAGATGTATTGCAAACTGCATGACACCTCATATTGTCCTGCTAGTAGATGTCCTCATCTAGAAGAAAAGCAATGCACATATATGATTTGAAAATGATCCGATTGTTTGGGAGTCACTGTTGGTGGTGCTTTTTTCATCTAGATAGTCAATTCTTTGACTGTAGCATATCTGTTTTTCAGAAGGCAACTCTACTGCCATCGTTCACCACTGTCATCTAGGACCCATATTGCACCACATTTGCCACGTTGCTCATTTTGGATAGTCCCATTTTGCCATAAATGGTATGCATCTACTACGGTGGGATGTAAAAACTTCACATATTCAGAAATTACGGAAATGATTCCACTGTTGGACAGAAAAACTTGGATCATGAGTTTTGGAAGTCAGATTGTGATTTGTTACTTAATGTCGACTATGTCAAAAATACTCTATTTTCATATTAATGTGAACGGACTGTATATATATATATATATATATATATATATATATATATATATATATATATATATATATATATATATATATATATATATATATATATATATATATATATATATATATATATATATATATATATATATATATATATATATATATATATATATATATATATATATATATATATATATATATATATATATATATATATATATATATATATATATATATATATATATATATATATATATATATATATATATATATATATATATATATATATATATATATATATATATATATATATATATATATATATATATATGTATATATATATAGTATATAATATATATATATAGTATATAAAGTTGTATGAAAATATTTAGACTTATTATATTAGTTTCTTATTTTAAATTTTATATTTTTATAAAAATTAATTACAATGCCGAAAATACTTACGTTAATTTCAGTTAATATGCTGTAGTTTATATAAAAAATATGTATCTTTGAAGGTACATTGAATGTCCTTTCTTTGTACATTGAATGTCCTTTCTTTGTACATTGAATGTCCTTTAGCTATGCAAATGCTTGTTTTGACAATTTTCATGTTTCAAATTTCTCCTACCTTATCCGCTTTTTTAAGGATTATTAGAGAATTTTTACTAGTTGGAATAATTTAAATTTACATAATTTCGGTAAGTACATTTTTAATTAGTTTCTATTTTATTGAATGTACTGAATTTGAATTTACTTCTTTGTAAGAGTTTGATTACTCAATTTATTTAACTAAAGGTGTTAATAATATAAGTTAATTTAATTATTTATTTCAATCATATTTAATTCAAAGTAGGTGATATAATATTATTATTATTTTTCATTTTATATAAACAAATATTTTAGACCTCCTGCCCTTTATTTTATTCTTGTAATCTTATATTCGTTGAAAGTTATGTATTTTTGGTTAATGTGCATTTTATTTACTATGAAATTTAGCTTTCATTTTCACATTTACTGTGAAAATTAAACTATGTATTAAAATTAAACGAAGTATACAGATATGAAATGAAAATATATCAGAGAACTTTTATTTTTGTTAAAAAGGTTATTTGATTAATTTTAAAACTCAAATTTGGAAGTTACTCTTAAAGGTTTGTTATTCATTGTTTAACTCAAACATTTAAGTCATTTATTTTTACATAAATTTTAAAATGTTGCAGACGTTTGCAATTTTGGAATAGTTAACAATTTTTAAAATATACTATTATCAGAATCCGTTATCAAGTATGATATCTAAGTATTTTTACGTGAAACGAAAATATAATGAATTTTAGGAGATATTACTGAAGCTGGTAATAATAATTCTATTTCATTTAAATTTTAGTGACATGTAAACCAAGAAAAGAAAATTTAACAAAATGAAAATTCACACAATTTATATATAATTAAATAAATTTCGAAACTTTAAAATATTAAAATTACTGCTTTAAATTAGATAATATACATTATTTTTTGTCTATATTTTATATAAGACTCTTATTTTGAACAAAAAGAAAAAATATGGTTAAAAATCATATTATTTTAGCATACACAAAATTTAAAAATGATTTTAGAACATATTGTTAAATAAATATTATCATTAAAAATTGCACCACTTAATCGGGAAGCTAACTCCTAATATCGATTATCATATTAAAATATAAATTAAAAATATTTTTGCTACTTTTATTTTCAAATTATTTCTATTTCAGTCTGCTGAATTACTTCAAGTTAAAACTATACATTGTTTTAAACTACATATAAATGTATTGTAAATTTATAATTTCCTTTCTTTTAAGAAAATAAGAAAATTTAAGTATGGAATTACGTACCAAATATCATTTGCTACTCATTTTGCTTTATAAAAATCGGAAAATATTTTTAATATAAATTTAATTTATTTTAATTATTTTTTTTTTAATTTTATACATTATATTCCAATATATTTTATTATTTGAATTAAATTAAAATTTATACTGTTATTGAAATTTTAAATATAATATATGATAAATTTAAAACACCAATAACTCTTGAGTCCTGAATATTTTGATTCAATTATTTCAATGATACTGTAAATATTGTGTATATTCAATGAACTATATGTTTTGGAAATACAGTATTTAACTATATAAAACCTGTTTACCCTCAATGCTTAGATTAATATTGTTGAATATTTCAGATAAATTATATTTATAATTTTTTTTCACATGTAACACTTTATTCAAATTATAAATTGTAAATTGTTTTTAAGTATTTCATTTTAATGCTCTTAATTATTGAAATTTTAAGCAGTTATAGTGTACTTTGTTATGAAAGAAACTTTCATTAAATTTAATTCTACACTCTGTACAGAATTACGTGGTATAAACATTTATTTATAAAGATAAAATGAAGAGCATTTTTAAGAATCTAATATATTTTTTAATTTCTGAAGAGAAGTAGTTTTGTATTTAATTGATAAAAAAGATGCATATATCTATATAATTTCCAAACACCATAATATAATACAAAATATATCATATAAGTTTTTATTAAGTAATAAAAAAACGAAATCCATCAAATTATGTGATAAGTAGTATCTTACTATTTGAGAAACTATTCGAGCTGGGATATAAATATATTTAGACAGAAACAATGAAAACAGTGGTATTAAAAATAAATTTTATAATGATTTTTCATTAAAAAATTGCAGTTATAATCTTTAATAAGTTGCCTTTTATCCTTTAATTTTAATCTTATTCCGAACTTAATTTGATTAATAAAGCAATGAATTTTCATTGATACGAGTATCTGATCAGTATTATTCATGAACAGCCAAAAGAATTGCAATTAACTCTATTCATTTCATTTCTATACTATTTACTCATTAATCACGATATTATCTCCTGCTCCCTCTCCACAATCTTTGTTTCTTTTTGACCAATCCAGACTTCACTTTAATCTCACTAAAAGTAAGTCTGGTTATTTACTTCGCTACGAAGAGATTAACCAGATAAAAAGAAAATGAAATTTAGATTTCCAAATCGAATAGAAACGAATACTAACTTCTGGAAATTCATATAATTCTTTTTCATTCTTTTTATGGAACTAATAACAAAAGATTCACATTACAATTGCATTTTCATAAAGAATAGATAGTAATAAAATATATAGTGACCAAAAGATCTTATATTATTTATTTTATTTATTCTTCTGACATAATATAGTAATTAATTATTTTATGACGTCACATTTTGTGTATGTGGTTATCGGTGATATGCAATTAGCATTTTTGAAATTTGATATAAAATATTGTTCTATGTTTAATATGAATTTGGAAACATAAAGATAAAAATTATTTTCTAAAATAAAATAAAGGATACAAAAACAATTTTTGCTTTATTTATAAGTTTAAAAGAACCAGTACACTACAATTACGTGTAAATACAACTCTAAAGACAGTAATTAACCAAAAAAATAGTTACTGCATTATGTATAAGCTTTATTTTAAAGTAAAATGTTTCTTTAAATTACAATATAGCACTAACATTAAAAAATTCACTTATTTAAGTAATTCTTGTTTAATAATATTTAGACATTACAAATACTGTTCTTAACAATTTATTTTACTGCCTTTATTTTCCTTATGGTAGTATATTTATAATTATTTGTTGTTACAATTAAATATCATATTTCTTCATGTTCAATATTTTCTTAATTATTTTTTTTAGAAATAAATGTAGAAAAATTGCTCGACTTGGTTCCACCAAACTTAATTTACAGTTAGTTTGCTAACATAATGGAGTACGATGCACAAGTAAATAAGGACAAGTTGAATTTATTATTCTTAATTTTGAAACTGTTGTTTCGCAAAAATATTAATCAGTGATAAACCAAAGTATGTTGTATGTTGATTGTTGAGTGATCCTATAGGAAAAAATGTACGTTGCCGTAATTACTGAACATTTTGTAAATCATTACTTTGAATTTTCTTTTCAAGAGCAAATTTTGTTGGCTAACCAGCATCTATAAACTTATATGCAAATGCTTTGTTGCATTTCCCGTATTAAATTACTGTTGGTGCTATTAGAGCTCTGTTCATATATGTAACTATCATTTTGTGCTTGTCTACGCTCAGCACTTTTTGTTGTTTCCTCTGAGAAATGTGTGAATAAAACAAATAAGAATGAAACTTGTATGATCTTAATCAAACATACAACCTTAATCATGCTCCAACAAGTTCTGGCCATCAAATTATAAGCAACCTACATATCATTATTTTCCAAATAATCGATAAAATCTGCTTACTTCAATGGATGATACTGCAATCAGCAGTAATGAAAACAATTCAGAAAATTGAAAACTGTATTGAATCTAATGTCTTTCATGCAGCCTCCTTAGCATTTGCCAAACTAGAAGGAAAATCAAGGTGTGTTTTTTAAAATGATGAAGTTGTGATAATTCATCCTTTATCAAATCCTGACCCGGAGCCAAAAATAGACGTGATCGTGGAGAGTGAAATGGGACAAATCGAAATCTACCGTGAAAATTTTACGCCCGCAAAATTTCGTTTTCTAGAATGTTAAAAATATTTTGAATAATCAGAGGAACAGCTGGATATGTCCCCATCTACATATGTTTCGAGTATAAACTTTTCGAAATTAGAATGTATTGATTTCCATGTTGATCCTAAGAATTGGTTTGCGTTTTGGTCTTTGTTCCAAAATTTTACGAAAATCCAAAAATAGATGACGAGATGAAATTCGCATATCTTATGTAAGGAACAGAATGCAAGGTATTTAAATTGTTGTGGGTTATCAGGTATATAAAAGTAAATATGAAAAAGTCATGAAAAATTAAAAAAAAAGTTTTGCTGATTGAATTTTGTTTTGCTTATTGAATTAAATGTGCGCAAACTTTTGAAATTAATTTTAAATCAATCGCTAAAAATATCTTTCACAAATTTAGTTGATAAATTAGACACTTATTTGCGTTGCTTAGAAAATATAGGATTGACTAAGGAAAATTTTATGCATGAATACTTCATCCATTAGTCGAAACTCCTATTTCTGAACAAACTTTACTTGCATAGGAAAGCGAAAGGAATTTCATTTCCCATAACACTGAAGTGAACACTCATGACCTTGACCTCTTAATTCAATTCTTACTTTCGGAGGTATTTCACATGGATCGCCTGCGATTAGCAAAAACATTCTGTTCGGGTGCAAAAAATAAAAGCAAAACTCTTAAACATAAATCAGACACCACTCAAAATCTGAATTCAGCTGTGCCCATTTCAACGGACTTAAATCTTATAACCCAAGCAAAAAATAGAAAGATTGGCTCGAATATTTTTCGCTTATTTTGTTCAAAAAAGACTCAACCTAGAAGCGATTGTTTCCCGGATCAAAAATGTCTCTTCAGGAAAGAAAAGAAAAAAGTAATACAAATCAAAGCATTCTTATCATTTCTTAGAATTAACTGTACTGAAGATAGGTGCGAAACAAATGACCGGCGTTATGTTTGCTCTAAAAAATATTTCCAGTCTTATGTCCAAATTTATGTAAGGAAAAATGGAACCTAAGATTTTCACCAGCAATAGATCTTCCAGAGTGACACATGTTTTATGACAAACACTCAAAATAGGAGTATCGGACCCTTCCAAAATGAAAATTGTCCACTTTTTTATGCGATTCAGCTTTGCAAATGTCTTATATAAACGTCATCGTGCAGAGTTTTTGGAATTAAATCCTGATCATTTCAAATCCTGTGCTCCTGAGAAATCATGACAAAGTGGATAGCAATTTTCACATATGCGTTTTACCATAACGTTCATTTTGAACTTGTCTCAACACAAAGTTTTCTTCTTGCCTTGAGAATATCTATGTCTAGTCAAGGCTGATTAAAAACAATTTACACGTACAATGGTAAAAAATCTCGTGGAACTCAACAACGAACTCCAAAACATAGATAGGCGCACCATCATTCCTACACTCGGATTTGAAAAAGATGGCCTGGCATTTTAACTTTTCAAAAAATGCTTCGGGCGTAGTTTGGTGTTAAAGAGTGATTCGAATTCTAAAAGAATTGTTAAGACGCAAGCTGTGTAAAAAGGAATTCATACCTTCATTTGCGAGAGCGAGATTCTTCTAAACAGAAGACACCTGACTTACTTCTGTTTGCTCATTAGTAACGAATAATATTTTGCCTTTTTATCTCATTGTTGGAGTTATCTTAAGGAAACTTAGATCAGATTCTAAGAGCAATTACATATTTATTATAAATGATTCACTATATACTAAATATTTGTATTTATATTTTGACTGATAGAAATAAAAAAATAATTTAGTGCGAATAAAAATTATCATATCTGTGTTCTAGAATCCTTAGTGAGTAGGCAATAGAAACTACTAATTTTATTTATTGCTAATTAATTAATATAGTAAAACAATCGTTATCTGACAAAACAAAAGCATAAAAAGCTATTATTATTTTCATATATTCACAGAAATGGATTATATGAGGAGAAATACTTAGGGCAAATTATCTCAAAGATTTACTAAAAAAATCCTTTATATTTTGTATTTAAAAAACCCTTTTGCGTAAAAATAACTAAATTTCCTTGATGCAGCATTTATTATTTTTTGTTTAATGCACACGTGCTTCTGAAGCATAGGCCTTAGACTTTAAATATCTCATTAGAAATCAACTGGTGTTAAATCACATGATTTGGAGGCCTATTTCTTACGACCAAAAATATAGAGACGCACCCAGGTAATGGGTATCAATCGGTGCTCATTGTTCTGTGAAGTAACCCTACATTTTTACAAAATATAAAGCATCAGTAATGAAATTGTTTTTAGTGGGGTTACCAACACTTTACTGCTTGAATGGTGGGAAAGTTTTCTGTTACCTTCAAAATACCCTTTATTAAGTTGTTAGATTTTATAGCTTATTTATTATAAATTATTTACTTGTTGAATGATATAGTAAAAAAAAACATATATATTATCGAGGCTAAAATACATTAACTGTTGCAACTCATAGTAAAATAATTAAAAACTATTAGAATTAAAATTAAATATATATATATATATATATATTCTTATTTAAATTTAACTAAAGATATTCTAGTGTTTAATAACATTTTAGTGAATAAATCAATAGTACATGTGTTAAAAAATTTTTCTCTGAAGTTCAATATAAATTTTTGTCTTTTTTCTTCTCTTTAGCTACATTTCAAGTAATATAGGAAATTTGCTGTCCAAATATTATAAATAAATGAGATCTGAAAATTTGTGAATAAAATTCATCGTTTTTAAGCAAGGATTTATTTATTTCTTCTTCAATATCCAACATCAAGACAAACTTTTATTTTTACATAACCGAATTTCTATACAAGTTAGTCGCATATTAATATTTAAATGGATTTTGCAATATCAATAAATTTGAATTTTCAATAAAAAATAATTAATTTATTATTTTTATTTTTAACTCATAATTTTTGGTGTTGCTATTTTTCCCTGAGTTTTATAGAGTAACTTATGGTTTCATAGGGAAAGTTTTGAGTTTCAACCACATCCAAATGTAGAAAAAAGGGTTGCTTTTCTGCCATTGCAATTTTTTCACATCTTTTGGGAGTTTAAGTTTACTGCAAATAGACTGATATGTGTTTAAAAATACATCAAATATATTCAAATTCATGTTTTGTTGTAGATGCTTAAATGTTTTGCACCCCTTCAGCAACTGTATATTACGCTTTGCCCCATGACATATTAATTGCAACTTTTATTAATAGTGAAACACTCTTTTTATTTGTATTATTACTTGTAATTTATTATCCTTAATATTTAATTATTATGCAGTATAAGTAATAAGTCACAAATATTTAAGTAAAACATTAATTTTGATACTGAAAGAAATTAGAGATTAAGAAAAATGGGAATAAAATTAAAGTGAGTCATTTTTCTTGTTTTGTTCGTATATTGCCCTTCATTTACAAGCTCCTAACATCTCTTTTAGAGCTTTTTTATCCTGAAACTTGTCTAATTATATGTTTTAGGAATGAAACAAATTCAAGGGTGTAAAATACACTACTAAGCCATAAGAAGACATTTCGTCTGTATATATGCATTTTAAACAGTTACTGTAAATAATCTTAACAAAATTTAATCAAAATAATTAAAAACTTTTTAAAGAATGCCAGATGTTAAATATATGTTTTAATCATATTGATGTATTTAAGTTCTTAAAAATGTAAACTACGAATGTAAACCTCAAATCTTCCAATTTCCTAACCTAATTTAATAACATGTCGAGATAATATTCGCAGGAAATTAAATGGCTTTCGCGCTAAGACTTCCCAAAAGATGCCAAGTCCAGTGAAGCATGAGTTTTGCCCGTTTAGAGTGTTGTCAACAGTTGCTCTGTGAATTTGGATTATCGAAATATGTATAATTAATTTCCTAGAAAATGTACGTGCCGATGCAATTTATCAGAAAGCGTTGTGAATTTACATTGATGTATTATGGAATAATGAGACTTGTTTGCATATTGAGATTGTTTAGGCAACATATTTTGCAATTCGATGCAAGCTTTCATAAGTAATTGGATTGCGTTTCTAGATTTGGCTATTTGAATTGCCAAATATGAGGAAAATTAAGCTATATCCATTGAAAGGATATAATTTCTATTAAACTGAAAGCATTACTTTATGATCAAACCATCTTTTTTGTGGAATATTTTAAAAATACTCTTTTTTTACAATACTTTGACCCCAGGTAAATAAAGTAGCTCGGTTTATCAAGATAAATTTTGTGATAAATGAAAGAAATTTTATAATTATACAATAAACCTTATACTTTCATTAATGATAATCTACTATAATTAAGTAATTTTATGATGGGAATCTAGAAAATATTTATAAATTACTGTTTTATTAAAAATTAACTAATTTTGAATGGTGGAATTTCTATGAAAACTTTGGTATTAATATAGCAGGTATTATTTTTTCTTATTTATTTTTTTACAAATATAACATATTTATTTTATGCTAGTGACATTATTTTATATTTGCCTTCAAAAACTTTAATTATATTGATAAATGCAAAATTAAAAATTAAAAAGTATTGATAAATACAAAAAAAATAATAAAAATATTTAAGAGTTGGAAAACTTTAATAAGTAAAAATAATAAAATAAAGGATAATTATGAAAGATAACTAAAAAGCACTTCATAAGTACTGTCATTAGATAAAATACAAAAAATCAAATTTATTTTGTGTGAAAAACAAACTTATAAGCAATGCATTAATAAAGATATTATGGTTATAAATATACTTAATTACTTTTTGTATACAATGTCTGTTTACAAAAGAAAATTTACTTATTTGAAAATTCCTTTACGCTTTCAAAATTGAAATTTTAAAATGTTTTTCAATATAATTCTTAAACAGTGAAATAAATTCATTATAAGTAATAAAATTGAATACAAAAAATATTAAAAATGGAACTCATCACTCTTCAATGAGATTTTGCTATATTTTAATGCTATTATTATAAGACTGATCATTTTGTCAAAATTGTATCATCAAAAATTGTCATTACATCATGTAAATAATTTTGAATTTTAAAGTGGACCACTTTATGAGTATCAGAATATATAAATCTACTGACTGATTGGTTACAAATTTATTACAAATATATATATATATATATATATATATATATATATATATATATATATATATATATATATATATATATATATGTATATATATATATGTATATATATATAAACTTTTAAATTAAAAATAGAGTTTAGAAAGTTGTTTTTAGTAACAAATTTTGTAAATGATATTTTATTTAATTAAGGAACATATACTGCAAAATAAGTTAATGTCTTTCAAAGTTTCTTACAAACTTAAAGAATTTAATTTTGAAATATTTACAATAAAGTAAGAATATATAATATGATATTTTTTTACAAGTATTTGTTTCATTTTAAAGATGTTTTCCCATATAAGAATTGATCACACATAATTATAATTTTTGCTTAAAATAATCTGTTTTAATTTCTTTTTTCTTGATTATACGGATCAATATTTATAATCTTCCTTAATTAAGCGGATAAAATCTTCATAATTGATGGAATTGCCTTGAATATTTAATTAACAATAAATGAATTCTTCGTTTTTTTTGTTGATTCGAATTCCTTATTTTTCTAGGTAGTACATAATTTTAACAGACTAACATGCAGTTTTTTTGGAGAGGTACAAGATGGGATTTAAATTATAATATCTGATCGGATTTATAATATTTTCTTTTAATGAATAATTATTTTTCCATTGTCTGTGTATTAAAATAATTTACCAATTACCTCTTAATGTCCATTAATTAATGTCAAGCATTTCCTATTTGTTCTTCTCTAGATTGAATCAAAATTATTTTTTCACATAAATTGTTGTTTAGAAAAAAAAGAATTATTTTGCAGATCTAAAATAATACTAACATTTGCATATTAGAATTTATAATTAGACATATTTTATATAAATGTATTCTTGAATATCACTCCCATTTGTTTATAATCTGTAAATGTATATGTTAATGTGATACTCACGCTAAAGAGGTATTGAAGAGAAAATTCTACTTAATCTATAGAATTTAAATTTATTTACTTTTAAACATAGCCTAAAAGACTTTTTTTCATTTTACTATTTCATATAAGATTTTAGCATTTGTATAAGGATATTTCTTGATGATTTTAAAATTTTCTTCACTATTTTTTTTTACTTGAATTGCATAATTATTATTTTACAATAATTAGCATTCATTTAAAAAATCTTCTTATAATTTAATAAATAATTAGTATATTTATTTTGTATTCCTTTGAATAAAATAAAGCAATGTTTTATACTATTAATTAATTAATTATAACTTGCAATAGGTGAAAATAAATTTATTAATTAAATTTCATCTTTGTGTCCTTCTTCGAAAATAATTTCAAAATTGCAAGATAGGCAAATTAGTTTCAAAATGAAAAAGTATTACTCTTTATGCAGTAGCAAAACAGACATAATTTTGTTTTTATAGAATAAAAAATTTTTATTGAATAGTTAATATTTTATCAAACGTCAATATGAATACAAAATATATATTTTAATATATTATTTATAGATGTGTGTGGTCCAGAGAAAAAAATAACATAGTAAGTAAGTTAATATTTTAGCCATTTACTTATACCTTATAGGTTTCAAAAAATAAATTGTTATTTTTCCTTAGAATTTTTAAACTTATTGTATAAATAATGAGTTTGAATTGTTAAATTACAAATTGTGATTACATTTTCCTTTCGAGTTGAAATACATTTTTTCTCCTTATGCAAATTTCTTTAAATATCTTTCTCCATAAATAAAATAACTAAATATAATTTCAATTTGAAATATTTCTTTTTAATAACTTTCATAATTTACATTGTGTCTTTAGAATGACTTTAAAATTTAATTTTGACATAAATTCAAAACAATTTAATGTAAAAACATATTAACTGAGAAACGCATCTGCTAAATAATTGCATAGTAAATTTATAATTATAATCTTAATAATAAAATATGTATTATCGTATGGATTAAGAGAATTGCATATTTAAAACACAACAAGGATTACAAAAATTTAAATAGAATATAAAACAAATAAATAAATAAGTTGACACCTTTTAAGAAATTAAAGGACAATAACTGGTGAGAAATTAGTTTAATGTTGCTTATTTTAAAATTAATTGAGATAATATATAAACTATGCAATGTTTGTATACAAATTTTTATTTATTACATCTTCTACATAGTAATTAAGTTTAAGTTCATTGAATAAATATTCAAAACTAATTTGGCATTTATGTTTCTGTACATGATAAATAATTAATCTACAGTTTACAGTACGAAGTGTATTTCGAGACACAACATATATCCATTTCAAAGGTCGGATATGATCTCACAAACTATTATACCAAAAGCCAAAACGCAAACTGTTTAGTTGCTACTTCTACAGAATAAATTTTGAATTTAAAATATTTTATGTAAAATAGTTTTCAAGATAAAATTAATGTAAAATATTTTCCAATGCTCAATACCATGAATGAATATGTATTGAAATATAATACTAAAATGTGTCAAAATATTCTAAAGGACATACGCTTACATTTTGGTTCATTTTTAAAACATATTCTCAATAGGATTTGACATTACAAGAAAAGTACAATTTCAATGTAAAATAAATGAAATATAAAATATATTTTAAAGTGTTTTCTAAAGAAAAATTATATTTGTTTGAGAAAAAATTTACAATAACAAAACTTCATAAATAGTATAATAATAAATTACAATATATAGTTATAATTTGCAATGACTTAGAAAAGATTCTTATGATTGTCTGTCATGAAATATTATATATAATAAGGTGTTTTAATACAAATTAAGCTAATTTTTTACTGTATTTATAAAATTTTAAACATTGGTTCTGGTTATTAAATAACGAATTATTTCTGAATTCAATTACAACTTAATGTTCTGTAAAGCAATTTATTAAATTAGATTAATTTTCCTTATTCTTAATTCAAACTGTTTGGAAGTAAGCTATTGATAATTAATTTTGCAGCTCAAAATACTTTGTGTCTAATTTCAATTCAGTTAAGCTGTCATATTCTCTCTAAATATCTCTTCTGAAAAATATTCTTAAACATATAATTTGATAGAAAAGCACCACTGTAATTAATGTGCCAAAATTATCTTATAAATTCCTATATAATTTCAGTATAAACAGAAGGTAAAAATAATGACTTTAATAAATCATCATTGATGTTGAAAATATAATTTATAGATTTTATTAAAAATATGAGAAAATAACAAACATATACTCAAAAATAGACTAATAAAATCAACTCACATTGTTACATGATAACCAGCATCTGATTATTAATACAAGCTACAAAATTAAAAATCCTATTTTATGATTCCTCCACCAAAACAAAGTTACTTTCGGTTCTATCAAGATTATTTTATAGACTTTTGATAGCATTTATTTCATATGCGTATGGCTAAACATGCGGATTCCAAATTCTTCATTCTGACACAAATTTAAATTGTTAATGATCCTTTTAAACCCACATTGTTTTGTTAGTTATGTAATTCCTTAAGAAATGTCTTAAACTAGATTTAAATAAATGATTTTATGTTAAAATAATTTTTTCACATGTTTTTGCTTTCTTAATTTTCATAAAGCATTTCAAAAGTTGCCAAAAAATTGTTTTTCAAGACAAGAATCTTTATTTCGTCCTCCCTGAAAAGTTACTGCTAATTAAATCCAGTTAAAGATATTATCAACAATCAGTTTTTAGCAAAATAGCAACATATAATAAAATATTGAAGAGTTTTTTATGGTTCAAGGATGATAAAATACTTAAAATATTGTTCAAAAAAGATAAAGCAGACAGTATGTAGATAATAACACAGCTTATAACACAATCCAAGATAAATTATTATTAGTAATTTCAGTATATTGAATAAAATTATTTTGAATATGTTAAATTTTTTCTTTATATTTCTTAGTAATAATATGTTTAAAAATATTTATTTAATTTTTAATAACATAAAACTGCAGTATTTAAGGCAAATTATGCATTAAATTTTGCATAGTTAATTTAAAATTCAGGCAACCATGCTATGATATTACTTATTTGTTAAACGTTTTAATTTTAATAAATGTAAATTATTCTCAAAATACCTTTGCAATATTTGCCTGACTAAATTAGAAATTAAATTGTTTCCCTATTGTTTTTTAAAAACATCTTGTATGTTGTTGCTTTCTTCAAACTATTGAAATCATGTATGAATGTTTTGCATTGATATTTTTTTTATTTATTCTAAAGCATTAAATTTGTATCGAGAATAATTTTCAGAATATTGTCTGAACGGCGCCTAAGTTTTTTACAGTCTCATTGTTTTGTAGGGAATAAGTTGAAAAAATATCTGAAAATTCCTTTTTGAAAATATATTGATTATGTGTCAAGAGTTTTCCTTTAAAGTCCTTTTAAAGAAAAAAGCCACCTCTGGAATGTAATATATTTCAGTAGAATAAAAAAATTCAGTTGCCCATAAAATTCAAATTAGAAGCATGGCAATTTTCTTTTATAGAGTAAAGGATGTATTTTGAAAAATTGCTTTTCTTTACGTTCATCTTGTTTTCGAGACGTAAATGTCTTAACATAAGCAAATATGTCTAAAAATAAATTTTGAAGCTTATGCAATTTTTATGTTTTTAAATTGTTGTATATAAATTACTATTGAATAAATAAAAATGATACATTTTAATTATTTACTTTATTACAGCACATCATTCTCATAAATGTATTAAATATGGTATTAAAATGTATTTGCATATGTGTCGCTTTATTATACATCAATTATCAATCATAAAAGTATATGAGTTTAGTAGATAATTTTACTATGGAATATATTTTTAATAATTTTTGCTACATAATTATTGAGCGTATATATTTTATGCTCATAATTATTTGAAAATGAATAAAAATTTAGATTTTAATATTATATAAAGTAAAAAATATGAATAATTTTATTTTAATTACTTTTAGTCTGTAATCTGTTTCATAAGCAATTTTTAAAATATTAAATTTTATAAAACAGCTTGATATATTTTAAGTATGTTGTAGTTTTTAAATTCCAATGTATAATTAGATTTTACTAAGAATATGAGTTTAATGGAATTTATTTAATTATTTCATGTTTTGTATAATTTAGGGATATATATTTTGATTCAATGTTTGGTATTTATTGCTGTAAACTATTTAATATAATAAAATCATAAGTATCAAGCTATGTTTCAAAATCATATATTGAAGCAACTGTACTTCTATACTGTAAAATACAATGTATTAACATTTTAATTAACATAGTAACACAGCTTTTATTAACATATTAATATATACGTTATAAATTGTTCATAAATATATATTAGTAAAGGATAACTCACTATACAAAATTTAAATATATTTGAATGTCGTATGATACATTTTATATTGAACTACATATATATATATATATATATATATATATATATATATATATATATATATATATATATATATATATATATATATATATATATATATATATATGTAATTCCCAATATTCATGTCAAAGTCCCCAAATCATATTTTATTATTCAATACCAACATAAAAACGGATGAAATTCTGATTATATTTTAGAAGCTGGTAATCACTGACCGCTATATATGTCGACAATTATTTATATTTTAATTCCGGGAATATCATCAGATATACACTGAGTAATCTAGTGAATCGTCAAATATGCAAGAATTTGTTAAAAAAATTGTGACATATTCAGAAGACTGAATATATTTGATACCAAGAATTATTTCACTCGTCTCGACTTTAGTTTCGGGAAATTATTAATTGGAGAAATTGTTTCATTATTTAAAAGGATTTTTTACAAGACATGTGACAATAAACATTTAACTTGCCTATTTTTTAAAACATTTTTTTTTAAATAATGTTACTTACACTTAAAACATTGTGAAAAATAATGTACTTGACATAAAATCACCATTACATATTTTTTAATATTATAAGTGTGTAATTCATTTATTCTAATTTTTAAAAATGTACGTATTTCAAATAATTTATACTCACTTTCACCGTATCTTTAATATCTGACAAAATTTGGTAGCATGTATCGTTTCTTCAACCTAAAAAACTATAATTAACTTTCATTACTTGTGACGTTTGCTGAAAAAATATAAGATACGTAATTATGTATTTAAAATTCCACATGGCTGTTTGGCTAATTAACTAACTTGAAGTACTTAAAATCTTTAACGATTCTATCTGTTTTATATTTATTTTAAAGAGTATTTAACTTTAGAATAATTTATTGTATATTATAGATTATTAACCTATCTCTCTCTCTCTCTCTCTCTCTTGTAATAATTAAAATATTGGCAAGGAAATTTAATATCTCTTAAAAAAAACATAGAGGTACTTTGCAAGCAATTGATTAAAGATATGTAAAGTTAAAATAAATTTATTTATTACATACAAACATATATATAAACAAACTATAATACCATTCACAGAAACTGAATGAAATTTTAGCATAATATGCATAATAAATAATGAAGCGCTAGTATATTATGCATAATATGAGCATTATGCAAATAATGAAGCATTGGCATATTATGCATAATAAATAATATTTAAGTGGCAATCTCAGTTTTTTTGGATTGAAATGCGATTTCCATACTGAAAAACACAAAATAGAGTTGGTCTGGCACCAGTAGCACAAACATCGTTGGAGCTAACAAGAAAAAAGAACTTTGACATACATGGGAGCATTAAGGGTCGATTTAATTACGTTACACTGTTTCTTCGATTGAGATTCCTGCCTGAATGGCCCTCCACGAAATGAAAAGAGCGAACCATGACACATATATATGGGATTCTATGCAAGATACAATTATGACTGATGTCATCAAGCTAAGCGGAAGAAAAGACATTGCGAAATGCAAGCCATGTATGTTGCTTTTCGCCATTCCGGACAAAATGCCACTTTTATAGAAACAACCGGGGAATCGTAAAGATCTATTACCTGAATCGACAAAATACTACAGAAACATTGTGTGTTTACCGAAGAAACCATGGCTTTCTTGGAAGCCTTTGCACTGTCAAAGCCGTGTGGTACTTGATTCTTAGTTTAAGGAAACTGCTTAAGCATATGATCGACGTTGGTCTGGACGACCATCTGTTCCTGTGGAAACTGTCGCAAAAATTCTTCAGATGATAAACACTTATTGTTCCCGTAGTTCACGGAGTGTAATGTATCTGCCGAAATCAAATGTTCACAGACATTGCGTTCTGTTATAGGCACTTTTCTTTATCAATTCCAGCTTGTCCAGATGGTGGAAGAGGGAAACTATCAATTGAGGTTAGATTTTGATAATCAATTCCTTATCCGGAACGATAAAGACAGCAGCTGACTTCTACGCATTCTCCAGACATAAGAAGTGCATTTCTTGTTAATTAGTGACGTGAATTCGAAAACTTATGCGTACTAGTAGAGAATAAAATACATGATGCACTTGCACGTCCATTACACGAATTAAATGCGACTTTGTGGGGTGTTATAATGCGTGCATTCATCCTCGACCCTTAAATTTTTGAAAAGGTTACTGCCGGTGATCTACAAACATATACAGTAATGAGTTCTTGCTCTCTGGACGTATTAAAACATAATGCGATTCTTATTTTGCAATGGTAAAGTGTTATATCTAAAATTGTGGGGATATAAGACTTCAAAAAACCACATTTAGAGTATTCAGTCAAACGTGTCTTAATCCAATAGTTTAGTGCCACAGTTATGAAACGTCATTTCCCTATTCTGTGGCCACTAAGGTCTCCTGATCTAACACCAATGAAATTCTGGCTATAAGGATATCTGAAATCAATAGTGTAATATTTTTGTCCGCAAAGTGCGTTTGAATTGAAAAATGCAACTTGAGCAGCTATCCAAGATATTCATATTGTCATGGTACGAGCTGCAGTGCTCTTCTCCATCTGCCACATGCAAAGTCTCATCGTGTGTGAAGGAGGTTATGTGCAGAATTTGTACAACATAATATTATGCTTTATTTTATGCTGCTTCACTATTCTAATTTGTTACCCTCAGTTTAATCTCTCTACCAACAGTGGTGTTCATGCTACAGTTGCCATTTGAATGCTCTCTCACTATTTAGCGATTTTTACAATGAAAATAACATTCCAATACAAAAACCTTGGTAGTGTCATTTTGCTATATCTCAAACTAACTTATAACAAAATTTCATTCATCTTATTTAAATGGTATAATAGTTAGGGGCCCATATGTTGGTATCATTTTTTATAATCACACTGTATACATATATATGAAATGCAAGATTAGATATAGAACTGAAAAGTACAATAATAGATAAAAATATTTATGCTTAGTAATACATTCAGCAAAAAAGCATCCAAAATAGAATAACTAAAATATAATTAATAGTATAGTTTACAAAATTAATAATCAAATATTACATGGAGAATAATACATTTAAAATACAATGAAAATACCAATTGGAGAAAAATAATATATTCATAAAGTTAAATATTACATGAAGAATAATCCATTGAAAATACCAAATAAAAAACAATACATTGAAAATACGAAATATAGTAAATAGCTGGAAAAATGTTCATTATATATCTTAAAATTTCAAAGAAAATTGAAAACAGTACATTGAAAATATGAAATATAGTAAATAGTTGGAATACTGGTTTAAATTTCAAAGAAAAATGTAAAATGGAACGAATTACTATAGCATGACAATCTTCACCAGGGTTCTTCGTCCCATTTTATATTTTTCTTTGAAATTTTAAGCATTTTTCCAATTATTTACAGTATTTGAAATAAATTGTTTTCTATTTTCTTTGAAATTTTAAGATGTATACTGAACATTTTTCCAACTATTTATTATATTTCGTATTTTTCAATGCATTGTGTTTCATTTGATATTTTCAATGTATTATTCTCCATATCATATTTAACTTTATGGATATGTTATTATTCTCCATTTGGTATTTTCATTTTATTTTAAATGTATTATTCTTAATCTAATATTGGTAGTATAAATACATTTCTCAAAATTAAGTTAATTAATGGAAATAAATTTCGTTACAAGGATTTAAAATAAAATGCTTTGACTCATATAGGAATTAAAAATTGCAATTTTTTAAATATGATGCATTGGAAATTTTAGTTAACGATTGGAAATATACTAATAAGATGCAGATATATTATCATTTTCAAATTATTAACTTTGTAAACATTGTTATTTATGAAAATGATTTTCATAATCAATATTAAAAGTCCAGAACAATTAAGCAATTTATTGTAATACTTATTTAAAAATATTTGTATCACTCCAATACTATTGTATATATATATATATATATATATGCAACAATACTTATGAAATTGAGAACAATAGAAAATTAATATTAGAAATTGATGAAAATGTGATTAATATTAATGCAATTTCATAATGACATCAAGAAATTTTAATGTTAAGAATTCATTTTGAAAATCCAAGAATTATAAAAATGTGTTAATATTATATTTTGTAAAGAATTGTTTTATCGAAATAGTAAAAAAAACATTATAAGCCTTAAAGTTTAAACCAAAATAAATTTACATTTTTAACGCACAATTTATTTTCAATATTAAGTTTATGTACCTCATTTTATTGTCAAGATAAGATTGCATAATATTTTTGAAAACAGTCGGTAGAAAACAAACTTTTATTAAATAATGAGATTTATTTTAATATTCCAGTGTTTCTAAGCAATTAAAAATTTTTAATCTGCAAAAAGTTTGCAAAAAATGAAAAATAATTTAAGTAATATTTCTATAACATATTCAGATTTATATAATGAATTAACATAACATAATTATTTTTACAGAAATAAGGATTCTTCATGAATGATGTTGGAAAGAACGCTGATCGTCTTCTGCAGAGGTCATAACATATCTCAGTTTGCGACAAATTAAAAATACACAAATAACTGCAATGTTTATGTGGATCTGTAATATATATATATATATATATATATATATATATATATATATATATATATATATATATATATATATATATATATATATATATATATATATATATATATATATATATATATATATATATATATATATATATATATATATATATTATTTTAAGTTTATATTCTCTTTCATTTTTAATCAAAGTAATGAATCAGCATTTCTTAAAAAAAATTTATTCATTGTAATAAATTCATTAAATTTTGAAATACCATAAGCATATACCATTACAAGTTACAAAAAAATGGTATGTACAGACTGCTTGATTTGTCATCGTTAACATATCAGAAAATCATTAAGAACCTTAAAAGTTGTTTAAGCAATTGTATCTTCCATTGTGTTAATACACATTGTTGTGATGATTATTATCAGAATAAATATTGCTGAATCAGGATACACGCCTCAATGGTTTCTAAGAAAAACATAACTACAATGAGCTCTCTGTTTAACAATGCTCTGAGGAGGAAGTGGAGGAAAAAGTTTTATTGGATGCATTTACATTTACCTAGTTTCTTCATACTATGCATACAATTGTACGTGTGCGCAATGTTTATGAAATGTTTAAAATATAGTATGTCAAGTTAAGAATATAAATTTTCACATTTTAATTAGTTTGTTAGTTTTGCAAAAACGCAAATGTAAAATTTTCATTTAAATAATTTTTCTAAAATAATTTTAATGAAATAAATTCCCCATAAAGAACAATTGCCTTGAAAATCAGTAAATTGGAATTCCCAATCTACATATTATATATCATATCAAATGAATTAAATATGAATTCAAATCCTGTACAAACTCAAATATTATCTATAGTATCACTGTAAATAAAACATACAATAAAGTTTTTAATCAGACATATTATAATTATGTATAACTAGTATATATAAACATATGAATTTGCTAATTAAATAAAAGAGAATGACATTGTCCTGTATTTTAAAATGATCAGATAAGTTTGATTTTCGAAATTAATAAATTGAAATAGATGTTTAAAAGCTGCAATTATTTGAAGAAATATTGATTATAATATGGCATTTTCTTTCCAAAAATTAAAACATATGGGTCCTTAGAAACAATAAATATTAAAATCAGAAATATTACCTATATTGACTCGATTATAAATGTAATAATGAACAGAAAATTTAAAACATTTTTTGAACAAAACTGTAAAAAGAAGATAATAAATATATTTGGCGTTAAATGTTCATAAATACTTTTTTAAAAAAGACATTGCGTCAGAGAGCTTGATAATTGTTTCTTAAACAACTATAAATTAAATGTAAAATTGTGATACGGTGCTACAATTTTTTATATTAATTAATCACGTGCAGTGACTATAACTAACATTTATCATGTCAATACATTAAAGGATAATTTCATGAAAAACATAAAAATTACATGTGATAGGAAAAGTTATAAAAATATCATTTCAGTAAATTTATTTATAAATTTATGACCAAAAATTCAATAAGAGTTTGATAAAAAAAATCAATGAAATGTTACATCAAATGCATAATTTTTTGACAGAAGAATCTAACTGGGGACCAGATGAAAAAAGCAAAATTATCTTCGTGTTCATGTATTATAATTCAGAGAAGTTAATCAAATTCTTATACCAACAATTTTACAACAAGCCGATACTCATACAAACACAGCTTCATACTGTGAGTAAATCTACAGTTGTAGACGAAAATAACTGATTTGTTTTACATCATTCTTCCACATTAATAATCTTAATCTACATCATTGATGTGCAACATGATGTAGATTAAAATTAATATCAGTTAAAGCAAAATTTTGTATCACTTTGAGATCTCTTGTATCTAAATATGTATCTAAATAAAATCTCCAATATCTAAATTTTGTATATAAATTTGAGTGGACCACTAATGGCTCTTTACTATAGTGATATGATATATTAAGACTTTTTAAGATGCGGCAGTTAGAAAAGAATGAGTTTTTACAGGATATAACTCCCGGTTAGCATTATGGCTATCTGATGCTCAATTGATTCAAAAGATTAGAAAAATTTTGATTGTATTCACTAGCATATTCTCTAGATATGATTCCAAACCATGAAGGATATGATTCCAAACAAAGGAAATTTTTGAGAGACATTTTGATCATCATTTATCTTTCTCATATAAATGCAAATGGATAAAATATAGAGCAGCACTATATTTATACTCTTATTGATTCGCTAACTCATATGTGTATAACACTGTTGCTAATAAGGTAAAAACATACTTTTATTTTAAGATTATCTTTGATCAGAAAATAAAAAAAAATGATTGCTTGAATAATAGTATATTCTAGAATTGTATATTTTTAGAATTGTAATATTCTAGAATTGTATATTTTTATTCATCATTACGTAGCATCATAAAATTGAGTTACTCATTGTTCATTGCTTTATTTCTGCTTCTATACGCCATCCATATATTATATTTTTATATTTCAATTACTAAAATATTTTTTCATTGCAGATTATAGTAAAAATTCTAATATACTCTAAAATGCTTTGCAAGTCATTGTGATATACAAGTTCCAGTCGTAAGCAATGACATTGTGTATGAATACACGATAATGTAAGGCTCTCTCTCTATACAAGAGATTTTTACACTTCATTAATTTTCTCCTCATAAGAAAAGAAATTTTAGTAACTGTTAAAATTAAACTGGTCAGTCATAGATGCATACTTAAGTGAGAGGTATGTAATTATAGAATATTTTGAATATTTTTGTATTTTAAATCTTTCTAATAGTATTTAATAATAATATTAGCTATATCAATATATTTTTAGACTTCACTGCATTTCATTCATTATTTTTCCCAAACATATAAAATTATTTTCAGATTTAAGTAACAATCTTGATATGGAAGTCGTATCATTTGTAGTTTTTAATTTATAGTAGAAAAAATATATTAACAATGAAACATTGTATTTTTAACAAACTTATTGTTAATTGAAAATTCGTTTTGCTAAATTTAAGTACTAAAATAAAACATTTAATCTTTAATTTTAAAATGATTCATTTAAAAACCGCACGTGCGTTGTTATAGTACTAATGTGCGATTCAAAAATTTAAATAATATGTTATGGTATATTTGTCACCATTTGGGACGCGAGATATGTGATATGTAAGAGGGAAAATTGTAAAAATAATGATTTTGAGATTAAAATTGCAATATTTTTTATGTTAGTAACTATGAAAAAAGTTCGTTATTGTTATTCTTTGAAACTCTAAATAATGATTCTGAAATAATGATGTGTTTCTGGATAATGTAATTATAAAGAAAGTTCGGGGTATTGTTATTCGTTGAAACTCTAAATAATGATTATGAAATAATGATGTGTTTCTGGATGATGTAATTATAAAGAAAGTTCGTTATTGTTATCTTTTGAAACTCTAAATAATAATTCTGAAATAATGATGTGTTTCTTATACAAAAAAATATTGGTTAAATTACAGTTATTTTGCAAATTTTAATGATTTAAACGTGGATGTAAATATAAAATACAATGCTTTATTGTAATGCTAAAATATTATCAGTTTTATGGAAAGAATTTAAAAAAAAATATTTCTTCTTTGAATTGATATTAATTGATTTAAAATAGAAATATTTGGCACTAAATTTATTAATAAACCAAAAAATATCTTAAATCAACTCTATTAGTTAAATAATCATTTAGAAAAATGAGTTAATTTAATGTATAATTTCTCTCTATGTTGTCTCAAAGGATTTCTATGTCAAATAACAAATGGTTAAGACACATTAGGGTGAGGTAAAATGGTTCAACCTCAAATAGTTTTAAAATAAGTCAATTCTTTCTCCTGGGCTTTTTTTTCTACTTTATTCACCCGTTTTATTGTAGCACTTGAAAAAATTATTTCCGGGAAGTTTGAGGTTTTATTATTTGCAAATGATATTGTTTTTTTAACCTCCGTTTCTGATTTAAAAAAGGTAGGAGAGAGTGTGAATCTGGCATTGGTTGGCATGTGGGACTTTGGTATAAACTAAAAATCATGTTTTAGTTCTTCAACGTCTACAGTGTGTTTCTTCAGCACTAATGGAAAAGTATACTGTTTTTGATATATTATTCTTTTAAGTAATCAGCCTTTGGAAGTGGAGACACATCCTATGTATTTTGACTTCATATGGGATGCTGAGAGTTTGGGTAATAGTCATTTAGAACATCTTACTTAAAGAGCTCGGAAACCTATTAAAATCCTAAAGTACATGTCGGGCCGTGACTGGAGTGCCGATGCAGGTACCCTCAGAAATATCTGTATTTCTATTTTTCTACCTATTTTGGAATATGAGTTCCCAACATTTTCGTATTCCTCTCACTCAAACTTGCAGAAACTTGAAAGTATACAACATTATTGTTAAAAGATTTTGAAACTCCTGTCTTAGAGATATTGTTTTCTATAAAGATGATCTATGGCCTTTATTTTTTATGAGAAATTCACGTTTAGTAAAATATTACGTCAGGTTCTCCCGTCTTGGTATTCAGAATGGTACTTTGATATTGCTTGCGTCCTGGAGCAGTTACCAGGTCTCAAACGTGGTATTACATTTAGACAGATTGTCTCTGACCATCTTGTCACCATTTCTAAAGAATATCACAGCTTATCTCGGATTATAGACCATTCCGAGGATGTAAAAGAGTTTACTTTCATTAGTTACCATCTTTGTCCAAGTCAGCAAACAAATGGAATTGTCATGCATCTTGAAACACTTGGCTGTTGAAAAAATTAATAATGTCCCATTGGACGCTGCTCAGATGTACATAAATGGTAGTAGACTTGATGGTGGCAGTTTGGCAGTGGCATTTTTATTAAATTTCGGGATCAAGAAATAAAATTCACGAGAAAACATCTAAACTTCTTATTGGTATTTCGAAGAGATTAATCGTTATTCTAGACGTCTTAAGCTCTATCACCTTGCTACCACAGCTAAATGATTTGGATCTTTTTGGGTATTAGAAGTACTGTACAGTATTTGACCGATAGGCATAATATGACGGAAAACACAGGTTTAGGCATCCTGAAGAAATTAAAATAGCTTTCTCAATCTCTTCGCACCCACTTCCAGTGGATTCCCTCCCATGACAACGTTGCCAGAAATGAATTTGCATTAGTTTGGCTAGAGATGGTGCTGGCGAGGTTACAACGCTTGCCGCTCCTCTTACTTTTATAGAGCTATTTTCTAAATATAAGGCAATGAATAAGGACATTTGTATGGTCCCACCAGTAAACCTGCAGTATAAGAGTAGGTGTCCTGGATTCTCCTTGGTTCGGGCCAGCAGTGTGCGAGATCAAATTACTTTCACCCGTTTCATTAGTGGTCAACCGTCATCAATGACTTTTGCTAGAGGCAATTTACACTTCGAAAACTGCTCTAGGTCCTCTTCTGCACAAGTCTCCCCTGGTCACATTTTATCTTGTCTTGACCTTACCGGGCAAAACCTGGTTCTTCAGGGTAAAGGAACTCATGAACTGATCTCGGACTCATAGTCTCGGAGAAATAACAAGGCAAATGATTGTATTGATATTTTATGTAATTCTTATGGTAGCTTTCCCACGGATAATAACTTGTTGTATTAAGCATTATAATTTTTCAGGTATGATCGGTAATTATTATTGTGGCAAACACATTAGTATGCTTCACTTTACTATTGATAATCATTTGATATATTGCTATGAGTTACTTCCTGATGACGAAGAAGTACTAAGGCAGAAACAAAGAAGATTGATTTCATTCTAAACATATTTTATAGCAGTGATCTTAATCACAAATTGACTACAAAAAAAAAAAAAAAAAAAAAAAAAAAAAAAAATGCTAAAATTTATAATTTTTATAATACATAAAATTTACAACGCAATTAGAGGGCACCTATAACTCGTATCTTTAAGAAACTTTAAAAAGAAGTTGATTTAAGTTTTAAACCCAAAAAAGTTATCATGCCAAATATTGCCAAGATAGTAAAAATATCTCCAAATGGCATCAAGGTGTCTCGGGTATTAAAAGCCTTATTTTACAGATCTGAAAACCTTTATTTGCACACAATAAGAGTTTTTTAGACAATAATTTAAGGGAATGAACAATAATGACACTATAAAAAAGCGTTTAGACAAATATTATAAGATATTCATTCAAATATCCATACTAATCACGTTTTTAGTAAAAATATTAATTAACCTGCACATGGACAATATTTTAAAAGTTAAATGATATTTAAGATATATCCATTTATCTTGCATACTTTAATTTAATGCACATACATGTAAAAACTATGTTCATATATAAATTACGAATTTAGAAAAAAGAAAGCAATTGTTTTTGATTAAGGTTTTATTCTTTGTCACTTATTTTACACAAATACTTGAAAAATGTAAATTCGGCAAAGTTAAAAAAATAATTTATTAAGTTTATCACATATCAAGTATGCAAGTCAAATATCAAAATTTTTATACCACACATTTTTTCATGAATAATTGATATATAATTATTTAATATGATACAGCATATTTTAAAAACGGCAATATTTAAGCTGTATAATATATAAACATCGATATAATGATTATATCATTAATTTTTAAGGAATTATGAATAAACTGATGAGGAATTTAAATAAAAACAACAAATGTGTTACAATTCTAGGGTCTTAATATTTTTATTAAAAAAAAATGACTTCCATAAAAGTCAATTGTCTTATGCAAGAACTTTTTCACATAGCTATTCGGCTATATTTATTTTTGCCAGATAAATATTTAAAACAACTTAACATTCAAAGCAATAGATATATAGATTATACGCAGAAATGCTCTATGTATAACTTTTTTTTAAAGTTGTGTTAAATTGATTAAGAAATTTTAGCTCTGAAAACCTTATATTTATTACTATTTTAAGAAAATTAAAATACTGGCAACATATTTTTAATTGGCAACTTACTTTTCTTTTCTCTCTTTTTCTATCTCATTTACGAATAAAATATAGTTTTCTAAATATAATTGAATATGTCTTTTATGGCAGTACCACAGAAAACATTACTGATGTGCTATATAACAAAATTCGGTTATATAAATATTTTTCAGTGGAATGAGATTTATACTTACACATTTTAAAATTTGTGGAATTCTGTTATCAAGTTTATAAAGATATTCCATTTTTAAATAATAGAAATTATCATGAATTGTTAGGTGTCATCAATATCGTTTACACACAAAAAAATAACATGGTATTTATACTATACAATTTTATTTATTCAAACAGTTTTTTTTTTTTAATTCTAGGAAAATTTTTTTTTTGTCTAGACAGTTTCTACATAATTACATAATTAATTCAATAAATCAATCTTTTCCATACATAATGTAAATGTTTCCAAGCATAATGTATATCTTAACAGCTTGAATTTTTTTAAGTATTCGAAAGAATTCAATATGATGCCCAATGTTTCATATTAAATGCTCGAAACGGTTTGTGCACAAATGCATTTATGTTCCCGGTTGTTGCCCATTCCCTTAGAGCAATAGAAATTTATCTTTAGAGTTTAATAAGCTTTTGACTGCGTCCAGATTTGATTGAAAAATGTCTCTTTCACTTCGAAATGGAATGTGATTCATAACTGTCAAAGAGTATCTTCGCAGGTATTTTGTTTTCAAAATATTTTTAAGTGTCACGGTGTGATCCATAAAAATGAAGTTTACTTTAGACAAAAAAAGTTATTCCATATTTCAGGAAAAATTTTTTGACATGTGCGTTATGTTATACGAAACGTTTGATTTATAAGAAAAAGCTCTTTATTTTCTTGGTTGAATTTTGAATTAATTTCTTTAAAAATCAAAGTCATACACAGAATTTGTTGAAGATTGATGATTTTAATCAAAAATATTTATGAATGATTTTAAAAATATTGTGTATATACATATCAAACACGTAGGCAGAGCCCAACTTGCTCAAATATATCTTTTTTATAGATTTTACTAATTAGCATCAATATCCACAATTAACATATATATATATCAATATATATATATATATATATATATATATATAAGAATATGAATATATATAAAAATACAATACAGAATATACAATACAATAGGAAATCTAGCCAGCGCAAAAGCAGCTAAAGAAAGATTTGCCAATATAAATAAGATAAAATATGAAAAATATTAAATTGGAAAAACAGTGAAATATAAGTAAGATAAAACATGAAAAATATGGAAAAGCACTGAAATTTATGAAACAGATGAAAAGAACTGAAATATATGAAACAGATGAAAAGAAGAAGAAAGCATAGGGGCCACGTCTTCATCAGGAGGGAGATGGCCAGCTATGCTAAAAGAAAGAACACTCTTTTCAGACATGCTCCAAAGACAAATGTCTAAAGATCTTCGAGCAATTCCCCCAAAGAGTGTTCGTATTCAATGAACCTAGGTTAAAAACCTAGGTTGTTTTTTCACAATAATAACTATAAAACTAAAAGATTTAAAAGAGGTGGCAGAAAATTTAAAAAATCTTACAATAAAATAGATCTTAAAAAAAACTTTGAGTTTTATCTGGATAAAATCTATAATTTGGAATTCTCGTTCACAAGAACTTATAATTGGATACCATGTAAAGTATTTATAATGAAGTTAACTGATAACGATTGCAAATTTCTGTATTCGTGTTTACACGATATAAATTTCAAAAACCAACATTTTAAAATTTTATTTAATGTCCTATTCAAATACAGATATAATAAAATTAAAGTTAAGAAAAATATGAAACTACATTATTTCACTATTAATTTTCAACATCCTAAATTTGATAATATTAAATTAAATAGTTTTGTTAATGATTTGTATAACATTTTTCCTATAGAAGATGTTTTTATAAAACTTACTTTTTCTTATGATATTCCTTTTGTACGTAAAATCTTTAACTACAATCAATTTTGCAAAAATATCTCGTCATCTAGAACACTTTCTAAATGTATTTATCATAATAATGAACTAAAAAGTTTTATTAACCCTGATTTTGGTCATATTATTACAGGTGATCTAAATATTGTCAGTGACACTAAATTGAAAGAAATATTAAGTAAAGGGACTAAACATAGACCAGTTTTTCAACTAAATAAATTTAAACTAATTAAAACTATTTTACATAATATTGATTAATTTATCTTTAATATTTCAAATTTTATAATACACCCATTGAGTTTTTTACAGTCTGGAAGTTTAAACTTTTTAATAAAATTAAAGAATTTATTTTTGTTAATAATTTAACGTTTCCTGGCATTAAACTTGGTCCATTAAATCCAGCCATCAATAATCTAAAAGATAATTTCATCATTACTCCAGTAGATAAAGCCTCTAATAATTATGCATTTTTTGTAAGAAATTTTATTGGATTTAATTTATAATGTAACACTAAATTCTAGCACTTATAAACGTTTAAACTCCACAGTTAACATCATTAATAAAAACATCCTTGGATTTTATAAACTTCCAAACATTAACAACTATAAATTAGAGTTTCCTTATTTAACAGTTATTCCTAAATATCACAAAATTCCTATAAAGTTTAGATTTATCACATGTGGTACTAAATCGTACATGAATAAACCTGGAATCATTTTTGCTAAAATTCTTAATATTATACTAGACTATATTATTAAATCAGATGCTACTTGGATCATTAATAATAATAAACCTATTTTGGATTTCTTATCAAAAAATAAAATTTATAGTGTTAATTCCTTTGACTTTAAAGACCTTTTTACAAGTATTCCTATTGATAAACTAAACAACGTATTACACATTTATTATCAGGACTATAGAAAATTATTAAATATTAATTTTGAATATTGGAATAATCTAGTTAAAATGTGTATTTATAACAATTATATATTTAACGGTGAAAATATTTTTATTCAAAATTGTGGAATTCCACAGGGATCAAACTTTTCCAGCACACTAGCAAATTTATTTCTACATTATTTTGAAAAAAACTTCTTTTATCAATATCCTTTTGCTTTCAGATACATAGATGATTTCATTATTTTTAACAATTTAAAATTTCAAGATATTTCTAAAACTATTTATCCTGAAGAGCTTTCTCTAATTAAAACTAATTTATTTGATACTAAAACAGAATTTTTGGATTTATTTATCACTATTGATTATTCTACAACATATATTGATGTCTTCGACAAAACAAATCAATTTAATTTTCATGTTAATAAGTTAATTTCCTGGAACTAAAATATTTCTTTAAAAATATACAGAAAGGTTATAATTAATGAACTTAATCACATTTATAATATCTGCAACAACCATGAATCTACTAAAAATCAAATTAAACGACTGATAGATCACTTAAAAAATAATAATATTCCAATTAATTTTATTTTAAAATTTGTAGGAAGTAGGGAATCGCTTGTAAGATTGAAGTAATGCGTAGTTTTTATAACTACAGAACGGCCACCCAAGCATTGAAGTTATTACAAGAATCCTGAAAACACCTACATTTATAATTTAAATTTAATCTAATTACAACTGGCAACACTTCTTTACTATAATTTTAAAAATACTTTTGGCAACTTTCATTCTATTTTCCTATATAAATCCCATCTGATTTGCTTACTTTGGCTTTATGTATTTAATTTTTTACTGTATGTGTGTATGTTTCATTTATATGAGTATCTCTAATTGCATTTATGTTTAATTTATTAGTATTTCTAATTTTCTGCATTTGTATTTATTCAAATGTTTTAACATAAGTTCATTGAATACGAACACTCTTTGGAGGAATTGCTCGAAGATCTTTAGACATTTGTCCTTCGAGCATGTCAGAAAAATGTGTTCTTTCTTTTAGCATAGCTGGCCATCTCCCTCCTGATGAAGACGTGGCCCCTATGCTTTCTTCTTCTTTTCATCTGTTTCATATATTTCAGTTCTTTTCATCTGTTTCATATATTTCAGTGCTTTTCCATATTTTTCATGTTTTATCTTATTTATATTTCACTGTTTTTCCAATTTCATATTTTTCATATTTTATCTTATATTTATATATATATATATATACATATATATATATATATATATATATATATATATATATATATATATATATATATATATATATATTAATATATATATATATATAATTTACGTAGATAGATAGGTATAGATATATATGTTAGAAACTAAAATAGAGAAGTAATATTTACATATAAGTTTTGCATGCATTTTTATTTTTTAAAATTTAGTAAGTAATTCATATTAATAAAATTTAATAATTATCATTTCTAGTCTAAATTTTAGAGGAATTTTTTTCTTCTCTTTATTATAAACATTAAAATCTATTTGCATTTTAATCCATGAACATAGTTTCCTTCACAGTAATTAATTCGTTCGCAAAATATTTATCATGAACGATTTCTAAATGTTTATTTAGAATTAATACGCAAATGGTTTTCTGTTAGTCTAGAAAATTATTTTTTTGCGATACAAATATATTTTAATAAAAATCACTTTCTTATAAAATTAAATGATATAGAGTTTGCTTACAAGAGATTTATTTTTAATTCAAGCGTTACATATTTCAAATGAATTACTTGGTGCCTCTTTTCATATTTCCAAATTACTATACAGAATTTCTATCCCATTTCAATTTTATTACGGTATATATTAAAATACATCATGTCGGATTCTTACAATTCCAATATTGTTTCCATCTGTTCCAAGATAGAAAAGTTTTCATCATCTGGAGCGATTCGGAAATACTCTCCTTCATTTACATAAGATATAAGCAAATGTATCCAAATTCAAAACAAGTATGTTTGTGCATTACCTAAGAAACAAGAATCTCCTCATTTATTATTCATAAAATTTCTCAAGTTGAAAATCAAATCAACAAATAATTTATTTTTGAAAGATTATTATCTTATCTTCCCAACTACTGTCGACCGTAAAGAATGAACTTGAATTGCGTGATCATTTGCATAGCTGCGAAATTTTGTATCAAAATTAAAAAGGAGAAATACTAGAACCTTCTTTTATTTTCTTTGTAAATGCGAAACACAATTGATGGCAGTTGAGAAATTTTGAAAATGTTTAATAAGAAATAAAATATAAAATTATAGTAAATTAAAATATATAAATTAAATATTTGAGAAATATATTAAATTTTAATAAAAAATATACTACGTGTTTTATTGTTATTATGTATTTATATATTTTGAAGTTTTTAAACAGAACGATGTGATGTTTTTTCAATATAACTTCTTTTCAATAATAAATTATATACTAAATGTTTTACGGATATTCATTATAACTTCATAAAAACATGTAAAATTCTGGTATATAAATTATTTATTTTTCATTTTGCTTAGCTCTACAACACTAATTTTTGTTACATATTACAATATTAATAATGCCAAAAAATGTATCCATATACTTAAAATATTTAAGTTATCAAATAACAAATTTTCTTTAATATTTAAAATATCATAATTACCATATTTCATTTACATATGGTACTTTTAGTTATATTTTTAGGGAAACATTATTAACGCCTTTTTGTGCTATTTTACTCAGGTTAATGTTTTGTAGAAAAAATAAAATTTTCATTACTTTTTCATTGATATCTCATTAAATTGCTTTATTCTTTATATAAATTTTATTACATTTGATTCGATATTACTGATTTTTAATATTAAAGTTTAGTTTTATTCAAAATGCAGATATTGAATAGCTGACTTAAAAATGCTAATAAGGATTTGAAGACTTGATCTCCTGTCTCTGGAGTTATTATTTTGCATGGGGCAAGGAATATGACCTATGCTCCTTTTCTAAGCATTGACCACTAGTGAACATAGCACATCTTTTACTGCTGCTTTGATATAAGACTCAAATTGAAGAAGAAAAAAAACAATATTTTATTTAACTAGGTCAAACATGCTATGGTCAAATGCTGAAATAGTAATAATAAATAAATGTTGGGAGTTGGGAGGAGAAAAATTAAATTAGATGTTTTGCAAATACTCACAGTTTCTATTTAAATTAATTTTTATGGTTGTCTTGCACTTTAGCTAAGGTATGTAAAAAAATTTACGAATATAACAGTGTATATTCAATAACAAGTATTATCTAATATATTCACGTTATATTTTCATAGTTAGAAAAATGTATAAAATAAGTTTGAATAAATTAATTTAATTTAAAGCTTAAACATTATCAATATATAATTTTAGAGAACATTTAAATATTTATTGAAATTTTATATTTCCTTTCATCATTATACTTAATAATTTCACATAATATTTTAATAATAGTGAATATAAAGATGAAAAGAGAAAGCATTTATTTTAAAGCTGTAATGTTAACTACAAATTTGAGTCCTAAATGTGATAAAATAATTAAAAGCTGAAAAATAATTGTTGAATAATAATTCAGCAATATGTCATTTTTATCCTAAATATAGAGAATGCATGTTATTTTTGTATTAAATGTTAAATAAAGCTGTGGATTTAAATTAGTAAATTTTTCCACGTAACAAGGTAATTCAAAAAGTATACAATGTTTATCTTTTGAAAAATAGCTTTCTTAAAATTTTGAAACCTAAAATAGTTTTAAAAAGTCAAGCTTAGTATTACCAAGGGACAGAATATATCATATAACCATTATTTTATAATGAAATGTCTTGTTAGATTTGTTTTTTCTGTAGAAAACCATTTTTGAATTAATATTATTGATTATGTGTTAAATATTTATTTTATGTATTTTAGTAATCAATAGAATTAATATAAAATGACTTAGAAAAGTAAAATAAGTACATCATAAAATTTAAAATGAAACAAACGCAACTGTTTGATTCACAAAATTAAATACCATTTGTAAAATTGAATTATATAATTAATTAATTTTAAAAAAATTAAATAAGATACTTGAAAATATTTTAGGTATAATCTTAGACATAATTATAAAAAACTGCTTTTGAATGTGCTCTGAAGAGAATATAAATTATATTTTCAAAAATGTTACATAACTTGCATTTTACTTTAATTTCCAACAGTAAAACTTTTGATGATACTGCCTAAAATATAAAATTGTACATAAAGATGAATACCTGATGCTTAGACTTCTATTATTTTTAAAACCTTAAATTATTTTTTTATTTAACTGCTATTCATTTTAAGACAATTTAATTTTATATTGAGTTCCTTATTTTGTAACTAAATTTTATATTGAGATCTTTTTAATATCATTCATCTTGGAATTTCTATGCACGCTAATCAAGAATTTGAATTTCAGTTTGATATCTTGAATTATTTTGCGTTGCGTTATTAACTATGTCTTTTCAATTTAGATTGCTCAGAAATCCAATAATAGTGCTTTGACGTATTAAAAATGGAGTTTTAAATTTTAAGGATTTTATAGTAACTTAAATGATGAGAATAGAAATTTCTTTCTATGTACTTTTCTATGTAAATTCTTAGTATGTACTTTATTATTCTTTTAGGCAGAAATTGGAAAATTTAGTCATTTTTATATTATATATATATATATATATATATATATATATATATATATATATATATATATATATATATATATATATAACATACATTTACATTTAAGTTAGGTTCAAGCATTGACTTAAAACATTTCTTCTCGATTAACTTACAAGAATGACAAATTTGAATATCATCAATAAGACGTATTATGAGTTATTTTTTGGATTTAATAACTATTCACTTTCAGGAATCACAATAATTCGTAAAATATTTTATTATCTTTAAAACCTTTTTTTCACAAAACACTTTTATCATAGATAAAACGTTTTTCACAAAAACTTTTATTATCGAAAAAAACATTTTTTTCACAAAAATTTTTACTATCGATACTCATTAAAAGGTTTTAAAAAATGTCTCAAAAGCTTCAATTCATTGAATTTAGTTAAATTAGATAATTAAATAAAATTTTGTATCAATTTGGTAAAAATATCTTTTATATACTCATAAATGACAACAAAAGTTTGAAAAATGTTTTGGGAAACAACAACCCTATATCTATTGCATTTCTAATGGTTTTTAGATATAAAAAGGAGTATATATGTATATATATATATAAATATATATGTATTTAAAAATATATATATATATATATATTCTTGTGTGTGTGTAAAAGTGTATGTGGAGGAAGCGTTTTAGAATAATGTGTTTTATTTTAGCTCCCTAATAATTAAATAAACAGATATAATCTCGAATATTTTTAAAAGTATTTGTAGCTTCTCTCTCTCTTTGATAGAGTTTTTCTCTTCATTTTTTGTCTCTGACTTTATTATTCATCACAAAAATATTTTGCTTTTTTTTACTTATCTACACAATCTAAAGTTATAGTAAATCCTCCAATTATCATCGCTGATAAATGTATTTTATACCTATTGTATATCCTTCCTTTATTTTAAATAGCTAAAAAGATTCATTTTTGGTTGGTAGAATGTCATAAAATAATTTATAAAATAAATTGTTAATGATAAAAAATGTTTTGTTAAATGAACAAAATATTATTTAAACTAATTTAAGTATATAAATAGGTTTCCTCCATCACCTAGAATTGTGATGTGATGTGCTGGTGAATAGTGAACAAAATGTTTCCCAAATATGCAGAAATGGCTTTGATACTCCATCGTTCTTTGAGCTTATTTTTCAAATCAGAAGTACCTTGGTGAACATATTTTCCTAAAGAATGAATGACTGTACCAAGAATACAAATTATTCTTCAGAAGCACTTTCAATTCCTAAACTCAAAGTTTACTAGTTAAAAAGTCCTAAACTTTTCTTCATTGTTTATTCAAGTTCTCCAATGCTAGCTAAATATTTTATTTTGCGATAAAGATATCTTAGCTTTTTCAAGATTTGTTTTTTTAATTATAAATAAATGTACGTTTCAAAAATTAGATCTTACATATTTTATAGATTATTTTAACAAATTTAAAAAAAGTTATAAATTATGATTTTATTTGAAGTGGGAGTAAAATATTATCTAATTAGTCTCTTGAAAGATGTAAAGGATTTTCTTTCAAAGTATATTTCAACCCAGGTATAATTATTCCTTCTTGAATTTTCTATCGCTTGCTAACATGATCACATAAAAATATTACAATTTGAAATAACCTACTTATAAGCCACCTAATAATTCACTGATTTTCATATCGCAAATTGTATTTTAACAAACCCTTTTATTAAATTTTTTAAATGATAATAAAAAATACATTTAATTTCTCGATATTGGTAGTAAAAGTTAATAGCAATGTAGAAATTTATTTAAAATATGAAAAATAGTTTCTTAAAATTGTTTCCAAATAGTTAAAGAATTGATTTTTGACCAAGGGAAGCCAACAAAAGACAAATTATTATAAACAAAAAAGAAGCAACGAAATAAATTTTGTTCGATTGAAAACTTAATTTTGAAGTCATTTTGAATGATATTTCAATGTTTACGTCCAGAGTCTTAGCTTAGCCTTAATTTTATAAACCATAAATTAGTTAATGAAAAAAAATTATTTTTAGTAGTTTTAAAATAAAATTCACAAAAACTTATAATTACATCAAAATAAAAATCCATTATCTCAAACATTGGTCATCATCATTTTCTCTGTTTGAATTATTAAAGGAATTCAACTGATAACTTATTATTGTTATTCTAGCCACAATGCATATACCACATTTCGTTGTTTTATATGTATGCTTAGGTTTAATACACATTTATAGTGCACTTTTACGATGCAGAAATAAATGTCTGATAAATGATGTTCTGAAGATCACTTAATATCATAGAAGTTGTAAATTTCATTCTCTTGGAATATTTACTCCAATTAACCAGACTCATCACAAGAATAATAAATTTATAAATGCTTACATTTTAAATTTATTTTAGTGTTAAAATAAGACTAATAATGCTTTTAAATTAGAACAGGAAACAGTTCTCCATTCCTTGAACAGCTGTATCTTGAATATAAAATCTTTATTACAGAGCGTACATATGGATTTTTATTACAAACTTTGTTTATATTAGTTTAACAATTAAGCTAAAGAGAGTGAAAATTTATTATGCACGTAAATTTTCATTGTAAAATATTTTTGCTTTTATAAATCAGTGGTGTGTTATTCAGATGCAAAGGATAAATATCCTCTTTCTTGTAACAATAATGTTTATGACAAAATCACCCATCATTTCAATTACTATAGATAAATAGGTATATTGATACCTGCATAATAAGGTATAATCTCTGTGTATTCAACACATACAAAAATGCATCAAGTAAGTAATTTAAAATATTTTCATACATATATATATTATTTTTAAATAAATATCTCTAAACATTTTAAGAAATAATAGTTACAAATTTTACAAATTTTACTGTGCAAATATACAATTACTATTTATTATAAAAGAATTAAAAATAAAATTAAAAAAAAAAACTAATCTTAGCGTGAAATATTACATTGAAAACAAATGTTATATTTGCTCAAATTAATTTTTGTAACCAGGTGGAGAAATATTGAGCTTGTGTTTCTTTTTATTTTTGAAAAAGTCAGGATTTTTTATAATCGAAAGTAAAGAATGATTAATTTATTCCGTAGTTTATAATGTCGAGAATTAAGCAGTCAAATGGTTTATATTAGTTCAAGAAGATATTTTATATTTTTACAATTTCTATTTAATGATATTCCGACATTATTGGTTATCAGAAAGTTAAACAATAATTCCTTCAGCTAACAATTAAAATAGTTAAAAAATTAATATATATAATTCGGTGATTATCAGTGTTTAATTGAGAGTTATAAAGATTGTTTCACTCATTTCAAGAATTTTATGATAATTATTATGATAAAAAGGATAATAATATGCAGACAATGCTCTATTACTAATGCAAAATATTCATATTTACCACAAAAATCATTTGGAAATACTGCAAATAATTTTAAAATATAAATTCATTCTCGTGTTGATTCTTTGTATAATTTTTTCATGTTGCTTTTGTTTCTTTGTTTCAGTTTTTTTATATCATTAAGAAGCATTCAATTACAAAAAAATAGATATCTTTCTTCAAAAAGTGTTCAAAGTATTTGAAAATGTTCTAACTTTGGACTATTGTAATTTTACAAATAAATTACAAAAATGTTTTACGAACAAACGGATGGATTTTATTGTAACATTGAAGTGATATTCATTAGGTCAATTTGTGAATATCCTGTAAGGTAATTTTTCATTATTTCAGAAACGCAGCTACTCTATGAGGTGAGAGTTAAAAATGATTTTCTTTGCAACAATTTAACACACCAGAACACACACACAATTATATATATATATATATATATATATATATATATATATATATATATATATATATAATATAGAGATATTTATATTTATATATATATATTATATTTATCTATCTATCTATATATATATATATAATATTATTTATTATTTTTACATAAGTCATATTCTAAATAAAATATTGTATTATTTGTAATAAATCAACTTATTCTGTGTTAATTTATTATTAAACATATAATAATTTTAAATTTATGAGAACAATATTATTTAATATTTAATGTATTTACTAATTAAATACTGAATAAAAATATAAGAAAAAATAAAATTTATTTTATATTGAAATATTACTTGTTGTTTAGTAATGGTAATGAATATTTAAAATTTTCTTCACAATTTATCTTGTCAACGTGAAAATTTATGACTAAATATTCCAAGTTTATTTTAAGCTATTTTAGAATAAATATCATTCCATCCAAATTAATCAGTTTTCATGCATTTAAACATTTTATAAATTATAAATTTAAGCTATTCCTTTACTTTAAAAAAGTATTTAGCTATTTATATGTAGTTTCATGCAATGAAGCTTAATTAAGAGAAACTCTGCAAGTTATTGAAATATATATATTTTGAATGATTTTAAGTTTAAATTTGGTACACAAGCACACGTAATTATAATTAAATTTTCAAAAATTTAATTATGTTTATTAGAGTATAAACTAAAAGTAATTTAATTTCTGTAAAGTAGACATTTGGAAACCTTTTAAGAATTTTAAATATCATTAAAAGGCAAATTTAATAATTTATTGCAAATAATTTTCAATGGAAGGGAAATTAAATAAAAGAGTAATTTAAAATTTATGAATAAATATACTTAAATACATTCGTATTCTTTCATGTAAATCACTAAAAAAATATTTCAAACTATTTAATTAACAGATAAATGCAATTTAAAAAGTTTTTGTAATTATATTTCGTAAAATGTATTGTGAACTGAAAATTAAATATTAATTTCAATGATGACATAAATCATTTATTTTGAAAATATTCATTTAATATTCATTTATTAGATTTATGTTCGAAATATTTTTTTTTCTTTTGTAGTGTTGAAACATACAATAATCTATATTTCAGTCTGAATTTTTAAATATGTCTGCATGCTCACAGTTGAAAGCAAATTTTAAACAATATAATTCCTAATGACGATTATTTTTGACTTTTTTAGATGAAAGTGATTTTTTATTTATCTTCATGCAAATTTAAAATAATTACAATGTAAGTAAAAAAGTAAGATAAATTATTCTATTTTTCACTTGTGACTACATTATTTTTTTCATTAGTATAAATAAGCAAATACAATTTTGTGTTAGTTTAAATATTTTTAATTAATCTTATATATATACACACACACATATATATGTATATATATGTGTATGTATGTATGTATATATATGTATGTATGTGTGTATATATATATATATATATATATATGTGTATGTATATATATATATATATATATATATATATATATATATATATATATGTATATATATATATATATATATATATATATATATATATATATATATATATATATATGTATATATATATATAATATATATATATTTTAGTTGCATCAAGTAAATTAACACGATGATTTTGCACTTTATGCTATATTAAAATTTTTTAGATTACGTAACAAATTTAACACTCGACAGAATAAAATGTGCTCAGAGCATAATATTGTGCGCATTTTATTTTTAAGAACAGTATGATTACGGTATTGTGGTTTATGCCCATTTGAGATCAAAATATAGCTTATTTGGAAGTAAGAAATATTCCAAAAACTTACACGAAAAGTTAATTTCATCACTTTTTTAATTATTTTTTTTAAAAAAAAATCCCTCTGTATTAAATAAATGAGCACAATGAAAAACACTGTGGTTATTATATTTGAAAAAAAATAGAATGTGAATTTGGAATAGTGGTTTTTCTCCTTCATTAGAATATAAAGCTATGGTAGGTAAGAACGTGAAAAAATCTGAATTTTTTTCAGTTTTTTTATCATATAAGTTTACTTAAAACTATCAGTATTCGAAAAATTTACAGAAAAATTTAATTTCCTTCTTTTTCAATTACAGGAAAAGTAAAATTCTCGTTTATTTTAATTTAATTAACGTTTAACGTTTTCTGCTATAAATTTATTCTTTCTAAAATTATATCCCTTCTATAATTTGTAAGAAAGCTGGAAACTAGATGCATAATGCTTCAATGGATTATTATGCAAAATAAATTTAACAAAAACAAAAATAATACATCTCTAACTTCCAGAATTTACTGATGAACACTCTTATTTCTGAACACTTGGAAAGTCTTATGATATTGAAAATGATTATTTTTTAAAACAAACAGTAAGTTCTGCATGCATTTCCAGTAGTTTTGATTTCTTTCCGTGTATGGAAGTCTTGGAATCTACTTAAATTTCAAGTACCTGTCTATTTAGGCTTGTTCCCAAATACATATAGTGGAGTAACAAACGCAACATTTCATACATGCTCTTAGATAAATCTAATAGATATTGTCTATTAATGCCTATCACTGAATGAAATAGACATTGCCTATTAATGAATGCAATAGACAATGTAAATGAAAGCGATTCCAAAAATAAGCAATCTCTTTCCTGACAACTTACTAGAAAACAATTAGCAAGTTTCTGTGAGATTAATAATTCGTTGCATAACGTTTTGAATACCGATTTATCAAGAAAATGTGCTGGAAAATACATCAGTATTTTATTTTACTCTTCAAGTAAATTTTAACTTTTTTTTTTATATCCTGTTCCTAAAATAACGATACATCTCCAAAGTAATAGGTTTTATGTCTTTGAATATCATATTTACTTCTAAAAGTATCCATCTTATTCAAATTTAAAGAATGTTAAATTTCTTTTGATACTCGTGAGAGGGCTCTAATGGATAAGATTTATTTTTTTTTAAGTAAAAGAATTCTCTGAGTTTTTTTGATGCCATAAACTGCTTCTAATAGCCAAGGAACTATGAAATGAACATAATAGAGAAGTAAATACTTAACATATTTACACTCGAAAGTAATGATTGAAGTATATTTTGTCGTGTGGGTTAGAATGCTTCAACACACACTGTACATTGTTATGAAACCACTTAAATATCTAATTTTTTTTAATTAATTAAAAGATGAGTAAAGATAAAATACGTAAATAGCTTAATTGTTTAAATTATATATATATACACACACACACACACACACACATATATATATATATATATATATATATATATATATATATATATATATATATATATATATATATATATATATATATATATATATATATATATATATATATATATATATATATATATATATATATATATATATATATATATATATATATATATATATATACATATTTATATGCCAATAAGGTACATCTACGTAGAAATATTTCTTCAAGTTGTTTTTAAGAAACAATTTATTTTTTTTTGTTTAATTTTTACAGCACATTTAACATTTATTATCTGATGTACTAGCTTGCTGTGTTTGAAATAAATATTAACCAGGAATTCCAATTCTCAAAGAATCCTAATTTCATACATTTTTTAGGAAATATTATAAAGTAGAATCAATATTCCTTTATTGTATTCTTATATAAATATGAATTATACAAAAATAAAGCATAAAATATCGAAAATTTTGAGTGAAAAATATTTTTTAATAATTTATTAATTATAATATGTGTGTTTTACATAATTCATATTTTGTATTACAATATGAAAATATTAAAAGTTTTAAAACATTTATATGAAATATAAGTATCTTAAAACTTTCTATCCAACATAATATATTATTTTTATAAAACATTTTTTATCGTATAGTAATTTATTTTAAAGAAGTTTCGTTTTTTCGCACAAAATGGTAAATTTATTTATGAATATCAAAACATAAGTTATTTTCTGCATATCATTCGGTGCATCTTATGAATTTCATGTTCACATGAGTCTATTATAGCGTAATTTAAGTGATATAATATATATATATATATTTACAAAAAATATCTTATTAAAAGGGACTCAGTGAAAATTTAAACAATATGTGTAGCACAGGTTGCACAAAACGTGATTGAAAATTAATATTTCAAAGAATGTATTTAATAAACAAAGAATATAAATATAATTATTTAATGAAATATTGAAAATATTTTTATAATAAATGCATATAAAATTCTTGCAAAAATCAAATAAATATATTATATATCGATGTAAACTACATTTAAATCTTCTTTCTGCTTAATAAAATTTTGTTTATTTCCATACAAAATATGCTGAAAAAATGTAAAAGTGATTCATCAATATTAGATAAATATGTTGTTTAAATTCATAAGATATCTTCAGAATTCAGTCTATATTTAGTGTATATGGATATACAAGTTTAATACTAGGACATTATGAGACAATAATTCTAGGTTCTGAGCTATAAATTAAATAATCATTTTAAGTTTGAAAGCTTAATTGTTCTGGGAGAATGTACGTAAAATTTATTGTGAATTGCGATATGTAATTACGTTTGGATATAACATAGTTTAATGCATTTTAATTTATTGATTATCCTTAAGTCTTCATACATTGTAGTTATTCAATCAGATTTAATTATTTGAACAATCATGATTGTTATCTTCAAAAATAGTAAAATTTGACTTAATTGTATTGTACACATAGTATTATGAAATGAGAAATATAGTTGTTATTTTTTATTAATTCTTAATACATATAATAACTGAAATTCGATATAAAAATGTTATCAATGTTATACTAGCATATTTAAAATGCATTGTTAAAATATATTTAAAAACAGTACTATTACTATGCACTTTAGTTATATTAATCCTACACTAAATAATCATTTATTATAGACTGCGCAATTTTTTAAAGACTAGTGTTTGACTTGCATATTTCTGGTTTATTCTTTGATTGCTAATCATGAGTTTTTGTAAGATATAATTATATCATTTTACATAATATTTAGAATGAAATGAATTTTTTTTTCCGTTTCAGGAATATTTCTTATTTTTAAATAAAATATTTACTTAATTAATAATTTTAAAAATTAAAAATTTTTATTTTCCGATTCCATGTATAAAAAATTAATAAAGTAAATTTTATTTCTAAAGTTATTAATTTACTAAAAAATGTTCATTTTATTTTTTATCAATAAACATGGAATATCTTACAAAAATTTCATATTTGTTTATTGTCAAAAATACTTTATTTCATAAAAATTCATTGAGAAAATTTTTAGAATTATAATGAAAAAGAAAATACTTTAAAAATGAAAAGCTCACATAATCATGAAAAACATTTTCTTAAATTATTCCATTCTTTCAACATATTTTGCAGATTTATTGTAAATAGAATATAAATTAATTCTTTAATAATAAATTGCATGTTTTTATATTAACATATGAACATGTAAAAATAAACTAGATATATTTATAAGATTTTTGTGAAATTAAAAAATGACAATAAGTTCACATTTAGAAATCTTAAGTAATTTAGTTTTTGAATGAATGTAGTGAACAATTACAGACCTATTAGGAAAATAAGAGACTTATTTTTTTTTCTTTTATTTAAACATTACGCAAACCCACTTTTCAAAAAAACATGTTATGCATGAAATTTTACTTTTAGCTATATATGCTTCCTAAACGAATTGAAATTAAAAAAATTTAACTTTATTTTAAATACTAATTATATCATTCATATAATTCTTTTATTAAATTTCATTTCTGAATTAAAATATGGGTTTCACTGAATGCGTTATTGCATTTCAAAATTGTTACACGTAATATTTAATTAAAAGCATATATTATTTAAACAATAATAAAAACATTTAATTCCTTTATTTAAATAAAAAGAAAATAGCAAAAATATTTATTCATAACAAATTTCTTATAATAAGCAAAATGAGGTTTTTTCCAATTCCTTTTTTTCTATGTCAAAAGCAAAAGAATAATCTTTATTATTTTATACTTAAGTGCTAATATATTATATCTAAACTCCTATATATGTGTTTCTTTGCGATTATTTTAACTGAAGTTTAGCTATTTTATTATTAATATAATTACAATCAAGCCACACTTCATTTAAAATATTCTCAAATCATATTATATTTTCTATTTTTAACAAACTTCTTGAAGCAGCTTATAAGACTTGTTAAGAATGTCAGATTTATGGCAAATGAACAAAGCTTTTATTTTGTTCTCCATATGAAGATTATATTTACGAAATAAAGAAATGAATTACAAATTTCGTACAAGTTGTCATGTGATCCATATGTTGATGAATTATAACATAATTGAAGCTTTTTTAGTCTGAGCATGGTTATTTGCTTTATTGAATTATATCAGTTTAAAATTTTAGAAAAAAAAATTGCTGAAAAATGTACAGAATAAATTATATTCAGAATATATTTCTTATTTTTAAACCCTTTAACAATTTAAATGAGTCAATTATGGATTTCGAAGTACTAGGGATTAAAAATATTTTTTTTTCAGTAAGGAAAAAGGAAATTAATGATTTAATAACAAAACAAGCTTAAAAGTGACAACTGTGAAAAATTTATGCTTTCTCATTATTCTGTTGTTGCTTATCTCCAAGGCATCTGACGGAATCAGACCGAATCGAATAATCTGTTGACGGAGAGGAAATCGATGACAAGTTATTATTCTGTGTAATCCATAATTGAATTCACTTTCATCAAATTCATTATACAGAAGAAATATTGGAATTATAAAATGATGATATTTTGCCATTGAAATGATTTAGCTGTTAATAAATATCTATTTCACAGTCGAAAACAGTTTCAAGCTATTACATACAATTTTAACATAATTAGTATTTAAAGAGGATTGATATAAAAGTGCATTATTTGCAAAATTTCTGGCAGAAGCATTGATGAAAGAAGGGATATAGAAAGAATTTGTTTGATTGTTATTAAAAGTTAAGACTTAAAGAGTTTGCAGTGTGTATTTAGCTTATCTTTATCATAAGTGTCTCAAAGAATGTAGTAAAGTCAGGTAAGTTGTGTTCAAGAGAAAATATTATTCATTAATTTTTCATCAGTTGTTATTAATCGTTAATTTGTTTAACTAACAGTAAATACAATTGGTTTTATAAACAAGTCTGCAGTTGAATGTATCAGCTTGTAAATATATTGATTGTTCCGTACATACAAATGTAATCTAACAATTTTATGATTTTTTATATAATATATATTGTTTCTATTTAAAATTGATATAATCTATGATAATTCACCTTTACATAAAAATTAATACGTTGTTACAAATTTTTTAATAATTCAATAACAATTAAATCATTTAAAACTTGTTTTATTACATTTTTATTATTTAAAAATCTTACTTTTAAATGATTAGTTACTTAATCTAATACACATACACCTTGTGAGTTATCAGTAAAACAAGTTGATTTTTAAAAAAGGCATTTTTTGAAAAATATTAAGAAAGTTATTCCTTGGAATAGAGATATTAGAAAACTTCGTGTATAACTCATTAATTATGAATATTAATGTATTTGTGTTCTAAATTCTATAACATATAATTTATATTTACATTTTAAATTAAATATCATTTAGTTTATAGTGTAAAAAATGTGTAACATAGGTCTGTATAAGATTATACATTCTACCAGAAATACTGTGTAATATATAACAATATTTATTGAAATTCTAAGTATTTATTATATATATCTTTAACTTCATGGATTTAAAATATAAGGAAAATACCACTATTATAGCATATTAATGGGGCTATTTCATTATATTTCTAAAATGAACAAAAATAACTTTTCCCTTTCATCAAAAAATTAATATAAACTCATCATCATTATTAACATAATTGTTTCTATTTAAAAAAATACTATGGCTTGAAAGAAAATCAATATTTCCCTTGTTCTAGGAAAATTGGTAACAGTGGAAAAGTGAAGATAAAATTATATATTTTCCATAATGGACAACGACCTTAAAACTAAGTAATATGTAGAAGACACTCATTTGAAACACTGATGAAAAAAATATGGGATCTAAAGTTGAACAAATTGTAGCGATGGATAATCATCTGTAATAGTGAAAACATAAAACTGATATAATTTGTCTTTGTATAACAAGTTAAACCAGAATGGCATATTATTCTGATCATACCAAGATAAAAATCTCTAAAAAGAGTTTTTAATATGAAATAATTAAAATATCAGATTTTTCAATAAAATTATTTTTACTAATTTTTAATTAAATCTATTTTAATTTTTATAAATAAAATTAAATTTAATAATAAAAATTTTGAAGTTTGTTTCTTTTTTTTTTTAATTTTAATAAATATTTTTTTTTGCTAAATAGGAAATAATAAGTAAGTCAGATTTTCTAGTTTCAACAAAGCTCTGAAAGAAAAGTGTCGAATAAGAAAACCGTGTGTCCGAAGTCTTAGTGCTTCCTGTCGTAGTGTAAAACGACATAACCAAACCCTGGGAAAATAGATATGTATATTTTTATTGCATTTTAAATTTAAGAGTTTCCTCTTTTCCTTTCAAACTAAGCTGTAATAGTATAAGGGAAAGGATGCAATAAAAATTGGCACAAGGAGCCAAGTGCAATAAAGAAATAAATTCTTCGTTTCGGAAGGGATGGATGATCGTGAGAAAACGGCAAGGGAAGTTTATGTTTTATGATATGATTTGTTTGTAAATCTGACCAGTCGGGATTAAGGGGGAGAGATTTCTGACCTATCCCATCGGAGTGTAGGACGTAATATGGAACTTTGGAAAACCAGTGGTGTAAAGAGGAGGAGCTAAGACGAGAATTTAAAAACTGCATCTAAGAATGAAAGACAGAGAGACACAGAGATAGAGAAAGTTCTCACTCACAGAAGTCTCTCAGACACACAAGGCAGAGAAGCTCCAGAGATGCCCGACAAAGAAAAGGAGTAAACGGAGTATGATTGCACTGGCCTGGAGATGTCCTGCCTCGAGAATCCTGAATGGGAATGCAGATGTCCGGCTAATAGATGAAGAAGAGGTGATAAAGTCTGAAAAGAGGTATACTGAATAGCGAGTCAAGTAAGATGCGGAGATATCAGCGAATGTAAATGCAAAGCGGAGATTCTGAGTAGAGGATGGGAAGCGTATGAAAAAAGAGAATCATCGACAACGGAGAGCGGCGAAGTCTCAGACACCACAATACTACTTCTAAAAAGGGTGTGTCTGACCTCCCGTTCCATTTCCCTCTGGTCATTATGATTATTGTGCAAATATCATAAAAATAATAATAATGTTAGAATCTTCTCAATTATTTAATCAAGCAGGTTTTAATTATAAATGTAAATACCTTTGTAATGAATTTGCTAAAATAAATTATTAAGTTTTATTGTATTTTTTTTTGAATTGATCTCTGTCATTCAATTATTTAAATAACGAATCTGGGTTTTCCTCGGAGTTTTCTAAAATTACCGAGGTCACCACAACACTTCCATATTATCAACAATTCATACAAAGTACAGAAAATTTTAAAAATTTAAATTCACTTTCCAAAATGTTTTCTATATTGCTGAGGAAAATTTTCAGTTACAATGAAACACAGAATATACATCCGAACACATACAAATAAGAAACACGTAATAAAGCTTTCCAAGTGAAAGACTCATTATCAGGCAACACTCATTATGGCCACTATCTGGATGAAAAAAACACGATTGGTTCCGTCTTGAGGAAATTGCATGGGCTGATGCAATTCATGCTATCCTAACTCAGTGTTACCCAAAACTTAGGAATATAAATGCTGTTTTTGCTATCAGAGATTTTTCTTTTGAGTACAGTTTTGCACGATATGTACTATTAAAAAAATTTTATTAAACATTTAATCATATTTCATTACATATACATTATTCATATATATTTATTTCAAATGTGAATTAATTTTTTTACTACTTGAATTTTCTTATGAAATTACAATTTTCTTGCGCAGCAGTTTATTTTACAATAATCTATTTCAAAAGGAGAAATTTGAAATTTTACATTAAATTTCTGAGAAAATATACATGATTTCAAAAATTATATAACATTGTATTACAGTGATATATATATATATATATATATATATATATATATATATATATATATATATATATATATATATATATATATATATATATATATATATATATATATATATATATATATATATATATATATATATATATATATATATATTCTTAAAGATCAATAAATTTTTATAGGGATCATAATACAGGAAAAATATTTGAGTGGCGATGTATTAAATAAAATAAAAGCATAAATTTAAAAAATATAATTTCATAATAAATATTTATCCTCAAATATGGATTAATACTTGTATTTTATGTTCGATTTTAATATTTTTAATTAAATATTAGTATATATAATAAAAAATTTAGAAATCTCACAAACTTACTCTTTTTAAGCTGCTGTCCCTTATTTCTGATACGCTTTTAACAATTATTATGTAAGATATGTAAGAAAGATATGAAATGAAAGGCATGGAGAATTAAAAATGTTTCAGTAAAGAGGAGTGATGTAACAGAGAGCAGTAACATAATCTCAAATGATATAAAATAGACTATTGGGACATTACTAAAAGGATTCTTCAAGATAATTTTTATTCTTTCTAAGCAAAAATAGTCTCGATATTCTTGTAGTACTTTTCTAATGGTCACGAAAAATTGCTTGAATTTTAGGAAAAAGAAAATATTAAATAAACTTGCATTTTAAGATTGTGATCATAATTTTTTCTTAATGAGGCTTAGAATACCTCAAAGTTGAAAATTATTGTCAAAGGAATAATTTATGTTCGGTTTTTGTTATCAGACGTTACGTCTTCTGCAAGATGGTTGTATTGTTACAAAAACTTATGCTTAAAGAAAAATGATGATTTTTCTGGAACTTTTCATTCAAATGATTTTAAAAATAAAAAAGTTTTTGGTGTATTTAATATTTATAAATGCTTTGGATATTTTATATCCAAACTTAAATATTTTATATAAATTAATTTTATTTATATCTCTAAAAAATAACATTAAGTAAATATGTCTACAGAAAAGAAAATGTAATTGAAGCAATTAACATAATCTCAATTCAATCCTTTATGATGTGTTAAAATTGCTCTCTGTAATAGAGAAAGAAATAAAGTCACCCTAAACCGTAAAATTATATTATATATTAAAATATGAGTAGTTTTTATATCTATAATTAAAAATAAATAAATTTGTTGATTTTTAAGGTGACTAAGTAATACTTTCCTTACGCTTTCATAAAAGTTCATTGACTAATTTATGTAACAAGAATGGACATTAGCTGAATATGCTTTTCTTGAACTGTCTTATTGAAATTTACTGTTAAATCATGCTCACACGTAGATAGATATTGTCAAAAGAAATTATTTGTATGATGATTCCTGGAATTATTTAATTTCTTAAATTGTTTAACTATTTAAAAAATAACTTAATCTATGATTGGATAGAAATTAGATATAAATTTGATAAGAATTAAATACGATAACTGTGTAAAGTATTTGTTATGTATGTAAGTATTCTAGTTTAGAAATCTTAATTCACTCCTTTGGCGTTAGTAATAATTAAAAATATTTCTGTTCATAATTTCTTTATAATATAGACCTGATAGTTTGTATAGTAAAAAATTTATATCACCAAAAGCAATCGAAAAACTATTTCCTGGATCTTTTAAGCAATCATATCCTGATTAGAATGCTCATGTATTTTTCATTCTAGTTTCTTATATCTTCCTCAAAAATTAACAAACATAAAATAAAATAGTAAACATTTTTAACTATTAACACAAATTAGTAAAATTTGTTCATTTAGTGTCTTGAAAACTATGTGATGGTATGCCATTTAATTGCAATATATTATAAATAACAAATATTATAATCAATCAAAAAATGCAATTTAGATTTTAAATATGTAACCAATGTAAATTAAAGCCATCGTCAAATTGTAGTAAGTAGTCATTAAAGAGATAGTTTTATAATCATTATATCTCAGTCATGCAAAGTGTTAATGATTTCTCATATTAAAAGATATGTATAATTTTATAGTTTTATTAAAATATTTGTTTATTAAACTCAGATCAGCTTATATTTTTCTAACAATATCATAAATATTTTAGACATAACATTTGTTTTTGTTCGTATGCAGTTACAAAATTTTACTGCAACTAAAAGGAGAATATAATAACTTAATTTGTTATTAATTTCTGTAAAAGAAACTCCCTCAATTCTATTTTAAATTACCCTTACTTCAAAAAAGATTAATACTTTTGTATATAGGCAAACATATCAAAGTCAAAATTATTTTAAAATTTCGTTACATTAAAAAATAATATCTTTTTAAATTAGTCAATTTGTAATAATTCAACTTTTATGTCACAGAAGATTCTTTATTGAAATATATTCCAAGCAATTTTATATGCATTCATAATTTTGAACTGATTTAAAACTACATGCATTCATAATAAATTATCATGATTTCATTAACTTTGCCTCTATTACATTACCTTAGTTTATCATAAATTTTGCAGAAAATAAAATAGGTTTTATAACATTTGATAAATTGATTTCAGTATTCATCCAAGTAACTAATTAGCAATTTATAGAAAAATATAATAAAATATTTAAGTGATATTTTGAAAGAAACCAAATATTTTATACAAATGTTTATTCATTAAAATTTTGTACTCATGATTTTAAATAGTTCATTATTTTAAATATTTAACTTCGTATAAAAATACTATCATTTTTTATTATTATTAATTCAGCAATTAATAATTTTACAAAAAATAATTTTAGTGGGAAATATGGAGCATTTTTTCCATAAAAATTATACTGATATGAAAAATTTTGATTTTTTTTCTTTTATAAGAATAACTGAAAAAGTATGTTTAATATAAAGTAATAGTTTTGATTGTGAAAATGATAAATTATAGCAATATTTAATCTTACTAAATTTTAAGATTATTAACATTTATTTCTTACAAAATATGAGAAAATGTTTTATTGCTTAAAATGTTATAACTAATGGTGATTATTGTTTGATATTTAAGTTGAAAATAATTTAAAAAATTTAAATCTTTTGGAATTCAAGAAATATTTTAGAATTGATAAAACCAACATACAAAAATTTGATTAAATAAAATATTTTTATGAATACATATATATCCATTTACATTTACAAAATTATGCGTCTATGATGGATAAAATTATATATACTTTGATTATTTAAACACATATTCTCAAAATATATTTAAACTCAGAAGGAAACTGGTTTACTCTTTGTGGCAGTTCTTCCCTTGTTTTATCGGCTGTTTTCATTGTTATACTATTTCGTAAATAAGAAATAAAATGTAAATATGCAACATTGAAATAACTTAACAGCAAAGTCTTCATTTCACATTATTAAAACATATAAAATGTAATAAAAATACATTTAATAAATCAATTTATGAATAATATTTTCTTATTCGTGAATTATATTTAAAGGTGAATTTTTAAATTAGAAAATTGATTATAAATATAATTAAAAAAATAAATACTTGAACTTTGGTTTGTATTTGTCTATAGTACAATTCAACTACACACTTTTTTTTATGAAATTCTGATCAAAAATGATTAATTACTTATGGTAATATAATATTGGGAAATTATTTTAAGGAGGTTATTAAAATATTGAAACTTGTGAATAAAATTTGTTTCGTAAGCACACAAAAATAATAATTTCTACCTGTTTTTATAAGTAAAAATTGCATACAGTCTGATAATTTGTGTTAGATTTATAGAAGTTAAATAAGTATGATATTTTATCAAAATCATGTTAGAATGTTGGACTTCTCATATTTCTAAAGATGCCATATTGTATGAGCCTATTCAGGTACAGCAACTGAAACTGAAATATCTCAAATTATTCAAGTTTCTAGAAGTTCTGTATTTAAAATCATGTTAGCATACACTTACCAAAGCAAGCCAAGATTGCCTTAGTAAAATAATGATCAGAAGGAAAGGCGCAACTAATGATAATAGCGAGCATTAAATAAGTTTTAAAATCTAAAAGACGAACAATTTTAAAAAGTAACCACAGTGCTCACTCAGCAACTATTTCTTTGATGTCAATGAATGGAATGAAACGTTGCTCTGATACAAGGAATATGTATGTGTGCACATGAAATGTGCCACAGACTTTAGTGCCAAATGTTATCTAAAATAATGATACACTCACAGAATGAGGTCAATTTATAAGTAGAAAGGAGTGATACGATATGAATAAGCGTGTTATATATATATATTTTTTCTACAATTTGAGGCGTGCAGTTTCGGAAGAAATCTCTACAAGCGCAAGATCGCAATTGACTCCTTGTAGCTGTCAATCATGGAGACGGATCTATCATTGCATGAGCAGTTGTATCGAGGTATTCTGCTTGACCAATCGTAACTCTGATAGCAAAAATCACTAGTAGATGTACAGAAGAAATTTTGCTTGACAAATTAAATGATTCAAGCTTTATTTCATGCAGGAATTTTCCAAGAAAATAAAGCACCTATCCAAACAGCGGGATGTATCCAATCATGGTGCGAATAAAATGAGGACGAAGATATAAACATCTCCAATAGACACAGTTAGTCGTTCTCAATGTAACTGAGTCCATTTCAGGACATTAAATACCGAACTGATATCCTTCACTGATATCTCTCCAAGAACTTTCAAATTATCTGAATGATAAATAGTACAATATTCCTCTGTACACAGTCCATTGCATGTATGAAATGATTCTAAGGTATATCCAAGTTTTATTATATAACAAAAAGAAATTTTTATATTAGACTAATAAAGCAGGTCTTCATAAATCCACACTTATTCCATTATATTGAAAATAGCTTTTACATACTATAGTTGAATGATACATTATTGTTTATTCCTTTAATAAAGATTGATTTAAATAAAATAATTTATTTTAAATAATACAATAAATTTTATTGAAATCTCAAAGTGAATAATTAAACATAATATTGCATTGAAGTTATTTTTGAACAAATGATACATTTTCAATAAAGTTACATAAAAGTTTTAATTAAAATACGATATTTTTAATAATTACTGTAAATATATGTAAAGCAATTTTAATATATTAATTTTAATTATTCTTGTAATTATTTAAAAAACCACTTTTTTATGAAACATATAAGTAGTGTAAAACTTATTATATTACAGAAATTATTTATTCAATAATTTCTGTAACATTGATTATAAATTTATCAAATTCAATTCTTACCATAAAATTTGCTAACATTTATTTCGACATTTTAATGAAGAACAAATAACAAATTTTTAAATTTCGAAAGTGTATTGTATAAAATAGTAATTCTCAATTAATTATTTGCATTTCATTTTTTAAATTTTGTATCATTGTAATTTTTCAAATATTAATAATTTGTGGTTTTTAAGTAACGTAACTGAAATCCTTATTTTTATTAACTATTACATTTATGTTATTAATTTATTGTATGCTTGAAATAGTTTTGAAATTAATTTCATTAGAAATCTTTTGAAAACTAATTAGTTTTAATTGATATATGGAAGCAAGCAAATTTGTTTCTGAATATATTTTAAATTAATTTTCCTTTCCTTTGATGTCTCATTATATAAGAATATCTTTGATGTGGTTAGAATGAAAAAAATTTACAGAAATAAAAAATTATTTCAATTATAACATACCGTAATATATTTTGTTTCAAATCATAATTTTACTTTTGAGAAAATAAATCTCACAATAAAAAATTTTGCTCAATAAATAATTTTATAAATCTGTAGCACTTATATAGTGCAATTTGTTTTTTTGAAACTATTTAAAATATTCTGAAACAATGTTTGGAAATTTCTTAAATTTTATCAATTTAGTTATTTGTAACTAACTTGTAAATATAAATGTAAGCTGTATGTGAAAAGATTTCAAAATGCACTGTTTGTACAAAAAAAAACTAGATGAATATTTAAACTATTAAGTAAAAAAATAGACAACATTTTAACAATATCTAATAGCAGCTAAGGGAATGTATCTACTGAGGCATTTGATGCTTCTCAGGTAACTATTGTAGTTTATTTATTTGAAATTGCTACATGTAATATTAATAATATAATATTGAATGTAATGGAATTGAGTATTAATATGTTTATATTAAAAAATAGGAGCGCTTTTATGCTTAAAAAATATCGTTAGTATTAAAGTAAAAGCATAAAAACATAGTTCATAAAATCACTTTTACACTTAAAAGAATGAATTAAATGATTGGTGTTTTTAATACACCATCGATTAAAGTAAAAGTAAAAGCAATTTTTAAGCAAAGTTTGAAGTGAAACTATGGATTTTTGTTTGTAAAGTTATTTTGATATCAATATTAAATTTATAAAATATAACCAAACGATATCCACAGCTGATAAATATGACTTATGTATACTCTCAGTGACATCAGAATTATTTTCAATACATTTTTCTCACTTAATCTCACATTAAGAGGATATTCTTTCGTAATTATCAAATTTAATTTTTTATGCCTAAAATGCACATGTAGATTATTTTGTATAATGAACAACTCGTTATTTATTATAAACAGCAATTCTTATAAGAGTTTAATATCCATGACTACTCTTCCTAAAGGGATTTTATACTAATACAAACCTCAGTCTAAGCAATTATAGAGGCACATTCAATACAGTTCATTATACCTCATTAATTTCAGATGAAACTTCATGAAGTTTGCAGAATCTGAAAGGCTTATGGACCAAAGCGCCATACCAAATTTTCCAAAGTAGAATATGTTTTAATTACATTATCGATGATACATAACAGTATTTTGCAAATATTTTTTTTGTGAATTAAAAATTTTCTCGTTATCAAAATATTATTTAACTGATGTTCTCCTTTAACTTACATTTGTTCTGAAAAAGTCAAGCTTTATGTCTTTAATAGTGAAATAGTAGCGGTAAATTTGTTTACCATTTGATTAATCGTAATTATTATTAGATAAAATAGAATGTTCATGACAAATCATGTATTGTTTTACCATTTTTTAATAAACTGAAATGATTTTAGCAATAATGAAGCATAATCATACTCTGGTTAAAGTAAACATAAATAGACTCTTTGTATGTAATAGGTTTTCTGCTAAGGTCAGATAAACATCTTAGAAAGTCAAGTGCACACTTATAAATTTATCGATTGGGCAACGCCCTTTAAATGAACAGACCCATTTCAACAGACTTTCTTCTAACGCACACAAATAGCACAGAAGTGAACAAAGCAATTGTGGAAGAGGAGCTTTTATCAAAAATCCTACTTCTAAATATTGCTTCAAAAACATAAATTCTGACAACTGTTTTAAATTAATGTCAACGCTTATTGCAATCGAAAAAAATGTTTTTGTTGAACGTATTACTGAGACTGAATTTACAACTACACTACTGGCCATTAAAATTGCTACACCAAGAAGGCGACATGCTACAGACGTGAACTTTTTACGAAAAGAAGAAGGTGCTGTGATATGCAAATGATTAGCTTTTCAGTGCATTCAGACAAAGCAGGCGCCAGTAGCGACACCTACATTGTGTTTAAATGAGGAAATTGTTCAGCCGGTTCCTCATACACAAATTGCATTTGAACGTTGTTACCTGGTGAAAAATTGTTGTGATGCCTCGTGTAAGAAGGAAAAATGCGTACCACTAAAATTGCTACAGGAAGAAATGCAGATAACAAAATGATATTTATTGGGCAAATATATTATACTAGAAATAACAAGTGACTAAATTTTCCAAAACTTTGGCTAGATAGATCCTGAGAAATCAGTACCCAGAACAATCACCTCTGGCAGTAATAACAGCAGTTATACGCCTGGGCATTGAGTCAAACAGAGATTGGATTGAATGTACAGGTACAGATGCCCATGCAGCTTCAACACGATGCCACAGTTCATCAACCGTAGTGACTGGCTTTTAGTGACAATTCATCCGCTCGGCAACCATTGACCTGACGTTTTCTACTGGTGAAAGATCTAGAGAACGTGCTGGCCTGCGCAACAGCCGAACATGTTCCGTATCAAGGAAGGTCCGTACAATACCGGAAACATGCGGTCGGGCCTTATCCTGCTGAAATGTAGGGTTTCGCAAGGCTCGAATAAAGGTTAGCGACACGGGTCGTAACGCACCAGAAATGAAACGTGCACTATTCAAAGCACCGTCACTGCGAACAAGAGGTGATCGAGACGTGTATCCAATGGCAAACCATACCATCACGCCAGGTGAAGGGCCAGTATGACGATGACGAATGCATGCTGCTAGTGTGGGTTCATCACGATGTCGTCAAACACGGATGCGACCATCATGATGCTGTACACAGAACCTGGATTCATCTGAAATAATGACGTCTCCCCATTCGTGCGCCTGCGCCCAGGTTCATCGTTGATCACACCATTGAAGGCGCTCTTGTCTATGACGCAGCGTCAAGGGATGCCGCAGCCATGGTCTCCGAACTGAGAGTTCATTTTGCTGCAAACCACGTTGAACTGTTCGTGCAGACACTTGTTGTCTTCCAAACGACCCCGTTTCTTGACTCACGGCTCGTGACGTGGTTGCACGATCCATTACGGCAATGCGGATAATATGCCTGTCTTCTCGGCTGCTAGTGATAGGTGGCCGTTGAGATGCCGCATGGCGTTCCGTATTACCGTCCTGAACCCATCAATCCCATATTCTGCTACCTGTCATTGGATCTCAACCGACACGAGCAGTAACTCTGCAATAAGATAAACCGCAATCTCGGTACGCTACATTTCGACCTTTATCAAAGTCAGAAACGTGCTGGTAGGCATTTCTCCTTTTTACACGAGGCATCACAAAAACTCTTCTCCAGGCAACAACGTTGAAATACAATTTGTGTATGAGATACCGGCTGAAAAAATTCCTCATTTAAACACAATAAAGGTGTCGCTCTTGGCACTTGCTTTGTCTGAATGTGCTGAAAAGCTAATCATTTGCATATCACAGCACCTTCTTCCTTTCGTATAAATTTCACGTCTGTAGCATGTAGCCTTCTTGGTGTTGCAATTTTAATGGGCAGTAGTGTAAAATCCCCTAAAACTATTTTGTACTTAAGAGGATATACAAAAATGTTTCTTTTTTCCACAACTATACAAGAGTGAGGAAATATTTTAAAATTTCAATATTATTTGATAAATATATAAATATTATTATAAAATATTTATTTGTTTAACATTAGTATTATAAAACATAATTATTAGAAAAATCAATGTTTCATTCTGAAATACCCAGTAATTAACTGAACATGCATTTTATAATTAATGAAACAGTTTATAATCACAAAAAATGTTTTAAAAATATGAATAGAGGTAAATGTGTTTCTATAATATAATACAATATATTATGAAAAATGTTATTTTGAGTTCAGTGGGTTGTTATTTTAAAGTTTCCTTACATTTGAGTTACAAATTTGATATGAATTTATTATTTGACAGTCAATAGTCATGGATTTAAGCATAATTACTTTATAGTAGAAGCCTAAAATAATGTATCTAATTATGCATGTGAAAAATTAATAAATTAGCTATGATTCCTTGACAATATTCAAACAAAATTAGAAATATAAATAAAAAAACAGACTCATAACTGAATTTCTGTTTTGAAATGTAATATTTTCTAAAATGTGTGTCTCTTTCAACAATTTATTTCAATATTTCTAAAATAAATTTTTATAAAAATCACTTTGGTAAACCTCCTTCAAAAGAGAATTCTTATTTTTGTAAACATATTTGCAAACATTTGAATGATTTTGAGATAAATTTAACTATAATAATCTGGTTATAATTGACAATAATATGCTTAATATTTAACAGGATCGTTTATCTTTTAAATAAGGTGAACAATTAATTGAAAATTTATAAATATACAATTTTGGACAAATAAAATTTTTTATATTTATAAAATTCTTCTTAAAACTTTAAATTATGTAAAATTTTATTTGTTTTTGATTAGCAGCTTCCTTTTCTCTTAGTTATGAGTCATAACTCATTTCATGCAGAAATAATTTACTCCTTCTAACATCTAAAACTGTATTAGAATATTATTGTTTATTTTCTTTTGAACCGATTTGTAAACAAACATGGTTTTTTATAGAAACACTTAGCTTTAAAAAACTAAAACTGTCAGTTTTTCTTATTTTTGATTAAAAAAAAATCCAGTTAAAAAGGTGCACCAGAAAGTGACAGCAATATTCCTTTTAGAGATACGGAATGTTTCTTTTAATTTTTCAATATATATAAATAAAAGACTTATTGAAATTTTGTACAATATATATGTATATATATATATATATATATATATATATATATATATATATATATATATATATATATATATATATATATATATATATATATATATATATATATATATATGTGTGTGTGTATATGCATGTATGTTTGCTTGGTGAAAAAAATAATAAAATTTAAAAACTGACAAAAATTTCTTATTTGGTTATATTATTAACATGTAGATATACACAGAAGGAGAATTTTCTGTAAGCTTCAAAGCAAATACAAATTTTATATTAGTAAGTAAAAACATCAATATCATTAATTTACTTTCATAGAGAAAATGCTTATAACAAAAGAGATTTAAATCTTTTCCCTTCAGGTTTTTTAGAGAAAAAAAAATAAAATGAGTAGAATAACAAGATTCTTAGATTCTTTTCTCCTTATTTTTAGTCAGGTTTCATATTATTCAGGATGATAATGGAATGAGTTTAATTTAAAAATATTTACGGTTATTGACATCTAAAAAGGTTAATATAAGTTAAGTAAAAATAAATAAGAGTTATTGATTAGCATTTGTAACTAAATTGATTTTACGCTAAGTTTTGACATTATATTCATTCATAAAATTACGTTTTTGTAAAAATTTTGAAGAAATATAAAACTATATACTTTATTTTTTAATATATGTGTTAGTAAAATATTAAATACAATTGAAAAACAATGTTTTTAACGGACTATTTTTTCTAAATCTTTATGTATAATTACTATATTCTATTAGATATTATGTTATGAAAAATGTAAAGTATATTTAATTTATTGTACGTTTCATAAAGTTTACATACTAAAATGTAAGCCTATGTCATATTTAAAAAATCTTGATTTCTAGTATTTTAATAAAAATTCTTTATGTACAGTATCAATTAAGTACAAAAAAATAATAATGCAAGATCTTATAAATCCTTTCTTTATGCAGACAGCTACACTTTTGACTTGCATTAACAAGAATGTCACTTCCATGCTTATACTAATTAAAAGTCTTTCAGTAGTTGACCTTAGCTCAATTTTCCTAATATTTTCAAGGTGAATTTCGCATGGTAAATTGGCTCTCAGGCAAAATTAAACATAAAGTTTAACAGGAGAGTAATTATAAAGCATATTTTACAGGAGAGTAATTTGTAAAAATAGTTAAATAAAAATACAGCATGATAAAAAATGGCTCTAATAAGTCATATAAAACTTTCTTGAGCTTAAAAAATGCTTAAAATGATATTGACTATTAAGGATATAGAGAATATCAAATTCATTTTGAAAAGACACAAGCTTGAAAATTTCGGGCGCCATTATTTGCTTAAAAAAATAATATTACAAATGATCAAAGCATTAAATTAATTGAAAGCAATTAATTCTTACTGTGATTTACCTGCGAAGAGTAGCTTATACTTAGACTATTTTATAAAGTTATTGAATTAAGTTTTGAAATATGAAGCCGAAGTTTCCCGTAATTTTTACTAATAGCTATGTTGTGAGTCTTTGTTTTGATATCAATCAAACCTTTTTTACATTTTAAATTATTTTGAAAGAAATTTTGTTACAGAAATAAGTCCTTAAAATTAATGTTTTCATACTAAGAGGTAAGCCTATGCCATATTAAAAAAATGTTCTTAAAACTTTAATTTCAAAGATTAAATATTAAAAATTACATATTTCTTTGCTAAAAAATTTATTATCAATATTTAGTTTTGATTTAGTAATAGGAAATGATTCACGAATTTAAAAGCCAGTTAGGAAAAGTTTTTATAAAATTAAGTACAGACTACTCATGCGAATATAAATATTGGAGGTATAATACATTGCATTTAGTTTTCTATATTAATTTTACATTATGAAATGTCTTCCAATCTATTTAAGGCTGATTTTTGAGAAACTTAATCCCATTCTAGAGGACCCAGCTCAGAGGCTTTCGAATTTCAGAAAAATTATAATGAATGTACTAGGAATGTCGCTTGTATCAAATCCCAGAAACGGGAGATGAAAATACAGAGGAGGAATTTTGACTTTAATTCAGTCTTCCAATTTGAGCTTATCGACATTAACAAAGGTTTAGAGTAGTTCTGTACTTAGTCTAAATAAAATTTGAATCCCAAATCAAAAGTTATATACAATACTTGGACAACAGGTATACTATGAGAGATTCAGTGAGTGTAAATATCTTTAAGAATACTTAAACAAATACTTTTAAAACCGAACCACCTACAGCTGATATCTTCTTATAGGCGCATTTGACGGTGATGACATCATGGACATCATAGCCACATTGGGAGTTGTTAATGCTTCATTACTATCTACTCCGCTTACTTATTTGGAACTTTTTTCAACTGCTAAAATCATAAATGAAGCCATTTGGCTTATTCAGTCTTCATATCATTCATATCTTAGTTCCCCACCGGGAAGCTACTTGACTCTTGCTTGTTGTCATAGGTATACGATAATTATTATCTATTTTCATAATTCTACATAATTACTTAATTCATGTCTTTCTCTGACGTTTATAAGAGCTCAATAAAACGGGCTTCTTTAGTCAGCATTTTATCCGGTCAGGGATTATCTTGGCAGGGTACTTATATTGGCTCATTCTTTATTTTGGAATTTTTTTAATGGTAGACGAATTCATTAATTTGATATAGCTCACCTATACTAGGGGATGTACATCATAATCATATTTAGTTTCTATTTTATTTATATTGAATTTAAATATTGAAAATGGTGAATTATATTGAGATGTAGTATAGTATAATATTAATATTAAGCAACATATTTCTGGTAACTTGTCTTATTCGATGAAATTTCAACGGAAATCTATGATAAAATACCAGTACTGTGTATTTTTCAGATAATTGTCGAAGTAAGTTCAAGGATCTATGAAAAAGAAACTCTCTTTTAAAATACAATATTGCTAATGTGTTTTAAATTTCTAAATTTTCTTATGAATTTCAATTTATAATTGACATTTAATGTTTGGTTTCAGATATTGATGAATCCTTTAAGATTTTTATAAGATAAGAAAAATTACTAAAGATTAAATTTTAAGTTTTTAAGCAAAAGTGTCCTGTTACTTCAAGAATCCTTGCTTAGAAATCAAAAATATCATGATAAAGTAAAATTATTTCAGTTTTTTTTCAATTTCTCATGTGTTGAATATAGTTTCACCACTGCTTATATAGTTACCATAACCTTATACCATTATAGTAAATATACAAGAAAAAGCAGCAGTTATATACTATTAAATTTCATATATATTTAAATGTATTTAAATCGTATATATTTATATTTTCAAGGGGACAAAACAATGTCTCTCTTTGAATTAATCATTTACAAACATTTTTATATGCATATCTCAAATAGATATAAACATATAATTCCAAATGAAAAAGTAATTGAAATAAATATTTTCACTCGATTTAAATTTATGGGATTCAAGCGGTTGTTTGTCTGGAAAATATTTAAATTTATGTGAAGAAAATTTAAATTTATTTTACAGTTTTTGCCAAATAATCAAAATATATAGTTAAAAGGACAACAAGGCTGAGGAAAATGTTCTATGATAGTTTATATAGTATTCTAAACTGTAAAAACGTTTTATGGAATAAACATGTAAAATGAAGAATTAAATTGAATATTTATTGTCTAAAAATTTACTGTATATGTTAGAGTTCAAAATCTAAGCAAAAATTTTGCAAACATTCTTCAAATTATCTATACAGAAACTATTTCTATTAAGCTTCATGAAAAAAAGTACAGTTGTATGGCTAAACAAATCTATATATCAAATGTGAATCATATTTTGTATTTCCTTTTGCTATCTTTTTAACATATAAATTTGGAATTATTTGCTCTTAAATATATTTTGTTTTGTGATTTCACTTTAATACACACTATAATTTTTTTTATCTTTCATTATTTTTGTTGAATTAATTTAAAATATTGCCCAGAATTTTTTTCAGTAAAAAGTATTTATTCGACAGAAAAAAAGTATTTATTCGACATTTATACCAATCTATTGTTTATAAATTGAAAACATCTAAAACCACCACTCAGTTTTGAGTATTTTAATATTATTAAAATTATATGGATATTAAAAATTTTGAATATTATAATACAATTTAATTTTTATATTAGTTGTTGCTTGCTATTATAAAAATACATATAATTTAGTGTCTCTAACATTTCATAGATGCACTTTGCATTGAAAACTAAGCACAGTTTTTAAAGCAAACTATTTAAATTAATGATCATGTAGAATAATTCCATACTTTTCTTGATAATGGTTTTTCTATTTTTTTAAATATTGATTTGCAATGTAATTTTTGAATTTTTATCTATTTCTTTTCTTCTGCATAACTTTATGTAACCTTTACATTTTCATATTATACATATACATATATATATATATATATATATATATATATATATATATATATATATATATATATATATATATATATATATATATATATATATATATATATATATATATATATATATATACATATACATATATATATATATAACTTATATTATTCAATCTGATTTATGTTCAATTTAATTTTATCATTATATAGAATAACAATATAATTACTAAATCAAATTCAATTCAGTTGTAAATAAAATGAGGAAAATAAAATAAATCAATATTTTTTTTAATTTAAAAAAATAAAAATTTAATAATTAAATTAAATCAATGTTTCTCAATCAATAAATGAAAAAATAAAAGTAATTTGAAGCTGAAATAATATTGCTCACTTTTCAGTTCGAAAACTTCATTAAATTACTTTTATACCTACATACTGCTCTTATCAATTGTATATTAAAGTAATTTTATCGTGATAAATTTGGTTGAAAAATTACTTTATCTTAAATATTTTCATAATAATAGAAGTTAGAATAGGTGATTTCTCAAAATAAAAACCTTTAACATTTAGTAAATGATATATCTCCACAAAGTATCTTAGTTATTTAATGAAGTCAATCAAAAATATTTATAAAAGCCTTTTTATCTGTCATTTTAGGAATTTACCTTTGAAGTGAAACCATATCATTTCCCGTACTATTAGAAGGTTTTTGAATTTTCTATTGTGTCATCGTTTTTATTCTTATCATTTTGCTCATTTATTCTTTGAATATATTACTTTAGCTTAAACATAAAATGTGAAGAATTATAATAATATAAAGATGTTCGGTGTGTGTTTTAAATACGGTGTATATTTTGTTGAGAGTATTACAAAATAAATCATAAATATAAAAATGAAAATGCTTTTAGAAAAATTATATTTATTCATTATAAAATTCTTGATAACTATTAAATTATCTAAGACAAAAGTGACGCAAATAATCAACATTTAATTTTTTCCTTATTTAATTTAAATTTTAAATTTTTTTAAATATATGATATTATTGAAAATTACAAAAAAATATTCTTCACAAGGAAATATTAGTGCATTGATGTATATTTTTAACTGCACAAACGACGTAAAATTCTATCACTCATTTTATAAACATAATATATTAATAAAATATAATGTTATTAATATCATATAGAAAGAATATATTTGAAAAAAAATATCAAATGAAATGTTGTGTTGGACTGTAACTAGGTAAGAAATAGATACTTAAATTAAAAAGTATATTAAGTAGTGTATATTTTTAAATTGGTTAATTTAGGGGAAAAATAGTACAGTAGCAAGTAAAATAACCATCTATTAATTTTAAGAATTATTTTAAAATATTAATGTTGTGTGTGTTTAATTATTTTTGTTCTGGATTTCCATGTATTCAAAAATTGATAAAAATATAAAGTAAAATAATTAGTCAAAATATCCTTATTTTTTTATACATTTGGATATATTTGGAATAATTACCTTTTAAAATATACATTTAAGCTTATTTTGAATAATTAAATAAACGCTGAATTAACATTATATTTCCAAACATATTAGATTTCATATCGCGATATTTATATTAAAAGAATCAAAACATGTAAACATATAAAAATATTCAAAATTAGGTTAATAGGGCATTAAAATAGTCTTCAAAATTAACTTAAAAATGTAATATTTAGAAATCTAATTCAAAATTTTATTGTAAATTAAGATTTTCCAACTATGACTAATAATGCTTGTTTGTTTTACGAAAACAAAAGGGTTGTCAGTTTAATATAAAGTAATATTTTCCTTCTGTTATTACTAAAATATATGAAATTTATGAGTATGAATGTATGGTATTACTAAAATATATGAAAAACTAAAGATATTTATATGAAGAAATGTAAATATATCGGAGTTTCTGCGAATTTACTTTGATGTATTGAAGAGCCATGAAGTCTATAAGCTTACTGAATAGTCAGGTAGGCGATAATTTATTCAGCGTTGGCGTAATATTTGTAAATAAGCCAGTACGATAAATGTTTCTTGCGAAATATCGAAAATATGAAAGCATGATTTAGAAAAAGAAGAAATGCACTTACTTCTGCATACTTTAATACTTATAATTTAAACTACATAAGACAACTGGGAAACGTATTTGCTATAAAATGAAATAAAGAAAATATTTCTTGTTAATGATTCTGTAGCATTGGTTATTGTTTTTACACAAACAACCTATTAGTTATTAAAAATATTTATATTTTTCTTTAAAAAAAGGTTTGTTACAAATTGCTGTTTCATATTCTGTTATTTTTTCCACTCGTCGGCTGATTACATTGGATTCTACAGTTGAAAGTGTATTTTGATTGACTAAAACGTTCGATGTTAGAATGGAACTTAGAAACCATCAAAGATTAATTCGAATCTTTAAACGTTTAGGTAAAAGCTCAGCTATAAGCGGAAATATTTTTGGAATACAAAAGTATTTTAGAGGGAGAATATTAGAGAGGGAGAATATATATAGATCAGTTCATGGAAAATATTAGATATCTTTAATAATTTAAAATTTCAGAAGAAGGATCTTGCATTTTGTAAAAGTTGCAATAAGTAAATCTGAATAAGGTTAAAATGTTGATATAGAAATGAATAAATATAGATGGAGTCGGGGAATAAGCTACTGTACTCTTAGATGCTGAAAAAGCAGTTCCTACTACGCATCACAGAACTGAATATGTCATGTGCTCTACAGTTTATATTTTATAGTATCTCTCTTTGTTAAAAAGGCATTTCGGCAAAAAATTGTGTCCGTAAAAAAGTTTCTCCTGTTTTTCATTATTATTATTATTATAGTTGTTGCTTTTCTTTTAGTACATTTGGGATATTAAGTTTACTTCCATTTATCTTAATAGTAAAGAAACATTTATTTGAATTTTGTACCAAATAATGCATATAGCTATGTTAAATTTTAGTAGATTATTATTAAAAAAATAAATAAATAAAATAAAAAATAAGGTTAGTTTTTCTGTCATAATTTATTAATAATTTTTAAAGAGATTTCTAAACACCTTAAAGTTAATTTACTATGATACATTATTAATGTAAAAACAATCGAGATATTTAATTCTGTGCAAAATTTTAGGAATTATGGTTCAGAAAATATATACAGGCCAGAGATTATTACCAATAATTATAAAATCTCAATTAACGTGTATATACTAGTATAACTTATGTTAAGCGAAGAGTTTTTGAGTGCAATCCTATTTAAGGAATATATTACTTATCGGTAAAAACGAATTCTTAGTAAATGAGCAATTAAAAAGTTTGTTTAGTCAAAATCACTTTCGATATATTTCAGAATTTTAATTTTAAGCAATTTCCCAAATATGATGTTCTATCGTGTTACAAAAATATAAAACGTTGTTCTTTTGTATTTTCATTAAAAATTAAGACATCAGAATGTTATTTCTCTAAACTATTTTTGATTCTTTGCGAAAAGCAATGCTGTATGTTTATTTTATAAAGTTTTTGTAAACATATACTTTTCTAATAATACTTGTTAAAATTTTATTGGATTTGACAAATTAACTACTCTGCAGACGGATTTTAATTTATTTGCCAAAAATTGCTAAACATATTTTTATTAAATTAAAATAAAATGAATAGTTCATTTTCTCTGTTTCCAGTCTGGGAAGTTTCGGTAATCGTTACCGGAATTTTGCTCTTCAATATTTTACATATTGTACCTCTAAGTCCTTCTGTCAGATATAGCATAAAACATAATTTATTGAAAAACGCTACCGATACCCATTCAGTGGTTTTCCAGTTGAGGTACATTCATGCAAGTTCCAGCTTTCTTCATACATGAACAGCAGTCAGCATAGTTGCATGAACAAAGCATCTGCTTCGGGGGCTCCAACACAGCAAAGATCAGTGAAGTGTAAATTGGGAGGAACAGAAAGGACAGAAGAAATTGAGTTTGTGACGCTTAGTGCTAGAAGCTGAGGCTTCTATAGCTAGTTTTGATAACTTGCACTCGAAGATTGATAACTCAAATCTACTATCCAACAGCCGCCACCTGCTTTGGTAGAAGAGCAACAGAACCATTCCTTGATGAGGCGAGAAGTATCGCCGCCACAAACTCTCTAAAATTGGCAAACAGTACATCTCGTGAAAGATTTGTACGTCACCTTACCGTCAAATCCTATACATCTCTTTTAGAGTCAATTATTTTACTATTTCTCTATATCCCAGTTCTCGACTGGACCATCGTCGGTGGCACGCTGGTATTCCATCATTGTAATGTCGTCCGACATAGTGCAGCTCCTTAAGAAGTTGCGACCTTAGACGTGACATGTCCATCGTTGGCTGTGGCAAACTCGCAACTTCCTTGACCAATTCATCTTTCCTTTCGTTTCTGAAGGTACCAGCATGAGCACGTACATAGTGCAGATGCACCTCTCTATCACTAATAGCTTTCCAGTAAGAATCTTTTAACCAATATGCTGTGGTTATTTGAATCGGTCAGAGAGTAAAAAGAGGACAACGAGTCATTGTATATGTGACAAGTGCTGTGGCCCGGTCTAGCTTTGAACCATTCCAGTACTAGTTCCTGTGCCAATATTTCCGCCTGAAAGACAGAATTTTCGTCATTGAGTCTAGCACCGTGTGCGACATTCTCTTGCCCAAATTAGAAGATAGTATACCCTAAACCTATTTTGCCATCAATGCCTGATCCATCAGTAAGGATTTCCAGGCTCTCATCAGTTGGCTTTTCGCTATCAAAAGGTACACTGCTCCTTTCCGCTGGGTGACACTTCATGATGTCAACCCTCTGCTCAATATCTTCTAGCCACAGATTTTTCTAGTAAAAGATATGTTATCTGTGCTCTACCAATACCATGAGCTTTGTACATTCTATGCCTGTTTTATGTCTTGTGGTAGGACTCCCGCTAGTATTTGTACAGCAGCGGTAGAAACAATTAGTAACAAGTAGTAGCATTTTGTAATTGCAACTAGTGCCGGTCTTTGCACACTTTGTAGGTTGCTACAGAAGGTTTTGCATTCCAATGTATGTCCCCATATCACTACACCAAAAAGAGCCATTCTCTCTGTTCCACTCCCAGAAAGGCGTTTAGGTAGTTCAGGCTCACGCCCGAACAAAACTCTCGCCGTCCGTTGAAGTGCCATTGTTACATTCACAATATTTTGCCCCACCTCCATGAATCCCATCTTAAGATGGGAGTTGAAGATGAGTGCGCTATCATATTTCACACGAAGGAATTTTATATCCTGTCCGGTCTTTATAGAGGTTCTAAAAACAGGTGGTCGCTTTAGTTTGCGCCTCCCGGCGACCGTGAGGGCCACCATTTTTCTGGGATTGAATACCAGCTTGTACGTCATCCCCCATTTGCTGATTGTATTGAGGGCAACCCGCATTTTGGCAGCAGCATGTTGTCAGCGAAGGCGATGAGCCTCGTATCATCCGGCATGTCCTGTCGCAATGCGCTGTCTGCAATAACGTTCCAGAATAGTGGTCCACTTCATGACCCCTGCGGTACTCCTCTGCTTGATTCGAAAACTAGGTTTTCTCCCGGGACATTATAAATAATATTACTCTGTTCCAAATAAGACTTTACCAACATATAGATATTGTGGTCACATCATGCTTGATCGAGGAGGAACATGACACCTGTCTCCCCACGCTGTCAAAAGCACCCTGAACATCTAGTGAAATTATACTTACGTACTTTCCATGCTCCTCAAAATACCGAATCGTGTCATTGAGACACTAGTGCGTCTTGTCACACCAACTACCCAGCTAAAGCCATGTTGGGCAGGGTGAAGCGCCTAGGACTTCACCAAGTGATGGTAAATCTTTTGTGTGAGAAGCTTGTCCAGTACATTGCCTAAACTAGAGAGTAGACAAATCGGACTATATGAACGCACTTCAGACGCGTTCTTGCCCGGCTTCTTTAAGAGGAACAGCTTGGCATGTTTCTAAGATCTTCGGAAATGCTTTGGATGAAGGCACTTATTGAAAAGGAGTACAAACATTCCAGGATTACTCTCGAAGAAAGTTTGCACCACCTCAGCCGGGATTTCGTTGGGTCCCGGAGCCTTTTTCTTTGCCATGGATTTAACTACCGACCTTATTTCCACTTTCGTTAGGAGTCGATCATTATCTCAAATGCAGTAGAAGTCCGTTAGTCTCCTCATGCCTAATTGTTCGCTAATTTCTTGGTCCTTTTCATCCACTGAGAGCAGTCCAGGTACTATTGTTTTGACGGTTTCCTCCTTGCTGCTGCTCAGAATTCCGTCAGACAATTTGATGATACTCAGTGGTGTTCTTTTAACAACGCTTCCAACTGCAATTTTGTAAGACAACATATTGGATCTCATTATTTTTTGGCAGAATTTATCCCAGTTTGACTCTTTTTTCTGAAGTATGAGTCATTTTAACTGGACCGCAGATCTGATGTACAGCATTTTTCTGGCTTTGTTCTCATCGGAGTTGGCACATTTCTAGTACCTTCTCCTCAATGTTTGCGTTTTGCTCCGCAGCAACGTCAACTCATCGTCCCACTATGGAGCATGTTTTCTAGCGGTCGTGCTAAGTTCGAGGCCTAAGCCTTTTGTTTCAGATCCCTTGCAATAACTGAGTAATGTCTAACACTACTTCATATATTTTTACTCTGTAAGAGTTTTGGTACTACCTTGGAAAAATTATAGTTGTGATCGCTAATGCAATTTTCAACCACTTTCCACGATGAGAAGGATTACCCGTCGTCACCGACAGATCTATCCAGCTCCTTCCATTCACAGTTTCAAAGTTCGGTCCACAGGTTGCATAGTTTAATATTACGAGGTCGTTTCGAAAAAGAAATTTCACAAGTGTTTCCCCTCGCTTGATTCCCATCCTAGACGGACACTCAGGATCCCACATTTGATTCCTGGTGTTAAAGTTTCCTCCTATGAGAACTCTCGTGTGGAACCGTATAACCTTTTCGAGAGTCTCTAGAAAACCACCTATGTCTGTTCTCGGGGGAACATGAACCGACATTATCAGTGGCGATTGGTGCAGATCACTGATTTCTACCGCTACGATATGAGCTTCCGCATGTTTGATCCAGACACTGAGTTTGGTGTTAGTGACGACAACCGCAGCTATTCCGTCGGCGATGTGAGCCATCAACCATGTTTGAGGAAAGACCGCAATCTCGCCGTCCACCAAATACGGCTCCTGCAAGAGAAGGATGTAAGACGAAGACAGTTCCTACTAGATTAAGCTCTCCAGAATTGCCATCCTAGATATTGCAAGGTTAATCTGCAAAATGCCATACTCATAAGAGTTGGTCGTATTAACAGTAATTTGTGCATGTGCAAATGCGCTCTCACTCTCTCTTGTACTGCGAGCTACGCAAGTCATCCACCTTGAGACTAGTACCTAATTTCAGTTTAAACATTACATTCTTCCTGAGGCAGTTGACGCAGTGAGTCTCCCTCTTCTCACATTCTTTCAAGGAATGCTCACCCGCGCACAAGGTATAAGTTTGCTCTTTTACGGGCACTTAGATTGTAGGGGCTCGAACCTACAATACTTGAAACACTTTGTGGGTTCAAGGAACTCATTGACCCTATGTTTCTACCATCCTCAGCTGAAATTAGCATTTTTCATCAGTGCTTTAAACACCTCTGGAGCCGCTTCCAGCACCGATTGTTTATCTGATCCCTTGCCTTTTAATTCGAAAGCAACCTTCATGCGGCCTTCCGTGATCTCATTTTGACACCTGAAGCCCTGAAGGACCTCCACTTCACCGTCCGTGCCAGGGAGATTATATAGTATTACTCTGGGTAGCGTCGTGACGCTTTTCTTGAGCCTCAACATTTTCGTTTAATACTTCTTTGATTTTTCCCCTCATGGTACGCAGGTCTTTTGTGTCCTTTAACTCAATGGCTATGCCGTTATTATTTAATACCCCTAGCCCTTGAACTGCCACGCACAGTTTCCTAGGGTCAATGACCCATTTCAATTTGGGCTTGACACCATCCGATATAAAGTCACTCCCCGGCTTTGGGTACACTAAGAGAGCACTGTTCTGTGCTCTCCTATTACCATTGCTCATAGCCACATCGGCATAGGACTTGAGAGGGCCCTTTCCCGTGTTGCCTTGAGTTGCCTGAGTCTTGTCACTAAAGTTCTGCACCGTCGTCTTGGCACCCTTCTCCCCGGGCGTTGAGCTACTACGCCGGGTTTTCTTTTTCCTCTTCGTCACCTTTTGCCATTCACAATCTGGAGCGGCCACTTCGTCTCCGTTGTCGAGTCGACTGTTGAGTCGGTCTGACATTCTATCGAGACCATTAACGGCCTCTATTTTTCAGTCTTCGAACTCATGGCCTGCGATCCACCACATTTCGCCTCCGTCAATGCTTGACGAGTGCATCTACAAGACTGGTGTCAATCTCAAACTTATTGCACAATTTCTGTATTTCGCACAGAAAAGTGCAATTTTTTCCCTTCTTAGAGGGCTTTTCAAAGTTTTAATTTCTGTAGCCATGAATTCTTATGGTATACTGATTTTGAACATAATAATAAACTCAATTTAAAGTGTCTTATCAGATGTCACTATAATAAAGAAAATTTTTACTTTTATTCGGCTCAGCTCCCAAACTTAATTGGTTACTTCCAGCCTACCGCCTGCGCCTTCCCCGACATGGATCCTCCATCCTTTCCAAGCTGCAGTTTAGGGTAACCCGCAAATCTTCCAGTAGTGTAGTCCGCCCTACTCCGACATGCAGGGAATCGCACGCTTCCAAGAAATCGGACCAATGTAGGGGATCAATCAAACAGTTCCTCAATCCATCGCACTGCCGAGACAATTGTTGAATTTGGAAAGGGAAGGATTTCTCGAGTGCCTCTCACCACCCTTTCAAGTGATCTTCTAATCGCACGACATTGCGGGGTCGATTCTCATAAGCACGACCAGAAACAGTCACGTCATCATCGCGCAGTAACTTATTTCCATGTCGCAGTGGTCAACGAAGTTTCCACTGATTAAGGGCAGGGCACTAACCCTGAACTCCAAAGACTGGTAATCTCCCGCTTTAGTATTTAAGCTAGACCACTTACGCTACTTCCACTTTTGCATTGACAAATAGATGCCTCCCTAAACATTAAATTTTAATTTTTGTGTGGTGTATTTGACCCATGCCACACACAATACGCACCATTCACACCTTTGCTTTAGTTTTACTCTTTTCCAGTTAAATTTCATTCAATCACTAACGCAGGAGACTTCCGCACTAGATCTCACATTCATTGCCTTTAATATTATTTAGGAAAAATTATAGATTATGTACTACACATCCGTCGCCACTTTCATACTTTTAGTTTTATGTGTTTCCCCACATTCAATGCCACAGTCTTTTTGGCTATCTTTAAAAACCTGCATAACACGAATCTACAGGCCGAAAAAAAGCAGTAAACTGCAATTTCCTGTCGTATTACAGATATTCCCACTCCATATATACTGAAAATGCTTTCCAAGATTAGTTCTCAAAAAATTAGCCGTAACGGTCCATATCCCTCTCCGTTTTAAATCTGCTATTTTGTGGAACAACCGGAAAATAGTAATTTTTAAGCATATTTGACCTTTAATCAGAAGACGATGCAATGATCCTTCTTATCAATTTTAATATAAAACTTGAGCAACTCACCATAGAACTCGGTGGGAGGACCTCAAAGTATCACCAAAATGGTCTTAGAGGGAGAGGGTAGCCAGCCCCCACACATCCTCCTCTCATGTTTTCTATATGACCACTGGTAGCCTCTTGTTTCCCATCTGGTCTGTCAGTTACTCAACTGTAGCATGTCTATATGCCTAAAAGCATCACCACAGCCGTCGCCAGCCACTTTTGTTTATGTGCGTAGTATTTACTACGTTGTTGATTTTAGACTCTCCTATTTTCCCAGAATGGATCGTTTACAGTTCACTAACTTAAGTATTTCAGAAATGCACCTTTGTCCCGAAAGCCAATGAACATGCCTTTTTAGATATTGTATTATGGCAACTTTTACAAAATTCTCATACACCCTTTTTTATTTAATCTTAACTACACTGTGCTACCCCCTAATTTCTGTAATTGGTTATTTAACATCGGCGTCAGAAGAACATGGTTGTCACATTAATGTGATTAAAATGTGTATTACGACGTCATACTATCATATTAATAAACAAAAAAATTATTATTCTAATTTCCTTAAATATCATTTAATTTATTGAGTTGCATTATATATATTCTCACAATTTCAAACAATACTGACCATTTTAGTTAGAAAAAGCAAGTATAAAAAATTCTCTCAGTTATTTATAGATGATAATAACTTGTCATTTAATATCAGCAAGCTTGCTTCTCTCATAGTTTTTTCATAAATCTAAATTGTTTGGTACTAGTATTGCTCAAATCTATAAATCACTATTCATTTAAAATATTTAAAGAATTTCTTCACAATCGAAAATATTGCACTATAAAAAGTATTTTCAATAACGCTACATGCATTTAAATATTTACAAATTTAGATATTTTTCAAGATTTTTTATTATTTACAAATGCATGTCGTTTGCCTTTAGGCCTTTGGAAAATGGGCTCTCCAATATCTTGCAACAAGACAAGAAAAAACAGTTATTTCATAGCACTCTTCCAAATGTGAAGCAGTCATATCATGTCCAGACATACAAAGAGAACATGCAGGGGAGTCCACAAGGTTAAAACGGAAGAGATGGGCACGGAGACAGTCGTGACCAGTCAGCATTTTAAATCTAGCAACTGCAGTCGCTCGAGGAAAGTCAGAAATAGTGTGCGAAGCAGAGAAGAGTGCAGTCCAAACTTGTTATTTGAAAGGTGTGAGGCAGTATCACTGCAAAAGCGCCAGGAAATTCTAGAAATTTCAACTTTAGATTGATATAATCTTTATTTCACAAGGAGTTTTTGCGGAATTAAGGTCTTCTTAGCAAGGAGATCATCTCCTTCATTCCCTCAATGCCACAGTGAGAGGGAATCCACTGGAAGGACACTTTATTTTGGAATCTCTCAAGCAAAGTCATGCAATTTATGACTCTTTGGTTCTTAACCTCTTTATTAGTAGAATGATCTTGAAGCGGAGAAATAGAGTCCGAAAGGATTATGACTCCTTCAAAGGAGTTTTGTCGTATGAATAGTTGTTCAAGTGCAATGAGAATAGCTTCCATCTCACTACCAATGAGTCAAGAAAGTAACAACAGGAATACGAAAACAGAAAAAATCACTAAAGATGCCTTGAAGAAAATCAGAAAATGAACCATCCATGTAAACGTGCAGACAGTTATCAGGAGGATAACGGTTGTGGAAGGTCTCTAGAACGATTGCCCGAATAATTTCGGGAGCGAGATCCAACTTTCGAATTTTCTGAAATTATAATTTTCAACTTTACTTCAAGATTCATGTAATTAAAGGTGCAAGCAATTCAAGGGTAAGCAATTCAGTCAGAAATCATTAATAATTTGATAGCGTTCAATAGCATGTACACATTGAATAAAATCTCACTGAGTCTTCAAGTTACGGTTCAAATTAAAATCATAATCTCGCCAAAAAGCATCGTTTGGGAGTATAATTAGTCTATTTTATAAAATAGTGGCCTTCCTTTGAATTACACTAAGCACAGGCTCAGTATTTGTGAGAAATTGTAAGGCCAGCACTGGGGTAGTTTTAACTCCACCAGTAATACTTCTCACGACTTGATTTTGAAATATGTCCAAAAGCTTTATTATTTTAGCAGAAGCGGAGACAAGCATCTGGATACAATAGTTTAAAACCAATTGAATATACATTTTATAAGTTAGATTTAGAGTATCTTTGCCACAACCCCATTTTACACCAGCAGGCCTCTTGAGAATCGGGAGCTTTTTCATGTTTTTAGATTACATGCTGAGCATGTTTTTGACATGATAGTCTTTTGTCAATAACACATCTCAGATACGAGATATCATTCTTATGTAGAAGGTTTTTGTTTTGATAAGGCAAATCAGTGATAAATTCTTGGTGATTGAGCTTTTCAAGATTTATTATTTAGTTATTTTTTTATTTATTATTTGTTTATTGTATCAGCAAAAATTAAATGGCCACGTTCTTGCAAGCAAGGTGTCCAATGCTCTAAGTATTTTGTTTTTAGCAAGTAAAAATGATTTTTAGCAATAAGCATAATTTATGAGCAGGATAAAAATATGTCATTAACTATGTTACTTTAGTACAATCTTAGTTCTATAATTTTAATATAATTGCTTTTCAATTCAAAATAAAATACTATGAGAATTTCTAAGATGTTTATATAGCTAAGTAAATATCACGAATTACGTTAAAATCATCAATTTATATAACTTATTTTATATTAGGCAAAAAAAAATTTTTTTTTTCCGTTCAATAAATATTTTTGTAATGAAATTATGAAAATCAAATACTGTTTTATTATTAGCCAATATCAGCATCTTTAAAATTGTAAAGTAGTTTTTCTAATATGAAGTTGTAATTGATGAACAATTTGGATTGAACAGGAATATCTCATCAAGGCTCAAAGTCCAATTAAAAGTAGAAAGAAAGTAGTGAGAATAAATGTATCAAATGAGGTTCCTAAGAGAGAATCAGATGATTTAATTTTAAAAGTTGTACACGAGGAGATTATGCAGAAATTGTACACAGAAGACGAGTGACTGCATACTCCTACAGATAACTCCATATTAATGAAATGTAAAGAGTTGGTGATGGTGTATTTTTAGGCTCTTCTCATTCTTCCTCGTTATCGGAAGGTGCAAAACAGCCTTCGAGTTGATAACTGCTATTCAAATTGTTTTGACACAGATCCATATCAGCTTAATAAATATCAAGGGCTGTTATATTATGAGCTACTAGGACTGTCTTCTCCTGACTGTTGCTTCATCTGAAGACTTCGTCAGATGATAATGTATACATTCATCTGGCCTTCAATATACTAATTGATAAATATAAATAAATTTGCTTTGAAGTGGGTAACAGCATACTGTGTGCACCAGGTAAATGATATCTGAAGGTAAATGATACTAGAAGGAAATCTAGATTGTTTGTACAGTAAAAAAATACAAGTACATTTTATGTAGCCAAATGGTTAAATAAAATTTTCATAGAGCTTTGAAACAAAAACATGAAGCATGGTAAGTATGAAAGGGGTAAGCAGAGACAAGACACATCATTGGAATCGCAAATAATTAACTTTGCCCAAGGGGCTAATCTATTGACGTTTTGTCTCACTGCTGGTTATAATCTCCTCTCTAAGAATCTATATCATATGAAAATACTGTAAAAAGCTCTTTACAAGTTATCCAACATATGCGAGGAAATGAAACTGTACCAATTGAATCATTATCCACTACTGAACTCAGAACATTTATGAAAGAGATCCTGAAGAGCGTTTATTTATAGATTTATTTTAGTTCCAGATTTGATATCTGTGTTTATATTATATTTGCTATGGTCCAGTTTTAATGATTGTTCACCTGACTCCAGTTGTCTTCGAGTGTTCCATTAGAATTTTTTATTTCATTAAATAATTGTGATTATAAAATAAATATCAAGAGAATTTGCAGCAAATTCAAAATTCACACATATGCTCCTCACTACTTTGTGGAATAACAGTAATTTCATTTTTTACTGTGTTTTAAGTATTGATTTTTTTTTATATTTTTAATAACAATGATGTTCCATCATTGTAATACAATATTATAAAATATATTACTTTTTATATATAGTAATAATATAATAATATATATTACTTTTTAAAAAAAAATTAGAGCCTTCTTGAATGTAATATAAATATGTTGCATTTTATAATTTATTTTGTTATTTTTATCATGTTAAAATACAGTTTAAAGTTATTTATACACCACAATATTACATGAAAAGTGTTTAAAATTATTAAAGTAATTTTATTTTAATATTTTGACTCAAATAATAGTTGATATTTAAAAATATTTTATTTTTGTTTAATGACTTCTAAAATTCATTGTTTTATGGAATATATTAATATATTATATTTTTTATCAAACACAGAGTTATTTAAAAACAATATAAAATACGTATTTATTAAATATAAACTAAAGACTTTGGAATATTATACATCCCTAATGGAAAATACAAACAACATTTCACAGTATATTTTATGTCTTGGTATAATGCAATAATTTATTTGTGTGAATTGACTGTGTAAGGTATAAAATTTTATTCGAAAAATATCTGGCATTTCACAGAAAAATGATGGTGGAATAAATTTTTGTCATTTTCCAGCTTTCCTAAATCATTAATCTTATTTCAACTAATCCTATTCCTTATTTATATTTGAATTGAGTCATTCATATAATTTTTTATTCATGAAAACATGAAATCGAGATTTTTCTTGGCTGCAAAATTTCTTTCAGAGGTTGGTTACGTTTTTCATGAAAAAATATATTTAATTTAATTTAAATTTTATAAACACATATTCATTACAAATTTAACAACCTGTAAACTTTTAAAAGTTGATATTTTCAGTTTTTATTTCAATTGTACATAACTTTCCTTTCATGTAAAATATTTAGTTTTATATACATTATAAACATAATGTATTGCATTAAATGTTGAAAATGAGTTGTTAACTATTGCATCAGTATTCCTAATATGTTGGTTAATTGAATTTTGCATTAATACATATCACCCACTTTCATAGCTAAAACTATTTAAGGGATTATATAAAAAAAGCAGAAAACTGAGTAAATTCTATAAAGCAGTTTAAAAAATTGAAATATTGTTTGTAGATTGTAAAATTACCAAAAAGAAAATAAACAATTTTAATACAGGCAATTTTGCTTTAAAAGATCAATTAATTGCCAATTTTCTTAAATCTGGTATTGAAATTTTTAAGTACATGGAAATTAAAAATGACAGTGATTTTTTTATGAACCAAAGAAGAATCACTGTTTTGACATTTTTGCTTTTTTGAAGAACATAAAGATTAATTAAACTATTTAGAGTGAGCGAATTTTTTATGTTTCTTGAAAATAAATTTTGTTAAGAGTTTTCCTACAAAAGAAGTTTTTAATGTATAGAATTATTTTTAAAAATCATATTTACTTGCTATATGTTTTATTATATCATAATAAAATTTACTTTCTACTATTAAATACTGTTTCTGAGTTATTTTTATCAATCAATGTGCAAGAGAATGCGGTGCAAGAGATAACAGGTGATGTGCAAGAGATAACAGGTGATGTGCAAGAGATAACAGGTGATTAAGCGATTAAAATTATGATAAAATTTTAAAAACTCTTAATTTAAATGAAATCAAAAATAAAAAAATTAAAATATTTATAAACAGGAACAGAACAAACATTGTAATCAGAAATGATAAAGTTTCAAAGATTAATTAAAATTTAATTTTATATTCTTAAGAATATCTTATTTAACACTTTCTAGTGTTTGCTTGTTGTAATTATTGGACTGTGTTAGTAAATGAGATATTTATATTAGCTGCGTTAGAATACAAGGATACATCAAGGATGAAATTACGGATGTATTTTAAAATAATAATTTCGATTGAATTAGAAGAAACATTTAGAATAGTGTTAATTTAAAAAGGCATAAAGAAATTTAGTAAATAAAGCAATTATAAGAGAAGGAATTATTTTAATTTTCTACTAAAGGAAATACTTTATTTTTTTTTAAAAAAAGAATATGTATTATTGTTATATTTTAGTAGCTCAGTAAAATAGAATTTCATTTTAAACTGTCACAAAGTAATACATTATGTTAATTTTTGTACGGTATTATTTTACGCTTAATTCATTTTACTGAGTATTTACAAAGGAGCGCCAGTTTTCCAACAGGAACTAAAATTTCAACATAATACATTTATGAAGTAAAATATCTTGAATAAATATAATTAATATTCCTTTAATTTGTAATTTTTTCGATTACATTTAACTTTACAAAAAATTAATTTTTTTTAAAGATATGATAAGAATATTTTAAATTATTTACACTTAAACCTTAAGGATACAATACTACATTTTATAAATGTTACTGAAATTAAATATTTCAAAAAAATTGCTTTATTTACTAAAGCATATTGTGAATTTTCGTTTATATAGCTATGATCATCATAATCATTTAGAAATAACTTATTTTCTAATCGCATTTTAATGTGTACTTTAAATAATGTAATTGCAAAATATTTAATTATAATATATCTTCATATTAGTTTTTTTTTTTTTTTTTTTTTTTTAAAAATTTATATGCGTGCGAATGACATCTTGTTTAATTTGTTTGTTTTTAATTGTTATATTTTATGCTCATCATATGCATACAATTTTATAAATGAAGAGTTAATTATTTGATTTTATAAAATGTTTAATTAAAGTTATCATACATCCCATTAATAAACATCAAAGTTATATTTTAGTTTAATGCTTGCAAATAAGAAAGTCATTAAACTTAGAGGTAGAAATAGATTGATATTCTGTTATTTTTTGGTATTATCTAATAAGTATAGAATTAAGACTTACAAATTATCTCAATTCGTAGATACTATATGATAGCATTAATAAATTATTAAATTATATTTAGCTTGCAAAAGTGAAATTCAATAAAAGTGAAATTTTTTTAATGCCCTTCGTAATATTAAACATTAAAGTGGAACCACGAATAACAGATTTCTTACAAATAGAAATATATTTTTTTTCTTTTAGCGTCGGTAACTTTAAAGAAGTTTTAAAAATTTCTACATTTTTAAAATCCTGAAATATTGAACTTCCCACCTTCCCGAGAAGATGAGGGGTTCAATAGCAGATGCCGTAGTAATAGATTTCATAGTTCATTGTAGATGCCTTTCTAACTGCAAAAATTATCTAAAACATCTCGATACTTTGGCGCTCTCCTTAATATTTTTTAAACGCCGCTTAAATTCTTTCATAGCTAACTGATGTACATTTGTAAAATTAATTAGATATGTTATACTCTGCTTAGGAATTTTGTGTGCACCGCAAAAATATTTGCTGTAAAAATGAAAGGAAGAATATTTTGAAACATTAGATACGTAAAATACGGGAGAAACAATAAAATATTTACAAGAATAATTCATCATTTGGAGAAAATTTGAAGTTTAGAGCAATGTATTTTAGTTAAAAAGAATGAAAGTAGGAGAATATTGGCAAAAAAATGAAGTTTAAATATATTGTGGTTAAAATTACAATTGATTGCAGTAAATATTTAAATTCCTTTCTTTTAGTTTTTTTTTTTAAATCTGGATTAATAATAGAAAAATTTTGAAATTCATAATACATTTACTACAAATAGAAAAGATGTATTTAGCGAAATGGAAATTTTTAAGAAGGATTGATTTTTAGTTTGAAATATATTTCTTATATTTCTGTAAGTGAATTCCGTAAAAAATATGTTTGGTTTTTCATTATCTTTAAATGCTTTAATTTGGAATATTTTTAACTTTTATAATTTGTAATAAACAAAACTTTAAGGATTATTAGAAATATTTTTAAGCATTTTACATGCATTATATATTTAATGTAATAATAATGTATACATTCCTGCCCATATAAAGAAAAACAGATAATCTTTGAATTACGTAGAAAATATTTTTCAGCAAATGTAAAAAAGCAAAAACAAATTGCCTTTTAAGGGAATATTCTATGGAAAATTGTTTTTTTTTCGTAAAGTTTTCTGGTCATATTTTACGCAATATCGTCAAATTGAATATTCCCTATATTAAATATTTTTGAATAGTTTCTTCTTATTTAATAAAAAAACAAGAGAATACATGTTTGAAAATAAAGAGCGTGAGTATTGTTTGAGCAGATGCTTAAATTATTTTATAATGTTATTGCTTTGTAACAAAAAGGTTAGAAAACTTTATATGGATTCATATTTTTGATGATATATTGATTACGTGTCAAGATATTTCATTTTAAATCTCTTATAAAAAGAAATCGTCTCTGGAATATAACTTATTTTTGAAGCCGAAAAATAAATTTCTCATAAAATTTAAATTAGAATTTTGATTTTTTTTCTAAACAAAGAAGAAATAAATTGAAAAAATACTGTTTTGGCTTTCATATAAAGAAAAAATTCATAAATTCTGTTCAAGAATTGGAATACACCCTTTTCAATTTCGTTGAAAATTATTTTTGTAATACAAGGTATTAATAAAATTTAGTATTTACATCATAGAACAAATTTAATTGTTTAAATTAATATCTTATTTATATTACACATTATTTACGTTTACTACCTGAAATAATTTCAGTTTCATCCATTTGAGTTGAATCACCTAAACTATACAAACTATTAATATTAAGAAAATTATTTTGAATAAAATTTATACGATAATATATATATATATATATATATATATATATATATATATATATATATATATATATATATATATATATATATATATATATATATATATATATATATATATATATATATATATATATATATATATATATATATATATATATATATATATATATATATATATATATATATATATATATATATATATATATATATATATATATATATATATATATATATATATATATATATATATATATATATATATATATATATATATATATATATATATATATATATATATATATATATGTATATATATATATATATATATATATATATATATATATATATATATATATATATATATATATATATATATATATATATATATATATATATATATATATATATATATATATATATATATATATATATATATATATATATATATAATATATATATATATATATATATAATATATATATATATATATATATATATATATATATATATATATATATATATATATATATATATATATATATATATATATATATATATATATATATATATATATATATATATATATATATATATATATATATATATATATATATATATATATATATATATATATATATATATATATATATATATATATATATATATATATATATATATATATATATATATATATATATATATATATATATATGATGTGTGTGTGTGTGTATGCATGTATATATATGATTAACAGTATATTTGAATATACTTAATATTAAATTTTATCTTAAAAACCCTAGCATTTTAATCTTTTATTTGTTAATTTATATTAAAATAGTATCAGGAGCTTTACTTTGCAGTAAAAGATACGCAATTTGCTTTTATAAATTTTATTAGACAAGATTTACTAATTTCCACATAAGAATAAAATACATTGCCAAAAATATATGTTAAAAATATCTATTTTTCAAATGTTTTTGAAAACTAACTATTAACTTAGTGATTTGGTAATTATACTGGAAATCTTATACATCGTATATACGAACATAGAACAGTAGAAATTTAATTTTAAACAACCCGAATACAAATATCGTTCTGTAGTATTCCATGAGTGCAGCATTAAATTAGAAGTTTCCTTTTCACTCTTTGTAGTTTTAATTACAAACCCTTGGTTTAGAATTGTAGAAATTTAGTTTAAATATCAAAAATTTTAATATAGTAAAATAAATTGAATTTTAAATTACATATAAATATTTACCTCACAGATTACTTCGTATGGCAAAATATAAAATAGAATAAAGCAGACACTGTATAATGAGAAAACATATATCGCCAAGCAGTTTGCATAATATTAATTAAACAAAGTTAAAGGAAATGAGTGCCATGGACAGTTAAAACCATTGCAATGGGAATTTTTTCATTTAACAATTAAAATTTAATTTTTAAAACAAATAGATTTTAGATTAATTATAAAAGGAAATTTAAAAATAATAAGAATGTAATTAATTCTCTCTATAAATTCATAATTGAATAATGTCAAATAGTTTTAATTATTTGCTTCATGAGTAAAATTTGAATTGAAATATATTGCCATCATTTAAATTAATAATATTTCCATTAAGAATGTTAGGATAAATAAGTTGCCCCTTTTTATATGTAATTTTAAAATTATATTGCTCCATAAATTACTACTTATTCAATGATTTTATAAGTCACTATATTGCTAAATATTTGCTCATTAAAAGCTCAAAAATATTTAGGGGAAATGTTAGTTTTTTTATTATTTATAGAAAACATATAATGAAAACATCAAATTTTTCACAAAAAGTATAAAAAAATTATGTAGTTAATTTCGTACACAATTATTAATAATGTGAAATATTGCCTATTATTTTAGGCAATTTTTCACATTATAAACAATTAACTTATTATTACAAGTAACAATAAAGTAGTACATTGTGAAAAATGTAAAAATGAAAATGATTTTGTAACTATTAACGTAATTTAATATGTATTGACAGGGAATTTCCTTACTTTTAAGGATAAGAGAAAAAGAGACACAGAATAACAAACTAAAATTCAAATTAAAAGCCTTTATAGATACTCAACTTATTATGAATAAATAAATAATTAATTTAAATTGAGAATTTATAATTTCACAATCGTCATAAATATTACACTTATTCATCTAGGAAAATATTTAAACTTACTTAAAAATCCTAAACTTATGATATTTTACAAATGCTTCATACAATGATTAAATTGTAAATTAGAACAGAAAGGGAAAGTAAAAAAAATACAAACATTACAATATTCTTAATATCTTTTAAATTATGCTTTATATACCAAGACGAGAAAAAAGAAAAACAATAATTTAAAGTTATAGTGTGATTTTCGTTGATAATACAATCATATATTCTGCAATTCTAACAATTCTAATACTTCCAATCTAAAAAGTGTTTTATGTAGTTAATAAAATTGTGTATTAAAAATTTTTAGAGACTTCAAAAGTTTATAAATAGCCGAAACCAATATATTTCATAGATTAATCTGGTATTAATTATTACTTTTAATTAGTGTAATATTTTGATATATTTAATTTGTTCACCATTCTAAAATAACACTGTATATAAGAGGCATTTTCAACATGTTGTTTTTGTTTAAGAAGAGTTTGCACTGTTGTAAGTGTTCAATTGTTAGATATGAAGGGTAACGCAGAACAAAAACAAATAAGTTTTAATTCATTCAAAAAGACATTCATACGATTAGTTATTTAAAATTAATTATGAATCTTTACTTAATGTACTTGCTTACAGTTTTAAAAATTATAAGCGAATGCCTTTACAAATTTAATTTACTGTGAAGGCATCTTAGTAATATTTATTGGTGCAATATATTAATAGTAAACAATCAAACTCAAATAGACATGGTAATATTTCATTTCATCTTCAGACTTAGATATTCTTATCTCATTATTAACTTAAACGCGCACTATTTACAATTCTGTACACAATCACAGTCAATATAGTGACGTTTATAAAAAATTCCCTATGAAATTATAAAATTAAAAAGTGAATAAAATAGAAACATGAAATTTGGTTCTTAGTGGTTAAATTTGTATTAAAACATATAATCTATGAAAAGAATATTTGTTTTCACAAATAATAGCCAACTATTTTAGATTTAAGCATGAATAATATGAATTTAAGTAAGTGTAAAATAAATTTTAAAAAAACTAAAATCTTTTATAGCATATTTTACTATGTTACAGCAAATGTTAAATACATTAATTAGTTTTAAAAATTATGGAACTATATTTATAATAAAAAAAGTATTTTACCTGCTTACAAAACTTTTAGATAAACAATAGACTTAAATTTGCTCAGTAAAATATTTTTATCTAATTCAATGTATTCAAATTTCATTAAAAAGTCGGAAGCTATTAGAATAATATACCGTAGAATAAAATAAAGAAATAAGTTATTATCAATAAATTATGTTTGAGGCTAAAAGTCATTTACAAAAAGCTTCTTTTGCACAAACGCAAGAATAATAAATTTTAAATTTTTTATGTTAACATCAGTTATTTTTAATTAAATATATGAAATATTTTCTCTCTTATATTTAAAAATAATTTAATTAGATGAAAAAGTTTTATAGAAAGAAAGTATTATAAACTAGTTTTATTTTAAAATATTTAAAATAAATTTTGCATAATCTTAAATCATAGGCTGTTATCAAAGTATATATAATTAAAAAAAAGTCTGATTTATATATATATGATAAAAATAATTTAATAAACTATATTATTATTAAAATATTCCTATTATTTTTTGTTTTCATTACTTATGATCAAATGACAATCATTATAAAATACAAATATTGTGTTAATTGGGATAGTTAAGGCAATGATTTGTAAAATCTATAAAAATAATTTTGAATCATAAAAATCTAAAATCTTTAGAACATAAATATTATGTGTAATGATATATAGTTGGGAAATATAATAGATAATTTTCATAATTAATAAATATAAACAATACATTTTCCAAAATGAATCAATTTTGTTTCTAAAATTATAAAGTAAATATATTCATTTACTAACTGATAAATTTTATACGATTTTTTTACTAAATCGTTATCGTATTTTATATATGCTATTACCAACGCACTTAAAAACTAATTTACATTTACAATTTTTAAATTATGTTTACTACTTACTTTTTCAAAGATGTTGAAATTATGTGACGATTTGAGAGATTTAAGTTAGTTTGTAATCAATATTTATTGATATTGAGATTATTAAAAGAAACCTAATGCATTGCTTTTAACTTTAAATTGTAAATTAAATTGAAATCTATTTCCAATTTTTATTTATTTCTCTTTGAAATAGGAATCCAGAAAAGATTATTTGTGTAAGAAAAAATAAAAAAAAGAAATTATCTTAAAAAGTTTTGTTGTTTATCTTTTCGCTCTATCCATCCAATCTGCTCCCAAGTGTTTTCTTTTATGTCTCAAAATAGAATGATAGATACGATAGCTTTATGTAACTAGAAAACCTTTTCTTGCAATACAATCTGAGAAATTTAAACTTTAATTGCTTCTTAAAGAATGAATAATGTGGGACTCCAAGTGAATAATATTCCTTGATATTCAAGAAGTTAAATTAAAAGCTAGCACAAAAATCTTAAATAGAATTGTATTTAATCTTAGTTTAAAACTGAGTTGTAGTGTCGCCTAATATGTGGCTCAGTTTTTTTCCTGTTTTAATATTATTTGTGGTCAATCTGAATAAAATACCATGAAAGACTATCAAATCAGGCCATGCTGCAACTGTCATTTATGTTATATTTTAAATATTCAGTTCAATGTAATAAGAAAATCTAATGTAATATTATATTATTTATTAATATAATAGTGGATTTATTTTAATAAAACAAAGATTTAAGTTAACCAACTGAGATTTTAATTTTCAGAAGAAATTTTATAAATAAAGTTGGGCAAATTCTTTTAAATTAAAATGACATATGTACTTAGACCCATAATATTCAGCAGAATTATATTTTGCTGAATTTATCTCTCTAAGCAAGCCTAACAGAACCAAAAATTTATAAGAAAATATGAAAACTAAAGTACAATATTAAAAGATAATAAATGCTTAATAATTTCAAATTTTAAATGTAAAACTTTCATAATTATTTTCAGTATTTTATTCACCTTTATTAGCACATTTTTCTGGAGTTTATTTAAAAAATCTAACATTTGTTATTCGCAAATTTGATGTTATTAATATTCCAATCATTTGAAAAAAATCTTCGCTTTCAATGTACTTCAGCAGATTTCTATATTTCAAAAGTAAACTAATATTTTACAAACACATTATAATAGTAAATAAACTTTAAATACGTAAAGAAAGTGTAAGAAATCTAAATTTAATTTCGCTTCAATATTAAAATACATATTGGCTCACTAATTGTATAGATGACAGTCACGAAATAAATATTTACATAGAATAAAGTGCGTTACATAGGCAATAAAATTGTAAATATTTATTTTATCTTATAAAAGAAAAATTTAAAACTAAATATTATCCATGCAAATTTTCATGAAAGTAGTTTTATTTTCTAAATATTCCATGACGATTGTTTTCTAATTTGTGTTTATTGTAAAATTTGCATTTACTTTTCTGGGTAAATCATAACTAGGAAAACTGACTGAGTTTTGAATATGTAAAAAAGATGAAAGTTGTGACTTACTATTTCAGTTTCATTTTAATAGAAAATATTTTATTTCAATTTTTGAAAGGTTTTCTTAAAAATGTATACTGTTTATGTATAAATTAAATGTAAGTTTAGCTATCTTCACGAAATTACTTTTATAACTCATTTTGCTTTCTTTCTTACGCAATATTTTTTCAGGCAAGATTTATATATAGAAACAACAAATAAATAATTCTGGAAATATTTTAAATGCTTTATGAAACTGCATTCGACAAATTTAGTATTTAAATTACATATAAATTAAATTTTATTATTTTTTAATGTCTCGTATTTATTATATATGTGTCTCTGTATTTTTTGATAGAGGTAAGATTGTGGTTTCAATTTATTTTTCAATTTAGTGCAATATGATGATTTAACTTTTGACTCAACATACCAAAAATATTTTGACTGAGAAACTCAATATTTACTAAGGTTTTAACTTTATTTCAGTATTTCACATTCGATACAGTATGTCTGATTTTAAATATTATTGAAAAGTTTATTTTATAAAATTATAGTATTATCTTCAAATATATGTAAACTTTTCTTACTGTTTACAGATAAAACCAATAGAATTATTTTAAATCTTAAAAACTACAACATTAAATACAAAAATGTCCACGCATAAATTACAGGCACATAAAGCACATGTTTCTCTAATATCCACATATCTTCTCACTAATACAAGTTTTCCTTATTCACCTGATACTGGCAGTGAATCTGAACAAAGTGCTGAACATTGAGAATAATCTGAATAAACCAACAAAACAAGAAAACGAAAAAATTCAAAATTGATTAGGTTTTCTGGCACAATGTCCGAAAAGGGATAGCTGCTCCTTCAAAAAGTAAAGAGTATTAAGGGAATAAGTTTTTTTTCTGTCAAATATGTGACCAATGATTGTTTTTATTACCCAATTTAACTCAAAGAAATAAATACCATAACTATCCTAATGTCAAAAAAAAATTAAACAAAAATTCACAAAAACTACAAAAAATTGCCAACAAATACAATAAAAAATCAAATTATGTGTCCAAGTTTAGAGGAAAATAAAACTTTAATTTATTGCACAGAATACATTTGCAGAACATTTGCATTTGAATTTTATTTGCAAAAATCTATCGTTCCTAATTTTTCAGCAGTGATTGACAATTCAGAATGCTTAACAAAACGTTGTAATTTTGTATTAATAATTTATGAAGGTTTTATTACCTTAAACTTTAAAGATTTCTTAAGAAGAGGAATATAGTTTTTAATTATAAATACCACAACCATGAATAAGAAAATAATTGTTTCTTATATGTATTCATCAATATTTAATAAATCTTATTGTGGTAAGCCAATCACTCAGTACTACTTCGTAACTCATTGTCAGGAGCATAATTTTTACCTAATTAAGATTGAAATTAATGGCTGTCATTCATAAATTAAAAAATAAGACTAATAAAATATCATCATTAAAAATTCTGATGTAAGGAAATGGATATTATGGCTTGAAATACTATTGCGAAATATGTTATTTTTCAAATGGAAGAAAAAATCAATTCTTTTGACTTGATCAGAAATGCTTACAACAAAAATGTACTATCGAGACCTTTTCAGTGAATGATGGCTCTGATGATATAAGGACCTCGTGCATATCGCAAGCTAGTCTTGAAAAGAATTGCTCCTTTTTCTAAAGAAAATACTTTAACTAGTAAGTTTCAGAAAGATTTGTGATTAAATAAACTTAAAATTTCTCTCAACGAAAACAAAATCGTGATTTTATGTTCACGAAGATGTCAAAGAAACCTGAATTTTTTAGAAAACTTGTGGGTTCAATGAGTCCTCAAGTACATGCAAATAACCTCAATCACAATGCAATGCATCATATGTAATTCTGTAATGGGTATTTGTTTTATAAAATTTGAAAGATGTTAACATTCAATTCATTTAATCATCCATCTCTTACATAGAAATGTTCGACATATGTATTTAATATTTTTTTATTCTAACCAACATAATTTAGTACGGAAACGAATAATTAAAATCATAACATGCTGTCATATATAATTTTCTAACGGGTTGCAAATTTAATGCCGACATCATACCGAAAATTTAATTTTTGTACTAAGAAGTATATGAAAATTTGAATATTAAGAATTGATTAATTAAATTTTGAAATGTACATGACTACACGTGTCTAAAATTATATTTCTATAACAATAGTTCAATGTTTTTAATACATGAATCTGAATTAATTATAAGTCATGTCAATTGGATAAATTACTTTACTTTTAAAAATTTGTTTTCTTTATATAAAAAATTAAATATCATAAAAATTCTACGTAATGTTCACTTTATTAATCATAACGTAATTAACATTATTTAAATTTTTAATTCTATGTAATTTTAATTAATTTATGTTAATTTAAAGACTTCTGATTTTAAGCTTAATATAATGTTTTTTTATTTTTTTATTTTTTATTTATTTATTTTTTATTTTAAATTCTATGTGATGCATATTTTTAAAGTAGATTGATCTAAATTGTTAAATTTTTTATTTGAAATTAAATTATGTATTTTTGTTAATATATATTTTAAATTAACGTAATTATAATTTAAATTGAGGAGTGTTATGACTCCAACCATGGGATTTTAAATATTAGTACATCAAAATGTTCGCGACAGTCTCCTCTACAAGGTGTAGTTTTTTGTGATTTATAATTAATATGAAATACTATTTTTTAGTCTCACATACTTTAAGATTTAATAAGTGTTACAATTTAAAAAGTAAAAACAAATTTTTCCATGAAAAAAAATCAGAAAGCAATGGATACATATATTAAATGTATTGATTTCATGTGCAAAACAAATGGAGATTGCCTTGAAAAGGAGAAATTTGAATTGGAAAATTATTTTATGTTGGACATTATTATGAGGGACAGAATTGGGGAAAATATTACTTGAAATATGTTAAATAATACTTTCACATGATCATATCTATTTTGTTTTAATGAAACATTTTAATGAGGCGCTGAATGGTGCAAGTAGCTTTCAACATATTTTAAGACATTTTCTTGATTGAGAAAGAAAAACAACTAAAAGTAACTTATTATTTTTCTGAAATTCATAAATGTACTACGAATAAAAACTTCGAGCTGCAGTATTCAAGAATGAGTATTTATCATTGTCAAATTTTCGTAGAGTCTGTGAAGTTTTTAAAAATTATAATGAAAAAATATGATTTGATAAAAAAAAATTTTAAAAGCTTTCCATATAGGATATTCATAGACTCTTAAAATATCATTTTCTTTGTCGGAATAAATAAATTTAGATACCAAAATAAATAAGATAAATATAAATCAAAGAAAAAATGTATATGATAAAGGGTTATTGTTGAAGTCATCAGAAAAATTCGATATGCATTTATCATACTGTATAATCAGCTGTTTTCATGAATATTTTATACCTTATTATTTATATACATTTATTTTTATAACTTGTTGCATTTTAGCTCACCCTTATAAATAAATTGCAGATAATATATTTTAAATTGAGGAGTTTTATGACTCCAACCATGGGATCTTAAATATTAATACATCAAAATGTTAGCAACAGTCTGCTCTACAAGATTTATAGATATAAATAGATACAAGATTTATATATATAAATAAATCAAGAAATTTCTTATTGTGATGCACCAATCAGCCATTCTTGCAATTGTATTTTTTTCTAATAATTATTAAGTTGTAAGTTGATTTATCAATTTACATGTTGCGTTCATTTAAGCAATTTTTATAATGAAAACATATTGATTATTGATTATTGTCCTTTAATTAACTTAATTAGGTTAATTATTTAAACCCTGTAACCATAAATTATATTTAAGATTTCAAACTATATTTAAGAAGGATTATATTATAAAATGTATTATCTTAACTTTAATTGAACACTGAACTCTAGCCAACACTAAAGCATAAAAGATATACTGAAAACAATGATAACAATTTAAATATTAAATTTTAGTTTGCATTTTAATCTCAAAAATTAATTTTTTCATCAAATTTAGTTAACATTTTGAAAATAATTATAAATGAAACAAAATTAATTTGAAGAAACAATATAACTAACATCCCTATCTGTGAATCTAAATCAAGATTATCAACTATAAATGCATACTAAAATTAAAGTGATGTATTTCAGCTAATATTTAAATCTTCTAATGATAAAACCACATCTTATAACAAAATATAATGAAATATGTAAACTTAATATAATACAAATTTAATATACTAGATAGTTTAAACCATATATTTTTTAAATTAAACGATATTTTAATACCCGAAGTAAATAGTAATTATCAAAGTAAGCAAAAATATATTTGAAATTTAGGAATTTTACTGACAAATATAAATTTATTAATATAATAGTATTTTATTCAAAGTTTTAACACAAAGAAATGTTTATATTTAAATATAAAACTCAATTTGCTGTTAAAATTATCAACATCAAAGCATAAAGAGCAAATTTCTTATTGTATGGTATGGCTCCAACTATATTCTTTCATTCTTTTATGGAATGGAAAGTTATAATATACGTAAAATAATAAATAATTTGAATTTCAAATACTTCTTTATTTACATAATGCATGTATCGTATTACGATATGCATTAAGGTTTTGTTATAAATGAAAATATAAAACGTCTTTATATTTATTATTCATGTCTTGAGTAAAGTAGGAAATTGAACAAAATATTCATTCGTATTTGAAATTACGATTTTGTACATATGATAAAAATGCTATATACTTAAAACTTGTATTAAGCTCTTTCAAAATAATGCCTTTGTATGCCTTAAAACTATACGTTCATACCTAAATCATTTCAACACCTAAAATTCAATATACTAAAAGGAATTTTGTTTTCAAGAATTACTACATATTATCATTTGCTATAGCTTATTTGTAAGATATCAGAATCTTATATATTTTGTTTAGTAAGATTTAACTATAAAATTAAATGATAATAAAAATTATTGTTAATAAGAAACTGAGTAGAAATTTGAAATTACATTTTTTGTTAAGTAGATTAAAATGTAATAAGCATTCAATCACTCATTCTAATTTAACTTTCACATGAATTCGTCAAACCTTGATTCTTTTTTCATTTATAAATTACTTAAGAAACGTTGTTTTATTTTCCATTAATAATTTTTTTTTATCATAAAATTAATGCGAATATAATTTATATATATTTACTTATTATAAATTAAGGTTTTATTTTAAAGTGAAATATAAAATGATGTATTTTGAGCAAATTTTAAATAATATTACAGGAAGAATGTTATTATGATAAATTCACATGAATATAATGATCTCTAATAAAATTAACAATTTATTGTGAAGATTTTAAATTTTTATATGAAACGTTTTTATAAAATCTATTAGATTAATACTTTTAATGAACAATTATTTTTTAATTAATTACTATTTTTCATTTAGTTACTTTCAATATAATTTAATAAACATTGAAATAATAATTCCAAAATAAAATGCATATATTAAGAAAAATATAATAAAATATTCAATTATAACTACAAAAATTTTTAAAGTGGATTATAATATCAAGCAATTTAAAAATCATTATAAGGGGATGTTTTTAGGTTATGATAAAAATAAAAATAAGCTGTATTTTAAAAATCAATAAACTTAGAAGGCAAATCTCAGGTTTAAAAATGTAATTTTGTTAATAAAAATAGAAGTGGCATTCTGCATTACTCTATCTCTGAACACAATTTTAATTATCGTTAAACTTACATATTTAAATTAATGAAATTAATTGAAAAATTTCTATAGTGCCCAAATATTTGTTTAGTTCAGATATTAAGGTTATAACAATTTTAAACCTTTAACACACAGACACAGTAAAAAAATCTGTTAAGTACGAAATTAACATATTAAGTTTAAGAGAGAGAATACGAAAAATATATAACTAAAAATAAATCACTTTACAAAATTTATTGAAAATTTTGCGTTTATACAAACAAAATTATATAATTTTTAAACATACTTTTTTATTATAATTTGATATATGCTTAGCATAGTTTTTGATATCTCACATACGTTTATGCAATTGTTTTGATTTCTATTAGATAATCGGAGTGAACTTATGTTTAAATTTCATTTAAATGGTAAAGGGTATTCTAAACTAATTAATGAGATATATTTATCGTTAAATAAAGAATTTTAAGCATTGCCTGAAGTCTCATTTGATCCATGGGTAAAAAATCTAGAATACTGAAAGACAAATGTATTGCTTGCAAAATATATATTAATATAAATGTTCAAAATATTATACCAAATATCAAAATTTTAAAATATTTCTTTTATCTTAAAATTATTAAATTTAATTCAGATTATTTAGTATGGTTTTTAGCATTTTACTAAACACACACACTTGTTTATTTTGATAAAAATGCGTGGTTGTCTTCCTTCTAGTATCTAACTCAACTCTGAGATTTAAATATTAATCATTTAGAATTAAACTATTAGAGGTAAATCATAACAAATAATTATGTGAGTTAAAAAATACAGAGGTAAATGAAAATAAGATTGAGTTACAAACATTTCTTTGCATAAATTAGATTCCGTTTTCTATTAGGAATTTTTAAATCAAGTTGTTTTGAAATTATTGCTGGTTACTAAATATTTACTTTTGCAAACCATATAAAAATATTGCTATGGAAATGTAAGTTATAAACTTATATGTTTAATAATTTACTACGAATGAATGGAGGAATTATGAATGAATGCAAAAAATTTACGCTTACTAAATACTTTCATCATAAATTCGTAAACCTCAAGAATAATATAAATTTTATATAAAAATAAGATACTTTAACGATATGACTTAATTTAAATTGCTTAAAACTAAATTCTTCCTCTATCGTCTTCATCCCAGATGGTCCCTAAAATGTTTTAAAGTAACATCATTTAAGAGAGCGCACGTGTTATTTAAAAACTTGATTTATTTTCGGTTTATATAAATTTTACTACAATGAATAAACCCATTTCATCCAGCATACTAAGTTTTGCAATTCTATAGAATTTAATTCTGTATAAGTATTTATCTTATTAATGCAAAAATTATATTTATTTAATTTATCATGTATGTCAGTAAAATTGGTTTTAAATTTATTTCACTGAAAATTGATCAGAAATTTAAAATTTAAAGTTTCGCTGCTAATTTTAAATCAATTGCGTTCACCTAGATAGATTTAATACAGAAATTGTTAATTTTAACATACCAATATTTCTTTTTATACATGAATTTAAAAACTTGTGTATAGAAATAATTTATTTTCCTTAATATGCAACACCTTACCCAACTTTATTATATGAAACCACAATATGTAGTCATTTCTGGAAGGTAATGTGATCCTTTTAGTTTCGAATTTTTTGCTGAGGTTTTGTATAATATATTTACTCTTATTTATTAAGAATACCATACTGAAATTATCCTGCTAAGAAAAAGCTATTTCAAAATGTTATTCACTTTTAAAAATGTATTTTTGATGTTTTCTTGTAATACTTTTAATGCTGTTTCTTTGTATTAATGTTGAAGAAATTTATAAATTTGTTAGAAAATCCTTTCTTTTCTGTATATCACTTTGATAAACATGTCATTTTACAAAACTTATATTTACCCAAGTTTTAAAACAAATTTTGTTTGTTTCTAACTAAATAGACTTCATTTGAGAGACACACTTAAATATACTTGCAATGAACAAAAATAACAATTTATCTCCTCAAACAAATATACCTTGAATCTGGTATTACAACTACAAAACATTTATTCTATAAAACAAATTGAAAGAAATTGTCTTTAAGCTACAGAAAAGAAACACCAAATACCTTAGCATATATGATGTATACCAGTGAATCCAAAGTAGATAAAATGGATTTTTTGTATTATATTCCTTACTATAAGTCCTCTTATAATAATAATAATAAGCACTAGAGTATATTTTTGAAATCTTTATTGCATTTTATATAAAATACATAATTTCACTTTGTGATCAACTCATAATTTAGAAAAGTACCTTAGAACTGATTTCAAATGAGGTTCAAAATAAGAAATAATATATAAAGTTTAATTTTCGCATCTCATTAAGGGAACATTTCAACAAAAGCTTTCATAAATTAACTAGGAAAATCCTTGAATTAATTTCAACCATTGTCCTAGACAAAAAAAAGGAAATATATTTGTTAAGGGAAGATCACTATTTAAAGTGCTTGTTAGAATCTTTCATCTTTGCCAGAAAGACAAATCTTTTCCCTAATTAGACACGGTACAGATTAAAGAAAACTCTTTTCAAAATTACGAATTACAAAACGTTAATAAGTAGCAACGTATCCGTATTCCAAACTAATGGGCAATATTAGATTCAAAACCGATGTTTCGAACGAAATCCACATCCTCAAATGCTAGGAAAATTAAACTTCAAAAAGCCCTTCTGCAAACCATTCAATACTCGTTTGCGAGTAACATGATTAATGTGAGTTAATTTCCAGAAAGAATTTAAAAGATTTCCTTCCCACTTTTCTTTCAGTAAAAACAATTCGAACAGCATTCGAGGCTTGAGTAATTCTAAGAGCTTTGTCTTTCCATCACTCAGAATTTTGAAATGAAGCAAATGTCGTATTGATTTTGAAATTAGCTGTAAGATTTCGTTAGTGTTTTGAAAGATCATTCAGTTTGTAGGATTATTAATGATGGGAAATTGCTCATTAAATACATAAAAATGGTCTTTATCTCATGAGTTTTAATTAAAGCAAACGAAATGTCTTTTTTAGGCGATCGGACTCATTAAATACTTACGATTTTTGGAAACCCAATTTTAACGTTCTGTAATTGTTTTATATCCAAGGAATTCAGTAGTTTTGGTAATTAATTTTAGAGAAAAATATTTTTAACAAGGATTGAAAGAGATAGAAAGCAATTATTTCTTATCATTATTAAAGTTTGCTTATCAGAAATGAAGTACATTTTTCACAAAATCCCTATAAGAAAAGTTGAAAAATGAAGTTGAAACTCTTATGCATTCATTAATACAAGATTATCATTATAAATATAATATCTAAGTATCAAAATTTTAATACTTATTTAATTTTATCATGCATTTAATATTTAAAAAATTAAAATTTGAGACACTTTACATTTTAAAATACTCTTTTTAATGAGTTTGATACATAATTAAACAGTTATTTTTAAATAAAATAATTTTAACTAATTTATTATCTGAAACATTCTAAAAATTGTTTGAAGTACATACAATAATTATAATTAGTTGCTTGTGACAGAAATATTTGTCATTTAATAAAAAGTGTATCATATTTAGTAATATGATGTTTCTAAACAAAATATAGAAAAAAATTAATTATGAGCTAACGAAAAATGTGTCATGATGATACAGCAAAAATTAAATTTCCGTATAAGGAAAATTCCTTATAATTAATAAATTTCCTTATAAGAAAATTATTCAGAAAATAATGATTATTTTAATTTAACAATACAATTTACTAATATGGTTATCTACAGTAAATACTCCACATTTGTAGAATATTAATTTTAATTTCTTTAAATATAAATTGTAAAATTAAAAAAATTGATTACCCCTTGATTTTTAGCAATTTTTAATGCCAAGATATGATTAATAAGATGACCACTACACAAAAGCTAAACAAAGATAGGGTTATTAGAGTTACTTGAAATTAAATTTAATCCCTAAAATGTGTATCGTGAAATTTTTTCAACGAATTCTACAACAAACATAATAAAATAAATATGTCGAAAACAACCAAGTAACTAAATATAATATTTTTCAAAAATTAAGAGATAAGAAAGAAAATTTAACTCATCATTCATAACCTGATCTCCATGACTCTACATTTGCTCTGCTCTAGTATTTGTTGTCATATATTTTAGTAGCAGGTTATAACGATTTTATTTTTTGGTTTCGGAATTATTTCTCGAATACTAATATTTCTTTCAGACTCATCGTTGTTTTCACAGATTACTATGTTTTTCATTATATAGCAAAAATGTAGTGCTATTTTTCAGACTAAAAATTTCTTTTCTACGTGCGCCATTGTTTCAACAACGTATTTAAATTTTATCTTTTTTCTTACACAGGAAAAAGTATAATTTTTTTGTGAATGTAGCATTACCTTTTGATGTACAAGTTATTTTGAGGGGTCTGGGGAGCTCTCTTTTATAATACTAATCACTTACGTTAATCTATTTCATTCTCCATTTGCAAAATATTCTATTTAGTTACTTGTTCTTTTATTTACTTTCTAATATTTGTAGTAACACATATTACTTAATTATCATAAAATTCCGGAATAGATCAAGATTTTTCTTTTTTTCCCTTGGTTAAAAAATTAATAATCATTCTTTGTACATAGATTTATTTTTCAAAGTCCTTCAAAATATTTGTACTTTATATTCCATTAACTATTAACAGCTTTTGTATATTGTGTCAATTTGCCCTGAAATTCTTCATTTTCTATTCTTACATACAATTATCAAGTGTTTTGAAAGTGCTTCTCATTTTCTTACCTCATAAATAGTTTTTTTGCATTTATTTTCTAATGTATGACTCATGAAAAATATATTTCTAACCAATCTTAATTACCATTTTCACCCACGAACTTTATTTAAAAGTACTATACACTTGATAATTAAATCAAGGGTTCTAATAAGCTAACACTTTCAGAGTTTTAATTAAGTTTAGAAAAAGAAAATTAATTTAACTAAAGTTTCCCACAAACCAATATTAAAATGTATTCATTTTAAGGAAGTGCAAATAATCATTTCCATAAAGAAATATTACTATATCTAAATAAAATATTTTCCAGAAAATCATAAATCTATTATTAAATGTTTGTTTCACATTTAAAAAACTATATATTGTCAAAAATATTGAGAAAAATGAAAAAGCAATAACTTTGTTTTAAAACTTCGTCCCTTAAAGTATTATTACAGGCATTACAATATTCTGTTTATAAAATAGCACAAAGTGATTAAATTTGAATTCTAAAGTTCAATCATGCGACAAATTTTGTTCAGCGTTCAAAAACTTTACCACTTTATTATTTTATGTTTTGTTGCAATTTTCGGAGAATGTATTCGATATCTATGTTGGAGTTCTTTTTTCTTTATCTTAGTAATATATTCTTTTATCTCACTTTATAGACTATGCATTGGTATATTTGAAGATATTAATTAGATAACGAATCCTATTAAATAAAATTGATATAATCATTTTAGGTTGTCATGAACAAAAGAATTGTTACGAAAATATAAGTATTATTTAAAAATTATATATATATATATATATATATATATATATATATATATATATATATATATATATATACATATATATATAATCTAATATATATTTAATCTATACATTAATTCATGAAATATTCATCCACAAACTGTGTACACTAAATTCAAAAAATCAAAATTCCTCAATGTAAAATCATCTTAAGAAACTGGCTCGAATATTCTGATAAGAATATTTGCCGCTGTTGGAAATGTAAAATGTAGATCTTGTTCATGTGGAGTTCTTAGGCAGAAAAAAATACAAATTTTGAGTGACAAACAAACCAAACAACCTAACTTTGAAGGAATTTATTAAATTGCCAATTTTTCATTTTAAATAAATATATGTTTCTTCTAGCACTTAAAAATGCAATGAAAACGTTGAAATGCTTACTTAAAACAGCAAATATGCTTAGAAATTTACCAAATAATTAATGAAATATAAATATAAAATTCTTAACTAGAAATTAATCACGTAGAATGTTTCCTTTGATCCCTAAAATGATATTTGATTTATTTTTAACATTTGGAAAATAGGTAAAAAATTTATGTAAATTTATTTAAAAATAAAATACATTCCTAACTGTAAATAAAATATGTATCTTATTGATTTCTATCTGGACGATCATTCTTACTAAAACAACATGTCAACAATAGTTGAAATATTTGATATTTTATTTTAAAAATAGGAAGGTTAAATAATTTTATCTTGTTTGAAAAGAATGAGTAAAAACTTAGTTTTAGTTCATATTCTAATTTTTAAACATGTATTGATAATTTTAGTATGCTAAAAATAAAAATACATAAAATGGAAATTTAGATATAGTAAAAAATTTAAGACAAGAGTTTGATCACTGATTCGGAACATTTTTCTGTATATTTTTCTCCAAATTATTTAGATGAATATTATGTAAATGACCATGTCTTAAAATAATTATAAAGTATGTTAATTTAAATACGCTTTATGGGAAAATTATATGTGAATGTGCATTTAATAAAATAGATAATCTTTAAAAATGATTAAAATGATTATAAATTTTGCAATAAATAAATATATTTTCTTATTTCATTTAGTAATATTCATCTTATAATGTCTTTGTAATAGCATCTTAAAAATTTTAAACCCAAAATTGAATTATAGGCATTCTTCTACATAATCTGCAAAAGTGAAATAGTGACCAATATTAACGATTTTTCTTAAGGTTGTAACGTTCTCAACATTTTGCTTTATAATGTTCGATTTCGTTTAAGAAACATATTTCAGGGGATATGTCTGGATCACATTAAAAAAATCAAATGCAAATATAAAGGTCACAACTTTAATTTCGTTACTTACTAAATTTCTGAATTTATTTTCAATTTTTATCATGCTACTACTTTAAGGAAGTTGGCTTAAGTATGTTTTTTATAATAAATTAATGCTTCCTATTGATATATTTTTTTATTTCACTGCTTCTTGTTTTAATACTATATGACGTTATTTTATTTACTTAAACTTCTATATGAAATAAATAATCCATACTTGTTGTCACGACAAAATATTTGATATTTATTTTTCTAATATAACTTTATAAATACGTTTCGCTTTATATGTGCAATTTTAAGAAATGAATAGCTTAAAATATTCTACATAAAACAAGTGCCACTTAAAGTGAAATTCTAAATATACATAATCGACATTGAAAATGTAATACTAAAAAGGATTTGCCCGAAAGTGATGAAACACAGCAAACAGAGAGAGACAGCAACGAACAGTAAGTGATCTGTATTTTGAAATAATATACATAATACAGAACGAGAACAGAGTCGGGTCAATAGGTTGTAGAACCACAGTGAGCGGTGCTTCAAAAAGCAACACGTCTAGGTTCAGATCCAATGATAGTACAGATGACGTCCAAAGGAATGACTCTACTTTCCCCATCAACCATTTGCCAAAATGCGTCTTCTAAAGGAGGCAGTGTTAGGACAGTCTTTCGTCGACTGTGCAAGGTTGCCACCACTTCCCGTCAGACTAGTTGATCCACGTGTGCTGACGTCACTCTGGTTCAACGGCAGCTTGCAATTTTTCCAAGGTTTCTTGTTCCAACCATCTCCGCCCCAAATGCTGGACTGTAGACACGTCCAAATGTATGTCACATGCAATTTTTTGTATAGACCAATCAGCCGTTATCAGTCCGATTACCGTGTTCTTCGTAAACTCGTTTGTCTGTACGAACTGACACCATCGGTGATGGCTTGGAATTCTCTACAAATACAGGCTTCCTTTTGTGATAAGAACAAACTTTCAATGATTATTTTCTAAAATGTAAAACGGTTCAAGTTTTGCCCACTCAGCTAAACAATTTGCATCTTAACTTACATGCGTTGTAAAACTGGCCGTTTCACATCATTTGTATAACTACGTACTGTGCGTCAACCCTGAAATTTGTAAATTGTTCGAGTCATTACTTCTTGGTGTTACATTTTCAATGTTAGACAATGTATGCTGATTTATATTTGGCTTATAATAAAGTCCTAAATTACTTATGAATATACTAATCCAAGGAAATTGTAGAGTTTTGAATTTTTTATGCAGTAAATTGTATTTATTACATTTCTATTTTAATATTTTATTTTAGTATAGTCCTTGTTAAATAAAGAAGTATTTAAAACAAATATTATCATAAAATATTTTATTACAAACATTATTTTGTTAATTTGGTTAGTTTATAAGATTCAAATCTAAAGTAAATTCGCGATTTAAATTGGTATTAATAATCAATTAAATTCCTCAAACAAATAATCTCCTAATAATCTCTTTTTACTATGAATGCCTTTAGGTTATCGAAATATGATTTATTATTAAAGTATTAAATTGTGCTGGGCTTAAATTAAAATATCTGTTTCATGTGCGTGTGTGATATTTTATCACAAGTTCATATTAACCTTGCCACAACAGAATTCATTAAGGTCAAACTTCTGATGGCTTCATTAAATTAAAATCAGATTAATGGGAAATTAATGACATCATTACTAGGGAGAAACTCAGTAATATTTAGAAATAGTTCACAGCTGCTGAATTCTATATGCTTTATTGATAATTTGAACAATTAAGTTAACAAATTATTGAAGCTAATGGAATAGTGATGTATGAATTTGCTTTTACATTGAATAATTTATAATAGTTACTATATTTTGAATAATAATTTTAGTCTTAAATAGGACTTTGAAAATGTAATTCCATTTATTTAACTGCATTAATAAATTAAGTGCTTTTTCGAAGTTTTAATATTTGATACAAAAAGTTTGTTCTTTTCAAAAAGCATATTGAAGCATAATTGTTCACAATCCCTTAGAATCATTGAATTTAATTTATATTTTATAATATATTAATAATTATTAGGGAAAATTCAAGTACAGATAGACTGTAGTTTTTACATTGACGAAACACATAATTCTAGACCTCAATTACAGCATTTTTTAAAGTAATAGTAAAAACTAAACTATGAACAAATTAGTAACTATTGTCTGACAACAATTTTAATTAGATATTTTTAATTTTTTGTGTTTGATGTATGTCTATCGACACTGTACCTTCATGGGAAGAAAAATGTGCATTATCAAATAATTAACATTATTTTTAGAAGTTAAATACATCAGTAATATTCAGGATTAATGTATAATATTATTTGTCAATTTTACTATCGTAATCAATCATACTTTAATCTTAAAAATAAATGTAAGATGTTGATAGTTTTCTGAAACTGATATGCTTTGTTATTTTGATAAACATGATTTAAACTATTGGAATAACTGTTGCATATTTTTATATCGCTCTAAGACAACGAAATCATACACAATGAAAACTTGAAAACGACATATTAGTTTTAATTAATATATTTCAAAACATATGCAAACGAAAATATCAAATCTTCAATTGTTTGAATATTTCTTTTTTTTTTAAATATTTCTCAATATCTGTATATTTATGTCAGTGTTATATTGCGATTGTGTATTAACACTACGCATTTTCTATTTAGTTAATTCTTAAAAATGCTTTACAGCGTTGAAACTTTACAAAATATATTGCCATGATATGTCATTAGGAATTATTATTTCACTTGATAGTTGATCAGCTTATTTAGTAAACATTGAAATCTAAATTTTAAAATATTATTAAATAATAGAACAGTAATAAAAAAACTAATAGGATTAATATTTTCTTCTATGAATACATAAGTACTTATTTTTCACATATAACAAGTAAAAGAATTTTTGGAGGCAATATCATTTTTTAAAATATAAAGAAATAATGTTCTTAGTTGTGTGTGTGTGTGTAACATCTATCGTATTAATTTATTCTTTTACTAGTAATATATATTGCTAGGTGTTAATTATTAGTCTGTAAAATTAAACATTTCTCAAGCGTAAGTATTTTAACAATTATAAAAAATAATTTAACATCAAATTAAATGAAATACTTTTAATTTTTAAGATGAGATTTAAATTTCGATTGTAAAATGATGACATTTTATACATTTATGAATTTATCAGTAATTTTACCATTTTCTTAAAAATATTATTGAAACTACAAATTGGAATGATAATGTAGTTAAACAATAATGAATAATCTTGCAATACTTATTTATAATATAAACATTTTTAATGAAATTGACATGTCATTCTTTCATTGAAATTAATTGACTACAATTTTTAAATAGTTAATATTACAAGACGAAAGTAATTGTAATTTTAAAAGCTTTTAAATGATTGTTTGACTTTCTCTCATTACGAAGATATATTTTTGGGTAAAAAAAGTTTGTAGAAGATGTATTCTTTGTATAAAATTATTAGGCTCATGAAGAGAGTGATTCTTCGAATCTTTATTATCAAATTTTTTATGAGAGAGACAATAAAAATTATTTTTCTGCGTGCAACCATATTTCCAAAACAATGCAATAAAACATGATTCTTTTAATATCTTGATATTTTTTATTTTGAATTATTTGGTTACCTGGAAACCTATGTTTACCTAAATAATAAAATTAATTTACTAAATTCATAATTTTAGCATAATAATTATACTCATTATTTCATACATACATTTAAGGTAACTTTAAATTTAGTAAACTTTTATATCATCCTGTTAAATTCAAATATTTTAATCAGGGATATCTGTAAAAAATAATAACTTTATTTTTAATAAATTGAAATACTTAAAAATGATTTCAAAAATAATTAAACTAAATAATAATTGTATATATATATATATATATATATATATATATATATATATATATATATATATATATGTATATATATATATATATATATATATATATATATATATATATATATATATATATATATATATATATATATATATATATATATGTATATATATATACATATTTATATATATAAAGTAGTAACCACCATCCGCAAATAACTTAAGTACTGCTTTATAAATATTCTTGCCATGGTTCGTATTTTTGGTGCACTGTTAATGTAATGGTATTCCAATGGAAAACTATTTTCTTTTCAGATGCAATTTTTTAACTACGTTTTTGAAAGGTATTTTGACGAGATAATAGATAAATTTAATAATAATCATAACAGTGGATTTCATTAGCCAGCAGATATATCTATAGCCAGATGTGAAAGTGCATAGAGCAAAATTGAAGCAATTCTCGAAGTGCTCAATTTGACATTTTTTTCTTAAATTGTCCATAACTATCAGATAACACAACAGAAACGAGGTTTACTCTTTTGTTACCATTCAGATTAATTCCAAATGTATCAGAGGTCACAAATCTTGAGAGCTGTATGAATTCATTTTATGATAGAGTCTCCACAAGCATTAAATTTCCCTTTTTGAGATTTATGCTATTAACCAGCGATTCTCTACCAGTAGGGTGTGCCCTCAGAGAGAGCGCGAGCATATCCAAAAAGTTATATTATTTAATAAAAATTAATTAACTAACTGAAAGGAAAGTTCACATGCATACAAACAAAATACTCTCTGACATTGTATACAATAATTAATTTATTAAATTAAAATAACTTGCTAAGTTAAAAATAAATATAATTATTAGTGAAATCCATAGGCCTGTATTAAAGAGCAACGTTTTTCAAAGGTAAGCTTAGCATTAGAAATAAACCCTCTCACTTCTTATTAACTGATATATATTCTTTGTCTTCAAGGAAACCACATCAGAAAATCTAGTTTCACACAAAGGTAGAATGCGATATGTCTTTTTCAGAGCAGAACACTTATTTACTGCTCATGCAGAAAATTCAATGGATAATTTATCACTAAATCTTTTAGTTTCAACTTTTAATGAGACTTCTATAAGGTTTCTTCCTTGGAAATTAAAAACTCTTTGGAAGCATTGTGAAATAGTTTACAAGTCTATGCACAAAATGATATCAGTTTGTCCTCAGTACGAAAATAGTTTTCAAAATATTTTGCTCCTATATCAAAGTGATTTTTTGGTTACGAAAACAATTGTTCAAGTTGTTTTTCTGCATTTTAACTATTAACAAAATCATTTCTGTTTGAGAATTTTTTAAAATTTTCCGCATATGGTATGTTTTTCTCTTTCAGTAAAACGATGATATCTTCTCCTAAATCATAAACAAATTGGAAAAATTTCCCACGTGATAAAAATTTTGTCTCCCAATAAAATAGTAACGCCAAATGTACTGCATCTATTTCTTAACAAAATGCAGGAAAATTTTCTTATTTTAGGGGACTCAGGTTTATATAATTTACTTTAGTTACAACCACAGTAAACACAATATTCAGGCCTGGTCTTATTTATTTGAAATGTTGAGCTTCTCTTCAAACATGCATGTTTCCAGATTCACTATGGTGGTTTTTGTTTTACAAGCACTAGTATAATTTTAAAATCTTATGAATACTGAACTTACACAATTGGTGTACATTTTGAAGCAGTTCTTTTATTTTATGTTTGCATCGATCATAAAATAAAATAAATCATTTAAGATAGCAAATAAGAAAAAGCTTTTGCTTTGTTTCCTATCGATTTGCAAAAAAATAATTCCACTATTTATATAAAAATGAAATGAACAGATTTATTACTATCTGTTGCTTCTGCAAATTGTATTAAAAACAATTTCAAATGTAACTTCAAAGAAGACTTTTAGTTCATTTTCAGCTAAATCACCAATTTAATAGGTAACAAAATCAATGGAAAAATTTATGGAATGCAATTGATTTTCAAAACTGTCTCCAATTAGAGTTTATGTAACATGAACTGCTGGTGGCAAAATAAGCTCTATAACAATAATATGAGGTTCTTAAAACTGATTTTTGTATGAGGTAATTTAATCTTTTGCTTCACAAATTGTTTTTAAATAATTTTTTTTTCTTTTAATAAGAATTAATTCGAAAGGTTCCCAAAATGTGCTTTTAAAAAGAAAAAGAAAAAAAAACTAAGTAGATTTACTAAGCATTTATGTTATCAAGTTTTCTTTTGTCTGCCACCAATATTTTTGACCAAATAATTCAAAAATGGTCTTTCTTCTTTCTTTATTTCAGTATCTAAAAGTTGATAATATTTCTTTGATTTTATTTCTAAAATGACACTCATCTGAATGCTTGTTGATCCATGACTATCTTCTAATGTTCTCTCAAACGTACTTAAAAATGGATTCATAAGTCCACTGCCATGAAGGCTGAATTGTTTAATTTTTCGAATATATTGACCAAGTAGCCCACTTTCATCACATATAAATCATCGGGAAAATTATCGGACTCCCAATGGTGCAGAGGAAACTTTTTTTTATTTATTTCAAAAATGCTATAATTTAAGTAATCTTGAGAATATTTTCTTCATTTTATTTTTGAAACCACTTTTGTTTATGTACTTATTAATGATAAACTATCATTTAATGCTCTCTTACGATTTCTTAAAAAACCTAATAAGGATTCAAAATAAATCTGCTATCGGGAATATTTAATGCTGTAAAGTATAATAAATACGGAAACACATAATATACATATCCATGTTAGATTCATTAATGACAGAATGACTGATTCGAATGAGACCGGCTGAAAATGAAGCCAATTTTTTTAACATTCTCACCTTCTCCCTCTTAACAATAATATGGTTACGTTCGATCATACTCGAGAAGACATTCCAGAATGTTCTATAGAAATCAGAATTACTCAGAAGCCGAGAGAATGCCATGCTTGTAGAACATTAGAGCAATAAAAGGCACCAGATTCTTGTTTTCAGGCTATTCAAACAGAGGATCAGTGGTATTAAATGTCAATAAATTTCCACATTCTTTATAATTTATAAGGTTTAAAACCAAGGCGTAGAGTAAGTTTATGTCCAAAGTAAATAACTATTGTAGAAATATTAGTGGAGGGGAATGATGCTACAAAATCACTATTGAAATTTAGCATCAAATATTGAGATTGATGAAAGCTGGTCTACTCACTATCTTCATAAATTATTTATTCAAATACCTTATCTCTTTGATTTGAATATCTTCAGATCAAGTGGTATGTTCCAATTTGTCAATAATCCAATAAGGATTTGACGTTCAAAACAGCACATCATTTTTATACTGTACTCTCTACACGAAGTACTATCTACTTTTACAATTATGTGTACTCTCTTTATCAAACACTATATCACACTATTTTCTAGCACTGAAATATGTAATAATTTGTGGGAGATCATGGATTTTTACATAATCAAATCTAAATAATTTCTTCTTTTCAAGAGAGATTTTAATGTCAATGATTCGATGCTTAATAGATAATTTTTCCTGTCACTCATCAGTTTGAGATTTTATCCTTCTTTGCATTCCAAATCACATTCCAAGTTCTAATGATAGCACATAAAGAATTAAATTTCCTTGCTTTAAAATCAATGATAAAGAAAGGTAATACTTAATTTCTTTTCTTTATCATTGATTTTAAGGATATTTAATATTTAATTGTAAAATTGATCGTAATGTGAAAAGTGATTTCACATAAAAATGTAATTCATAATAGAAATGTTACAGAAATAAAATATATTGTGAGTAGATTTCGATATTTTTTTAACTCAATCAAATCTAGAAAAACATTTTTGGCAGATCGAGTTTTTAAATGAATACTTTTATTGAAATTTAAAAACCAAATTAAAATTCATAAATTCGTTTTTTACAAGATTTAAAACTATTTTTTCATGATTTTAAGAGCTTAATTTCTATGTTATAAAAATATAAACTTGTACTGCCAACTTACTTATAAATTCATTAATATTTGGAGTCTTGATATGAATTTGAATATATATTATTTTTTTCCTTATTTCGTAACTTCTCTCAACATGATTATAATTCTTGGTAACATGCAATTTTCCTCATATTTCATGCTCAATAGTTAAGTCACAAAGAAATTTGCAGCTGAAGTATTTTTTTTAATGTTATGCATAGACTTTGCAGGAAATTCTATTTGATTCATTATAAGGAGTCTGATCATTATAGTTGATAAAAGTTCTTTCTGGAAATATCTCGTTAGACATGGAATGTTATTAGGATAATCTTTAAATCAGTTATATTAGCAACAATACCATTGTTTTGAATTAATTGGTGAATGATGAAGTAAAAAAATTCATATAGGTTGAGTTAAGAACATTCAAAACTTATATCACACAAAGGACATAATTTTCTATGTCAAGCTTTAACCTTTTAAAATTTTATTTACAATTATGGGTCTAAAACCAAAGATAAAATGAAGAAAAATCTCTTAAAATGTAAAATATTATATCTAACTATTGAGTGTTATATAAATTTTCAGTAGCTTAAGATTAATGTGAAATAAGAAAGGGGAAAGTATGAAAAAGGCACATAAAATTTATTAATATCTTTAAAAGTGTTATATTTTTCGTTTCTATTTTTTTGATGTGTTCAATACTAAACTGCTGGACAATTACTAAGGACGGATAACACTATCATCCATAGCAACCAGAAAATGAAAGGAAGAAAAATGTGGAAAATTAGAATAAATGCGGGATTTTCTTCAATGTGCAAATTTTTTTCCACGTCTGTTCATCACGTGATAGCGTTCATAAGAGCTATAAAGGTTTTGGCGCGTGTGGACAGTTGTTGTTTCAAGTCAAAGTTTTACAGGAAAGATTTAATAGACGAACTTGAAATTTTTGGCTTATTATTAGATGATTTAATCATGGCCAAATTATTGGAAAGATCGAAGAAGGGCGAAAAATGACAGATGTTGCCAGGGAGTTCGACATCGCTCACAGCGTTGTTTCAAGGCTGTGGAAGTCATTTAAAACTACTGGAATGTGTAGTAGGTGGCACGGGGGAGGTCGTGTTAGAAATAAGACGCCTGCAAAAGATATATATATCGTTCTGTCATCAAAAAGGAACATTCGCATCACAGCTCAGCTGGTGGCAAATAAGTTTCGTGCTGCCTCATGATAGCAGATCTCCCGAAAAGTTTTGAGGTTGCAGAGTTTTGAGGGGAGGAGGACTATACGTCCGCAGACCTGTTGTGTGTGTCCCATTGACCAGACTGCACCGTACTGACCATATGCAATGGTGTCATGAGAATACGTTATGCAATGAGACTTTAACAGTTACTATTAGGAAGCAAGCTTTGCCATTTATTCTGATAAAATATTATAATTAATAGTTGAATCATAAATATTTGTTTCCTCCCCATCCGCATCGAAATCAAAATGTAGGGATCTCTGGTGATGCCATCTATTGGAGGATTCTTAGACTAAAGTATTACTTTCACCTTTATGCTGCTGCTCTGATTAAAAAGAAAAACATGACCTTCTGTCTTACTTCTGTACTATACTGATAGTTATTTTATTAGAACATTTCATTGAATTTTATTTAAAATATTTTACTGGAAGATCATTTATGAATTTGTATTTAAATAAACATATTTTAATGCATGGAAAAATTAAATTATTAAGTTGTTTTGTCCTTATTAGTTTATTTTACTCAATTTTATGTAAAGATACATTAAATTAGATAAGCAACACTAATTAAAAGAATATTTTGTGAAAGCCCCAGGTTAATCCATATTCCCCTGCACTTTGTATTATGGGACAAACACAGTTAATGAAATACAGTTCGGTAAACAAAGAAAATGTAAAAAAACATTTCTAATACTAATAGGCAGAAAGGAATGAAAATTAAATTTGTTATAAGGAAACTTCTTCTTCAAAAATTTATATTGACTAGCAAATCAGTATCCATGTTATTTTTTTAAAAAAATTAATTAAGCTATTACAGAAAAAATCCCTCATTTAAACAATATAAATTACATACATTTTTATTTATTTGCTATAATTTAATATAAAAGCATAAATATGTTTTTAAGTTTGGAATGTATTTTCTCTTAGTAACCTTTTTTTTAGTAAATTTAATGTAGTTTTCCAGTGTTTTCATTGTATAACAAGCGTAAATATTAAATTCACCATTGCGAAAACACACAAATCTTATAAATTTTAATAAATGTTGCATTCCTAGTAATGTTTCTACCTATAGAAAAAATCTAAAATTATTGTTGTATTTCTTCTATTTGAATCTTTATAATCCCATTTTCAAAAAAAAATTTTGTTACCGATGTTTCCTTAAATTTAAGGAAGCTAAAATTTAAAGGTGAAAATAAAATATTAACGCAAAAAATTACTTTTTATAAATATTTCTAAATAAAATATTTTCCAAAAACTGACTTAAAAAAAACAGCATATTCTTAAGTGTTAATGAGGTTTCTATTGAACTTGAATAAACTTTAAGGAAAAAAGTAAGTTGTATATTACCAACAATAGTACTTAATTTGATTTGTCTGTCATATTAACGTAAGCACCTTAAAAAAAAGAGTTATAATTATTTATAGGATATTTTTTGTTTTCTTAATGATTTTCTATTTGTTATTATAATGTTAAATAAAATAAAAAACTTAATTCATTTGAATCTTAATTCATTTAAAGAAGATGAATACCCTTGAAGTTTTGATGAGTTATATGTAGTTTAAATCTCTACAAGTAACTATAATTCAGCCCGAAATCAGCAATTTAACAGGAATCACTGTACAATGAATTATGCTAAATTAAACAATTTCTGCTTAATCAAAGTGTTAAACACAGTTTGAGGTGATATTTGCGCTAGTAATCACATTTCAGAGAATTAGCCTGATTGAAGGGAGATTAGATGCAGTTTCTCGATGAAACATGGGAAAGATTCAATGTTTTTGTCATTTATTTCCTAGAAAAGGCTAACATTTTTTTAAATTTATATATTACTATTTTGTATATTAATTTTCCAATAATTCATAAGGCTTATTTTATTAAATTAAAGGGAAAATTAATGTATTTAGAAAACTGAAAAACAATTAAAAAAATCAAATAGAATTTCCGAGATCTTAAGATATTCACTTAGATATTAATGAATAGAGTTACATATCATAAATAATTTTATAGATAAAGAATTCTAGAATGTGTTTATTCGTCACATATAATGAAAGTATTAAATAAATTTCCATTCAGTAATGGAATCTTTCTTAACGTTAACTGCTTAATTTGATATTTTATAAAGGTAAAGTTAACTTTAAAAATGTATATTAATGAATATCTTGAATTAATGAAGATATATTACAGATTAATTTTTAAAGATCATATCTATTATTTTTGGACAATATATTAATTTACAAATAAAAGTCAGATTTTTTTCTGCTTTCACTTACTGTTATGTACCCTAAGAAGCAATGTTCAAGCATCTAATATATATATATATATATATATATATATATATATATATATATATATATATATATATATATATATATATATATATATATATATATATATATATATATATATATATATATATATATATATATATATATATATATATATATATATATATATATATATATATATATATATATATATATATATATATATATATATATATATGTATATATATATATGTATATATATATATATATATATATATATATATATATATATATATATATATATATATATATATATATATATATATATATATATATATATATATATATATATATATATATATATATATATATATATATATATATATATATATATATATATATATATATATATAATAATAATAAAAATAAATTATTAGACGCTTGAATTCTCTCAAAATGTGTCTCTGAAATATATTAAATTGGATTATTGGAAACAAAGATTTTTATTATAAAAGATATATACATGTATGTATAAAATTCTCATTTTAATGAACATTCTACAAAATTAAGATTCAAAATTGCATTAAAAGAAATTCTTTAATGCATAGTTAAAATAACGAAGCCTTAAATTATTGAGAAAAGTACTTTCAAAAGATTCCATTCTGGGAAAAATATTTATTGGGTGTTAACACATGTTTTGTATCAATGCATCTTAGATTAGTTAAAGATTAGTTAAATAACGAAAATGTTTAAGATATAACTTAATTTTTCAGGGTATTTATATTCTTTCTTGAGGTCTAAAGGCAAGTTTTCTGTATATGGGAATACAAATTATACGGACCCAAACAAATTTAAAACTTTAATCATATATTCTTGAAAAACTTTTGTGTATTTCTGATTTTCAAAGAAGTTTTCTTCCCTTATTTTGAATATTTCGCAGAAATCGTATTATAAATCTAGAAAATCTTTCAAAAGAATCTTATAGCAAATATTTGAACTTATCACTAACATTCCTGTAAATAGAAAAAGATATTTTTTCTTTTTTTCTGGCAAATTAAATTTATGTTAATAAAATTAATATCAGTTTATGTTACATGTAATTTACAAAGATTTAGATCCTAATTTTGTGACAGTTTTTTTAAATTATTAGGCATTTAAATTATATTAAAAATTTTATATTGATTCGATCAGAATTAATTTTCTCTCGTACCTCATAAATTAATTTGATATGACAAAATCTGAGAGGCATTTATATTCTTAACAAATTGCATATTAGAAATAACATTATTTATCCAATATATAATGAAATCAATTTAAAAGTTTCTGTAGCTTCACAAAATTTAATGAATTCTTTTTCATTAATTCACAAAAGATGACAATCAAATTTTTAATATGTAATGCCTACATCATTAGCAATAAAAAATATAATAAATAGCATCTAAGAATCATTATTGAAATACAATCTCTGTGCTGCTTTATTAAATAATTTGTTTTTCATTTTTCATAAACTTTGCATAAAATTGCCCTTTTTCAAGAAATTTTAAAGAAATCAATGAATAAAAATTTAAACATTATATATATATATATATATATATATATATATATATATATATATATATATATATATATATATATATATATATATATATATATATATATATATATATATATATATATATATATATATATATATATATATATATATATATATATATATATATATATATATATATATATATATATATATATATATATATATATATATAATTTACCATGCGCTTAATTAGTACATATTGCTTAATTTTAGGTTGAGAAAATGACAATAGATTTCGATTAATTTGTTCTGCTGAGTAATTATTGAGTATTTCCATTATCTGAAATGAGAAATATTTTAATGTACTAGAACTTCATGAAATATGTTTAAGAAAATACTGAAAATTAAATTACAAAACATGTTATTATATAAATTGTGATGTTTGAAACATTATGAATGTAAATGAACATTATTTCAGAATATTCCGTCAAACAAAATTTACTAAATTAATGGAGTATTTACTTTACGTATCTTAGAATAATACGAGAAATATACGATAATAATATATTGCAATTCATGCAAGTTTCACTAAGCTCGTAGCCGAAAGGTCAGCGCTCTTGCCGTCTGTTCAACAGCTCGTGGGTTTGATTCATAACTTGAACTTGGATGTTTGTAAGGATTTGGAATGCATCTTAAGTTATAGGTCCAAGTCAAATTCTCCTTTGAGGGCAAAAATTGATCGTTGAATGACAAACCAAACCATAAAATGTTTGTGTATAAAAATTTAAATATTTATACATACTTTATAGATTAATTTGCTTATAATACATTTCAAGTTGTCTATATCTACTGGCTAAAATTACAAAGCACACTCAATCATTTAGTGTCTTTGAAGCATAATAAAGTAATAGCACATGATTTGATATACATTTTTCCTCACTACGCTTAATAAACGGAGAAAAGTCATGAGACTAAAACTTTTTTTACAGGCTAAAGTCACCATTAATGAAGGAATTATTTTTGAATTTGTTTTGGAATAGAACCCATCACATATATCATTCACAAAAACGACAACTTTTTCAACTATGCCCCTATAATTTTTTTAAATTCATTTTAATGAGACGGGGCGAAGTTAATTATTAGCAATAGAATTATATTTCCTAAAAAATCCCTTTACTGAACTGTTGGTGAACAATTTTAAAAATATTAATTGTTAGTTTAACTAATTTAAACAATTAATTATTTTTAATTGTTTTTACACTAAAATCCTAAGAAAAAAATCATCAAAACCATACAAATATTTTTAACCTCTTTTCTTCATTTTTTAATTCTATTACAAAAATTTCCATTTAATCAAATCGTTCTTTTCAACAAAACGCAGTTTTCTTTTAAATATATTTCCATTAATACGTATTTGTCTGACTACGTTTTACAGTATTATAGAAGAATACACACTAAAATATTTATTCTTTTTATACTATTAAAAAATGTGTTTTGATAATATTTATATCATGTATGACATTTGATCTTGTATTTATGAAAATACCAAATGAAACATATGCTAAAAATGATAAAAAACGTATGACATAGAAGAGCAAAGCTAAAGAAACATAGTATGTGAGGTAAAACATGGTAAGAAAACAGCCAAAATATAATATGCTTGTTCATTGGTATTTAATATAATGCACTGTAACCAACATACATATTTCCAGTAAATATAGACATATTCATAATTAAGTGAAAAAAGTATATGTAGTTAAATTCCATAATCTATGTCTAAAGATAATCTATAAAATCTACTATAAATACCCCTAAAATAAACTATTCAAAATTTAAAAAGTGTTACATAAATTTTCAACTATACGCCCACGTATAATTTAGAGAAAAACTGTATTATATTTTATGATAATTTACGTTCTTGTCATTAAATATGCTATAATATAAAAATGGGTGCCAAATGACCCTGCTTTTAAATGTTATAATTACTAATCTACAATAAAAATGAATGTTTATGAACAACAAAGTGAGTGATGGTTATTGTAACTTCTACTATTTGTAAGAAACGAGAGATATTTTAGCAAATATTTAGTAAAAACAATTTTTTTAAATTCTCACTATTTTTAGAATGTCTTTATTATCGAGACCATCTAAAAATATTTTTCTTATGCTTATTAATTTTTGGAACATTTTAAGGCACTAGTTTAAGTTTCTGGCACCCCTCATAGGAAAATTATATTGCATTTGCATTAAGAGATAAATGTAAATAAATTTTCATAAGTATTAAACATAAGCAATTCATTTTTATGAAGAATTTATTGTTTACAAGGAGATAAAAAGTAGTTTATTTGCTACAAATAGTTCATTTTAAGATTTACAAACAAGTATATGACAATAGATTGGTATAAATGGTGTCGTTTCATAAAAGAAAATATTCGTGTGCGAGGAATATTTATTGTTATTCCTATTGTTGTGGAAATTTCCATCCGATAAAGATAGCAAGAATATTCAATTCGTAAAAAAATATTAAATTTCAATTTTACGTGTTGATGTAAAATAGAGGGATTTTTGTAGGATAATTCCTTTTTGAAATTTCAAAGCGTAAAATGTCATTTTCTTTGCTTGAATTGAAACAAAAAACATTCATAATTCTTACGGTTATTCTAAGTTACCTATATATAAATCTGAAATTTTGTCACAAATATTTTTGAATAAGCTTAATGTTAAGGATATATGAATCAATTCAAGCATCTTTAATTAATAAAATAATTCCATTCCTTATTCTTAATAAGTAATATATATATTTGTTAATGAGTAATGTTATAGAATATTCTTTTATTAAATTAAAAATATTAAATTTTTTTTTTACATTTGATGTTATGAAAATATCCATTTGGGATTAAAATATAAATAAATTATGAATAAAATAAAAATATGAAAAAAAAATCTCTCAATTGCTTTACCGATTTTTAAAACTACTTTTTAAATGTTTTGTATGTAATTTATAAATTTTTGGTAATTTTATGTATGCAATCTTATTTTATCATATTTAAAGAAAACTAATACATTAATTATTTCAGTTTGCTTGTGAAATTAATTGTTATTTTGATTACATATTATACTATTAAAAGCTTTCTCCTTTCGAAGAATTAAAAATCTTAATTATGATTAATGCAAAGTAAAAGACAATAATTTTCATAAAAAAGTACAAATTTTCAGTTTTCAATTGATTTTCGATCTTAATTATACTTTTAAAAAATTTTTGTATTCACATTCATATTTAATTCATATGCTGGGAAACATTAACTGAGACGGACACACACACATGTGATATCAAATATATCAAATGGAAAATAAAAGCAAATACTATTAAATATGTACTTCCACATGATGCATTACATAAGGATGTATTTAAAATGTAACAACCATATAAAATTAAAATTGAAAAAGAAATTCCATGTCAGTTTAATAAGATTAACCCAAATTTAAATATTCACTTTTTGAAGAGTTCGTTTATATGAGAAACAGTTTGAATGTAAGGATGTAAAGAATTTAAATTTGTCACAGTTAAAAATTAAAAAAACAATATAAATTTCAAAAATCTTCTTTGGAAAACCCAAGTACATATATTTGAAATATTTAATTTACTGTAATGCAATAGAATTTAAAAATATGTTGTATACTAAATACAGATTATACAAATTTAAAATTAATCTTGTAAGCAATTAATCATTTCAATTTATTAAGATACTAGCTAACATTTAATATAAATATATTCTAGAAATTTAACTATTAATATTAACAAATTATAATAATGGTTTTCCTATAAATATTTCAGATAAGTTTTTACTATTATTAAATTGTAAGTGCGATAATTGCATAAAAATTATATAATATTTTACATTTTTATTTGCAATATATTTTATAAAAATATTTGCACCCTCATCATTGTTACACACACACACACACACACACACACACACACACACACACACACACACACACACACACACACACACACACACACATATATATATATATATATATATATATATATATATATATATATATATATATATATATATATATATATATATATATATATATATATATATATGTATATATATATATATTTATATATATTATATATATATAGCTCTTATACACATTATATATATATATATATATATATATATATGGATTGCATATATATATATATATATATATATATATCAATATATATATATATATATATATATATATATATATATATATATAGATATATGAAACATATATATATATTCATATATATATATATATATATATATATATACTTTATATATATATATATATATATATATATATAATGATATTTTATCATTACAATCAAAGTTAAAAGGATGGATAATTTTAAGATGAAATTAATGTTATCAATATTATGTAACAATATTTTCAAAACCGAGTCTTTTGTTCAAAAATGTTCAATCACTGAAATCAATCAATCTGTTCCTGCAACTTATTGCAATCTTAAGAATCTTAAAATCTTAAATAAATGTAAGACATAAGATTAATATAAATTAGATGTATTATATTAATTATAATTGTAATTTCTGCGCTAATTTTTCATAAATTTGTACAAATATATGAGATTTATTTAACAATAAATAAATCAGAAAGGGAAATATTAATACATAACATTATCCTATATATTTCGCTGATTTGAATGAAGTTTCTTAGTTTAACAATAAATATATAGTGTTGCAATTCATTTTGATACTATCAACATTACATTTTAGGAGCAGTTGTGGCGAATACTTTTGGTTCTTATTGTGTATCGAACCATAAAGTTTCATTTAATTCAAGATCAAAAACGAGAAAAAACTTTAGTTTAAATCTTTTCAGAGAACTAAAGCTGACAAGAAAATATCCTTTTTCTTAGAAAGAAAAGGCTGCTTTTCTAGAAGGGCGTAGTTCCTTTAAGGATCGGTCCCATGTGGATGTAGAAGTTTAAGCCACCACTTCTTTCTGATCTGAGCCTGACATGGTGTCACTATCAGTCAAGGTACAGAAGCCTCCAGGAGCTATCCCATGGCTCTCTCTTAGATGTCCCTGGAGGAAAATCTCTGGCTGATGTCATCATGCTACCTTTCAAGAAATGGTTAAGGCCCTTCGTGGATACGTGGTGATGGGTCAGCAGATTTTCTGCCTAAAAGCTGTTCTAATGGAATTTATTCTCTGTAAGAAGGAACATACTTACATTATACAGGCTCTTAATGGATATCTTATTACAGTGTAAACTGCAACTTCATAGTGACTTATTTATTAAATCTAAGATATTATATCATCAATAATTAAATTTTTAAAGATTTCAAATTTAGTTTTCTTCTTTAATTAATGAACAGAAACATATCAATTGATATATATTTTAGTAATGTAACGTTATTACCAAAGTTCGGATATAGACATCATATTTATAATTCCAAAGAATTAATATTTTCAGGCTATATATTTAATAATTTTAATTTTGTTTTAGTAAATGTTTTAATGATTTTTCTCTTTTCATGAAATCTTTTTGATTAAATATTTAATTAAACTTAAAAATTCTTATTCAGCAAAATGAATATTTACTAAATTTAGGTTTTGTATAAATCTTATTTAAATATAGTTCAAAATTTATTGTTACTATTAATCAGATTACGCAAGCCCTATTTTTATGCAAAGAATTCATTGAAGTTAAATGCGTAGCTCAATAATATCAATTTTTATGAAAAGTATTTAATATTTCAACGAAATGAAGTAAAAGAAAAATCTCTGGAAAGAATTTCTGAATCAATGTGCATTATATTCTGACTGATAATCTGAAATTAAATAAAACTTCCATAATTCCATACAATACCTATCTATCTATACACTCTCTCTCTCTCTCCATATATATATATATATATATATATATATATATATATATATATATATATATATATATATATATATATATATATATATATATATATATATATATATATATATATATATATATATATATATATATATATATATATATATATAATGGTGTCACTAATGATGTATACTAAAATAATGTATATATATATATATATATATATATATATATATATATATATATATATATATATATATATATATATATATACATATATATGTATATATATATATACATTATTTTAGTGTTTAATTTCATTTCCAAATCTATTTAATGTAGCCTTCATTAAAATATTATTAATTTAATATCATTAATACTTTTAAATTAATATAAAAAATTAATATCAAATTAATGTTTATTGTTATACAAGTGTAAATATATCATAACTCTTAATGTTTGAGTACAAAATTAGAAAGTTTAAGTTTTTTATTAAATGTTTTATAATATTTATAGAAATAAAGCAGATATTAATAATTTGAAAATTATATTTAAATAATCTTTATATTTTTCTTAAAATATGAAATCTGTCCTAAAAATAATATAATATTTAATGAGTAAAATGTTCCGAACATATCTTTTAAATTTTTAAAACCTACCCAAATCACTTATAGTTAATTTGAAAAATATTTTAAATACATTAATAATTTCACAAAAATTACAACATAGATTCTAACTTTTGTAATCCTACTATCTAATTAATATTATGTTGAAAAAGAAATGTAGCAATAAAGTTTAAATATGATATATAAAAACACTTTTAACACAAATAAAACACAAGTAAGTATAAACACACATTTAGCATTAAGAAATGATTATAATATTTGTGATAGTGTAAATATATAATTTATTTCATTTAACCAGTCTTTATTATTTTATTTAATTTTCAGTATCAATGCTTAAAAATTGTGCAAAATTTATCGCATCTTAAATAGAAAAATTGATTTTCCTTGCGGAATAACTTTTGATGTATGTTATAAGTTATAATCTTAACATCTTGCTAAAAATACAAGCACTCAGAAATTTTCAATAAAACTATTTCTGAAAAGATACTATAATAAAAAAATTCTAGTTTTAAATTTTAGAAAAGTTTTCGTTTTTACAATCGAATTAATTATGCTATACAAATTATTTTGCTAATTAGGAATAATAATTTTACTGATTCGGGAATATAATTTTACCTCTAAAATTTGAAACTTGAATTTTGTGACTAAATTGGCTTGATTATTCCTTATAAGTCTTCTTTTAATGCATGTTAACTGAAATTCTCATTTACATAGACAATTAGATGTAATATATTTATACGAACTAAATTTACAAATCATTTACACCTAATTAACACCATATTTTAGAAGGAATAACAAGAATTTACGTAATTTCATTTTTAAAATCTGTAATCCAATATAATGCATAACAAAACATGACGTACATAATCAGTATAATGATTATTTTAAAAGATTCAAAACACTTACAATAAATTAAGCAGTTTAAACCTTAACTTTTTCAAAATCTACATGACTAAACAAAGATGTTTTTAATCCTGATTTTAAGATTTTTCACAATATAAAAAAATATATATATATATAAAAAGAGAATGATTTTATTTATTTTAAAAGCTTAGCTCAAACATTCTTATGAATAATATATGATAATTGTGAATACTATACTTACATATATTTGTGTTGCACTGAATATTAATATAATTTTCTAAAGCTTTTTGATAAATAAAATTTAAAGCATAAAAATAATCATTTATTATGTTGAAACAACATATTTTGTTATAAATGCTAATAATGTTTAAGATTTTTGAATGAAATTATGTTCCATATTTGTGGAAAGACATGCGGATATGTTTTCGTATATTTTTATTTAATTTTTGTAAAAAAAGTAATTCCAGGTGAATTCATTTGAAAGATGAAAAATATTACATAAGAGGGAGAGTAATAAACAACAAGGAAACAATATAAATAGCTAATTTTGCAATTATCTTACAAATAGTAACTAGAACTGATAAGATCATTAAACTTTTTGCCCATTGCAAAGTATGGAATGTGTGAAAGAATGATTCATCATAAAAAATTATTAAGAATAAGATGTTATCATTTCGTAACATTTAAACTCTTTCACAGCTAATGAGTGCCTCTGTCTCAAAGCAACATTATTGTGTTAAAAAATGTAAAATAAGAAATTTTAATACATTGTTTAATATAAAATGAATAGCCTATTGAATTTAAATTTGCATTTAGATTTCTTTAAATAAAGTAAATTAAAAAATGATTTCATTAATATAATTATTGCTCTAATTAAAAAAATAAACATGTTACTAAAAATTCATGTAATTATAATTTATATTTAACGTATAAATCTACTAACTTAATTTATTCATTGCTACATTAAATAGCAATTATAAAATAATGTTGATGATTCTTATTTTAAATTATATTTAGTGAACTTGTCACATTGCAAATAATGATAAACGATGAAATTAATTTCGTACTAATAAAAATTATTGTACAATCTAAAGTCCTTTTTTGTACCACTAAGATTAAATCATTCAATTGAAATGGCATTTCAAAACAATCATTATAAATTAATCAGTAATTATTTCATATTTCTATTAATTAAAGATTTAGGGCAGTTACCATGGTAAAAAATTTAATTCCTCTAAAAATTTATTCCAATATATGTATTCTCATTCTAAAAACAATCATTTATGAAGATATTGTAAGCATCAAATAATATAAATTATTATTAATTATTAAAAAAAATATTTTTTGTAAGTATTATTGATATTAAAACATTAAATACATATTCTAGGCAAGAGAATTATAAGACAATATTAAATTTGAATTTTTGCATCACATATAATTTACAATATTGGAAACATTTTATTACATACAAGCTATTTATCTAATTTTTATTTCAAGAATATAAAAATAAGAAAATAAATTCTGACATTCTAATCTTCATGCATGTTTTCACAGAATTTAAACTAATACTGTTTGGTAGAATGGTAGTGATTTCAATTTCTTTAAAATTCTTAATACTAATTACTTAAGGCTCCAAACTTTTGTGTTGATTTATACTTTATAATGAAAATTGTTAAAGAGACATTATCACATAATAATGGTAATGGTAAATATTAAAATATATTTTAAAGAATAAATAATGGTAAATATTATAATATATTTTATAGAATAAAAAAGTAATTCCAGGTGAATTCATTTGCAAGAGGAAAAATATTACATAAGAGAGAGAGTAATAAACATTAAGGAATAATATGAATATATATATATATATATATATATATATATATATATATATATATATATATATATATATATATATATATATATATATATATATATATATATATATATATATATATATATATATATATATATATATAGACATATAGATATATATAGATAGATAGATAGATAGACAGCCAGATAGATATTTAAAAAATGTTGATGCAAAAGGAATTAATTTTTTATACAAATGAAATATTATTGATCATATTTAAGGTCATGGCCAAATCTAATGTATATATAACAAACATTTCAAAGTACCTTAAAAGCAAAAAGTATGTTAAAGCAATTTTGAATTTTTTAATGCAAAATAAGACAAAGCAGTTTTCTAGATTGAAATATGTTACTCTATGCATATATACATTTATTTTATAATGGATTTTTACTAGCTATGTTTTATTTGGTAGCAAATTTGATTTTAGAATGTCCTTGACAAAATGAATTTATTTCCCAAAATGTAGTTTATCGTAAGTACAAATATTAATATATCAATCAATTTCGAAACAATTTAAAGCAGAAAATTTGACACCATTTGTTATGTTTTTCAAGCTAGGTTATTATTCATAAAAAATATTAATATAATTATTCTTTAAAATAAATAATTTCAGTTTTTACACACTATCTATGTAATATGTGAGATTCAATTAGAGAAAAAATATAAAAACTAATACCATTACATTTAAAACATTGAAATAATAACTCCTAAGAAATGATAATAATTAAACAACAGAAAAACTGTAAAGTTTAAATATTTTTCTACAACAAGAGTTTGCTGTCCAGAATACTTTGGGCATTTTACACAAACCTTAATTAAAAGTGAAATGTTTATTAAAATAACAGGTACAGTAATTAAACTGTTCTTAAAATTCTGATGTTAATTTTCATTATATGCTCTATGAATTCTAAAGTTAAAGAAAACATCGAGTTGCTTTAAAATTGTTAATTAAGTATCTTGAGAATATGAGGCATGTGAATTTCTTCCTATTTCTCTTTGATGGCGCATTTCTTCTAAACTCAAGTCTACTCTAGTTGGAGGTTCACATTTTTTCACTTATTTTTAACCTTACGTAACTTTGTGCTTTTGTTTGAATTCCAGTTGTCATTCTTAATATAGAATCTAATTTCTTGTGGGAATCTAAATGTTTTATTCGAATTCTTAATAAAAGATTTTAAGGACTAAGTAATTGTCTTCTTTTCTAGTGCATAATAAGCATTTAATTTCCTTTATCTAAATTAAAAGAATCAAACAAACAGAGGGTTTCCGTGTTTCAAGTGCTTTACCATTAACAGAACTTAATTCAACGATGTTTAATTTTTTTTCCACCAAGGGAGAATTAATTTGGCATTTTTAATTGAAGTAGAAGTTAAACAGTTCTTTTGTTTTGAGATAGAAGACGGGGATAGAGCAAATGTGAATTTTCTCATTCTAATGAATTTTATATTCGAAATTAAATAGAATTTCACTTCTAAAAAAACGTAAAATATTTACTACATAAAAAGTTTTGTTTTTGAATTATATTCTTAATTTAGGAAGAAAATACTCCTCGCAGTATTGATTAATATTTTGAAATTAAAAAAAAAAATTACGTATTTATTGATAAATTTATAATAGTGTACAGTGATAATTTAATTTCTTTTTGTCAGAAAGGAGATTAAAACTATTCTTTAATTATATTGCTCTCAAAAATATTATACTATAATATTTTAAATTTTAGATTTAAATTGTTATTTGTTTTCAAATATAGAGGTAAATTTTAGATTGCAAAGTGAATTTATTACATTATATTTTAAGAAATGTATGAAAAGTGATTTATCAAAAAGATTTTTATTTAGTAGTAAAATGTTCTATCATATATTGTTGGTCAATAAGGCTGTTAAATATGAAGTGACATCAAAAGGAAACGTTTTGCTTATTGTTGACATATACTATAATGTCTGAGAACTACGTTTATACACTACTGGACATTAAAATTGCTACACCAGGAATAAATGCAGATAACAAAATGATATTTATTGGACAAATATATTATACTACAAATAACAAATGATTAAATTTTCAAAAAATTTGGCTGGATAGATCCTGAGAAATCAGTACCCAGAACAACCACCTCTGGCAGTAATAACAGCAGTTATACGCCTGGGCATTGAGTCAAACAGATATTGGATTGCATGTACAGGTACAGATGCCCATGCAGCTTCCACACAATGCCACAGTTCATCAACCGTAGTGACTGGCGTTTGGTGACGAGCCAGTCGCTCAGCAGCCATTGACCAGACGTTTTCTTTTGGTGAAAGATCTGGGGAACGTGCTGGCCAGGGCAACAGCCGAACATGTTCCGTATCAAGGAAGATCCGTTCAATACCAGCAACATGCGGTGGGGCATTACTCTGCTGAAATGTAGGGTTTAACAAGTCTCAAATAAAGGTTAGAGCCACGGGCCGTAACACACCTGAAATGTAACTTACACTGTTCAAAGCACCGTCAATGCGAACAAGAAGTGACCAAGACGTGTATCCAATGGCAACCCATACCATCACGCCCGGTGATGGGCCAGTATGACAATGACGAATGCACGCTGCCAATGTGCGTTCACCACGATGCTGCCAAACACGAATGCAGCCATCATGTTGCTGTACACAGAACCTGGAATCATCTGAAAAGATGACGTCTCGCCATTCGTGCGCCCAGGTTTGTCATTGATCACACCATTGAAGGCGCTCTTGTCTATGACGCAGCGTCAAGGGAAGCCGCAGCCATGGTCTCCGAGCTGAGAGTCCATGCTGCTGCAAACGTCGTTGAACTGTTCGGGCAGACACTTGTTGTCTTCCAAACGACACCGTTTTCTGACTCACGGCATGTTCCTGCATCTTGACTCACGGCATGGATTCCTTGATCCCGCATGGCGTTCCGTATTACCGTCCTGAACCCATCAATTCCATATTCTGCTAACATTCATTGGATCTCGACCGACTCGAGCAGCAATACTTCTATAAGATAAACCGCAATCCCGGTACGCTACAATTCAACCTTTATCAAAGTCAGAAACGTGATGGTACGCATTTCTCCTTCTTACACGAGGCATCACAACATCTTTTCACCAGGCAACAATGTTCAATGCAATTTGTATGAGGAACCGGCTGTACAATTTCCTCATTTAAATACAATGTAGGTGTCGCTACTGGCGTCTGCTTTGTCTGAATGCGTTGAAAAGCTAATCATTTGCATATCCCAGCACCTTCTTCCTTTCATATAAATTTCACGTCTGTAGCATATCGCCTTCTTGGTGTAGCAATTTTATTGTCCAGTAGCGTACTTTTTTAGAGCTGGGGGTGTAAAAGATGTCATATAAGGCTATTGCTTTTCGCTGAAACAAACTTTAGCTGACAAAACTATTTATTTAATTTCATATCGTTCTGCGTTATTTTGTCAATTGAGATGAGTTACAAATGTGTTCATGCAAATATTTCAGTATGATGTTTCTAAGAATTGACTTATGAAGAAAACGTTATGATAAGGGCAATAAAATTTGCTATTGAGCAACAATATAGAAAGCTTATAATACCAAAGCAGTTTGCAATTTCATGAGGTTATTCAAAAACCTAATAAATCCCAGTTCTAATCATAACAAGAAGGTCGACAACGACATTATATCAATCAATTATTATATCAATCATGAAAAATAGTTAATAATCTATATTATTTTACTTCGTTTAAATGTGAAATTACAAAAAAGAAAAGTTATAGCTAGTTTCACAAATGAGTGCTGTAAGAATACATTTTACATAATGCTTCCCCTTCTCTCGAAAGCATCATACCAAGCATGAAATTGCTCATGCGATATAGTGTCAAGCCTCATGTGAGAGAAAAATTAAAAATATTGAGTATTGTTCATGCCTTTCAATATATATCTTGTGATTCTGTTCTTAGATTAACTTAGGAAGACAAAGGGCAACTTAAAACTGTATAGTCAAAAATGATTGTTTACACTCACAGTTTCTTCATACAACGAGAAAAACGATCAACGTTTAGATAGCATTCTTAAATTCAAAGTCATTTTGCTTATAACATTGAATTTAAACTTTGTTGCATAATCACAAGGGATTTCGGCAATTATTGTACAAATATAAGTCAAAATAATTTACTTTTTAATTGACATTTTCCTATTATTCAGTTTTATGATTAAGACCACATGAAGCATTTACATAATTTTACAAAACACATAACAATGGAGGTTATTTATGTTTATGGCATGAAGCGTTAAACAAACGATGATGCTAAATATAACACTCAAACAAAGCACATTACAGACATGTTAAAAAGTACATGATTACTTTATATTGATGACTTGTAATCTTGAGAAATAGCATAAAATAATCTGTTTTGAACTCTGTGGCTTTAAAGAACTTCTCAAGCAACGCATAGTAAACGATATCAAATATTTTTAATTATTTATTCGATAGAAAAATTGCTTTGAAATATACATATATTATTGCAAATACCATTCCCTTTTTGATATTGATCTTTTTTGTTCATAATAAAATAAATTAATCTATCATCTACATTTCTTTAAAAAATGTAGTACAAATTGAAGAATGCTAGTGGTTGTTTGACTTCAAAATGTAATAATATTTTGTTTGTTTTTAAAAATGTTTAAACATGTATAAATATGAATTAAGTTTAACTATCAACACTTCTTTTATAAATATTAAGATTTTAATCAACAGCACTTAATATAACAAGATAAATAATAGCCAGATAAATACTTACATAAATTAAGGATATTCAGATTATAGATTTTTTGTGTAGAAATTTTTAATTACTCAAAGTGTCCTAAATTGTTACGATAAATACATATACAACTGAACAGTTCTATAGGACTTTACATTTTTCCTAAAACTAAGGCTATAACAAAAAAAATCTTATTTTTTTTTTAAAAAAATCTTCTTATCAATTCAGATTATTTTTTATTTCTTGTTTTGACATAAAAATGGAGCCAAAAAAGTTACCGAAACAGTTGAGCTTCCTTTTCTTTTTTTTTCATTCCTTTTCCTTTTTAACGTCTCGCTTGTTTTCTAAAAAGATATCCCATAATCAATACATGTTCATGAAGTTCTCTAAGGAATAAAAAAAATTCCTTCCTTTTGCCAAACTTCTCTTATAAAATATTCCCTAGTCAATTGAGTCAATCTCAGTCTAATGTATCCTTTGTTCTTATCAAATCTATTCTCCACATCTTTTTTGGTTTGAAAGAAAGAAAGTTTGCACAATTCCTCTTTTTTAAACAAAAGCCTCCACTGACTTGACTGGTTGCACAGCGAATATTTGAAATGGATCTCTCTCCAACTTATATTTTAAATCCCACTATTTACTATTATTCATGTACTGATAGAAAGTTAGCAAAGTAAAATATGCCTATGTTTGAACTGCATTGTATAATGAGAATAAAACTTTTCTGGACGAAAAGAAATAAGCCAATTTTCTTGTTGAATTATACTAACTGAATGTTTGCTGCGGCCATTAAAAAACAAATGATTTTTTTTAAAAAAAATTCATTTTACATTTTATAATTTCTTCCAATAAATTAAACAATGCCTAAGTTAACAAAATATTTTATATAATATTTTATAATTATGACTTAATTTTTAACTATATCTATAGGTTATAATATATATATATATATATATATATATATATATATATATATATATATATATATATATATATATATGTTATATGTTATATTATTGTCTTAGTCTTTTACCTATAGATATTAATTTTATAAATCATTTTTATTTATTATTATTTTAACCAATCAATAGCTGAGTGTTTAGCGTCCCTAATTCCTGAGCTGAGGACCCCGTTGTGAATCCTAGTTCGGGTATAGATGTTACTTTCTCTTTGTTTATCTGTCGTTTCTTCTGACATAATGTATGAATATGACCCACCTTATAAATGGGGTTGTAGTGATATGGCGTGGATAATGCTACTGGCATCCTTGATTTGGTACACAGGTGACTACTAGGTAATAATAAATTAGTAAAAGTTTCGGCCTTGTTGTGGCGATGAATTTGTCACGCAGTAACTGCCATAGCTAAAAAAAATACGGTTTTTATCATTTCTTTTTAAATTTATAAAGAGAGTTTAGATCGAAAATGATAGTATAATATTATATTAAATTTCATAAGAAATAAGCAATTTTATTGTGTGCATGGATACAATAATTTTAGGAAATGTGCATTTGATGAACTTTTAAGAAATACCCCCAGGAATAAAATCTCATCATTTGTTAGTAATTAAACTATATATTAAACGAATAAAAATGTATTTTCTATTCCTTCATGTAGGTTAACTTTTAAATGCATATTTAATATCATATTTCTTATATCTAGGTATTATTTTTCATGAATGCCAAAATTGTCTACATTTACTGCATAAAATAATTTTACGTAAACAAGTTAGCTTAATGATTTGAGAATCAACGCCAAGCAGATTCGCGTACTTTGTGGATTAAATGTGTATTTCTATAAAAAAGACTTATTATATTAAAAAATAACTTTAAAAACAAACTGTGAAATATAAATCGGTGGATTGAATTTACTGCGAATATCTTATATAATTCTATTTTTTTTAATTTTCAAATAAATCATTATTACATGTGTATGCCAATGTAATAGTATAGTCAGAAAGTTGTAGCTAAAATATATATTAAGATATTACTTTATCGTTCTTTTCGGAAATATTTTTTGAATCTAAAAAAAAATCGTATTTAAAATTTTATTGTTTTACTTATAGTATTGAAATTACAGTAATGAATATTTTAAAATTTTCTTATAGAACTGGGGCTGATCAAAAATCTTAGACACTTTATATTTATAAAGAGAAATATATATTACATTAATCGAAAAAGTTTTTATCAGTGTTAATGTTTATTTTTGAACATAAAAATTAACTTAATTTAAGTTGCAAATAATTATGCCACTATAGGTATTTTATAGAATTTAATGAAAGAAATGATTGTTGTAAATTAATTTTTTTTTTAATTTAGAGAAAGACATATAATTTATCTGCATGGATTCTTATTCCAAAAATATATTTCCTAAACACTTATACAAATTACAGTTGCAAAACATAATTTTCATTTCTTTCCTTTTTACTAAAGAGCGAAATATGCTGTTATTTAAATATATTTAAAATTTAAAGCAAAATTTTAAAATACATTTTTAAAAATTTTACTATTATCTAGCATTATTTTACATATTTGAAAATTTCAGTTAACGTTTGGAAAAATCATGTTCTTTTTTAGGCAAGAAAGTAAATATATATTTCGTTTTTCTTATTTAACATATATTCCAGAGTTTTACATCGTTTCAAATACATGTTTATGTATTTACACTTACGAAATTTGCAAGAATATCTTTAACATTTAAATCGAGAAGAAATTTAAAAATTTACCTGACTGCAAGGATTTTAAATTTACTTTCCATCTAAAATCTCTTCACAAAAAATTGAAATAAACATTTCCAGCTTCTTCATCATTTCGACTGCAAATACTCTGATCAACAAACTTCTGGGAAGTACAATACCTATTTCATCTGAAAGAATAAAAAGCGATTGCAGAGTCGAAGAGTCTAGTTTTCAATTTCGAGGCAGTTTCCAATGAAAAGCTGTCACGGGCGTAGGAGGGATTGTGATGGTATGGGAGGGAGCTAGGAGGAGTTGGACTCTTTTAATGACGATCGTTTCGTTTCCTGTTTGAAAGAGAGATTTAAAAGCTACCGAAGAAAGTGAGGTAACCCAAAAGCTTTAACTCTCTGTTTCTCCCTGCCCCGAGCTCATAGGAAAAGTTTCCCTCATCTGAGATCCAATTTAAGAGTTAGAAACTGAAGAAGAGGGATTGAGCTCAAAGTGTGAACCCTCTTACTAAGGTCCCTCCTTCAAATTCGATAGGTTTTCCAAGAAGAGAATTAAAATGCTGTTTATGGAAGCAAAGCATACAATTAACACTTTCTTTTCAGATATTAGGTTTTATTTATTATTAATTTTTATATGCACTTCTTTACTTCTTCCTTTTTCATGCAAGAATCTGAAATGTGTTACGTTGTCCTGACCGGTTTGATGCATAAATTAAATTTCTACAAAAGTTCAGAAAATTTATCTGGTAAATAGCATTAACGTATGCATGAAAATTGTAATTAATGCGAGTTTTGTAAGCTTATGTTCTGGTGTGAACTTATGAAATCTATCTTCAATGTTTTATATCTATTTTAATAAGTATAAAGTTACATTATAACAATGAATTTATTGAAACGTCATTTTTTATATAATAATTATAGAAAGTTCTTTAAATAATTTATTTTGGATTCTTCAGATTTTGAAAGTTCTCACTATCTTTGTAGTTATCTCTCAATAATTACTTTCCTAACATAGAAAAAATTCAAAAAAATAATTATTGCATAAAATGAGCATTGTAGTGCCCTAAATTTTAGTATAAATTTATGATGACAAGTAATTTGAAATTTTTCACAGTGAAATGATTTTACGTGTCACAAAAGAGATAGTCATGTAAATGTTTAGCAATTTACTAACAATAGTTTAGTACGTGCAACAGAATCGTAACTTTCATCTGGTATTGCCCTTCATTTATTGTGAATAAACCTCGGAAAGACTTACTATAGCGGTAAATTTATAATTAATATTGTTTCCTTCTATTGTAGAATATAATAGATATTGATAATGATTAATGAAATAAACTAAAAAAGGTTTAATTAAATTATTAAAGATAAATAAAAATGCACATTATATTTCCCATCCATAGGAATAGTTGACGAGAAAAGTGTTGAAAAATTGATTTATGGATAGTGACCACTACACCGCCTACATCATGAAATTTCATATTTTGTATGGATTTATATATATTTGAATTTCAATAAAAACTTTTTAACTAAATCAAAATATGATGAGTGACGAAAATAAAGTATGATTAATTATTTTTGTTTTGAAATTAAGATAAATATTTACATAAGATTAACATGTATTTCAATCAATCAAATATTCTGATATATCTATTTATCTTGAAAAAACTATAAGCTTGAATTTCTCATACTCTTATATATTAAAAAGAAAATATATATTCCAAGCTATAACTAACATGGCTGTACATCCCTATTAACACTTTCAGGGATCCCATTAGCTCTTTTCCTGTCTCCTGGTTATTCTGGCTTTTGACAGGTGTTTATATATATATATATATATATATATATATATATATATATATATATATATATATATATATATATATATATATATATATATATATATATATATATATATATATATATATATATATATATATATATATATATATATATATATATATATATATATATATATATATATATATATATATATATAACACATGTTTAATTATTACTTATGTAATTTTAGTGATCGTATTTAAAAGAATTATAATAATATAACGGTATTAAAATTATATTTTATCATAATTTACTCACAAATATGAATTTCCTTTCTACAATTAATGATACTATTTTAAGTAATAGTATTTATAAATTAAATAATTATTATAATACTATTTATCATTTGAGTATTGGTTCTCATTTTTGTAAATTATTAATTGTTTAAATTGGGAAATAATAAAATTAAAATACATAAAATGACAAATAGGAATTATGGTAACATGATTTTATTTGTTTTGATTTTTGGAAAAGTGCAAAGAGGTCCTGGTTTACGAGTAACGCTCTATTAAGCTTCTTAGCAACAAATGTAGTGTCATGTACAACAGAGTATGTTCTATAAAACATATATAGTGTTTTCATTGTTTCATAAGAAAAAGAACTCGAAATAGTTGAGCAAGTATACTTTTCGATATGATTCGATACATTATACGGAATAAATCTAAAGAAGGTGAAGTGTATTGAAGAAGAGCCTGATTTTGATTAATTTACACAATGAAGATAAAGCAAACTATTATGAATTTTAACTATTAGTATCTGTTATTATGTCAATATTTTAATTCCAAAATATAGAGTTCTGGCTTTTACGTGTTTACCTTCTTCTTTAAGGACCATGAATCTGTGTTTTATAATAAATTAGTTTATAAGCAATTTAAAATTATGCGAGTAAGGAACTTTATTTTATTCCTTTCTTAACTACTATATTCAAACTAAAGTTATATATACTTTATATTATCAAGTAATATAATCAAGTTTTTGTATTATCTTTCCTTTCAAATTTTAGAGAATCCAACGCTTTGGTTTTATATTTTCTGAAGAAAATATAAAATAAAACTAGAACTTACTTGAATTAAATAGTGTGTTTACTTATGTGGTAAAAATTTTAAATCCTAAAATAGTTATACATATTTATAAAAAAACAACTAAATTTAAGATAGCATTTCCAGTTTCAAAGAAATATTTGTGCATGCCATTTGACATGAAATTTTAAAATAAAAGAAGAATGATTAAAATTAATAAAAAAAAATTCTTGAAAATATTGATCTAAATTATCTTGAATTGTATGGTCGAAAATGCTAATGATTAAAATAAAATATTTGTTTATCATATAAATCAAGTGCTTCCATAATACATTTAATATTTAAGTTTGAAAAAGTCATATTTCTCTTAGCATTCTATTTAAAATATATTAAGCTAAATAATAAAAGAAATATCTGTTATTTTACTAATTTATTTTGAAAGTCTTATAAAACTAATTTTGTTTCTTATATATTACATAATAATTTAATTCAGTAGATATTTTTTATTGATGTCTATAGATTTTAATAGACGTTGTTGAACAAGATAAAAAATTATTATAAATATATAAACTCCAGTGAAAATAAGCTTCCTATACAACAGAATTCATGTAAGTCTATTTAAATTTCTTTATATTTTTATATAAGGATGAAGAATATTATTAGAGAAAAATACAAATAATTTTATGCATGATTAACAAGATTTAAAAAAAAATAGTTACTAATTTAAAAGTTTAAATTTTTCAATTCATAATATTGCATAATCTACATAAAGTATAGCCGGCAAACTTGTCTAGTGGTCATCCTGCCTGACTACAGATAGGAAGGTCCTGGGTTTGAATCCCGGCTCAGGCATGGATGTACTTTCTCTCTCTCTATCCTATCTCTGTCCTTTCCTTGTGTGTTAATGAAGTATGAATGATGCCTATCCTATAAACGGGTCCCTATGTTATGTGTGAGAGTGCGATGGTGACCCACCCCCTGCGGTGCTAGTGAGGCAACGTCTTGGTGGCTAAGAGTTCGCTGTGTCTGGCCTTTTTCTTGGGTATCAGGGAAGAATAGACTAATAGACTCTATTGCAGTTGTAACTGTCTACAATCTGCCGTTGGAATATATATATATATATATATATATATATATATAATGCATTATTTTCTGCAATCAATAAATAAATTTAAAATTTGAATTCACAGATAAACGTATAGCAAATGTTAGTAAAAATAAAAGCTAAATCTAAAATTAAGTTTTGAATGCACAATCTATTACGATGAAATTTTATTGGAGATTCTCGTGGCTAAAAATAAGAGTGATTAGCATTAACAAAAATATTTTGCCAAATTTTTTCAAGTGTCTCTAAGAATAAATATTAATTTCACTAAACGCAATAAAATATTTGATTTTTTGATGTTATCAAATGGAAAATTCCTAATCATTAATCAATTAAATAACAGCTAAAAATCTGTGAATACATAATTTGAAAAATATTTATTATCAGGAAAATAACAATGTTTCTTCAATTAAATAACAGCGAAAAATTCATGTTTATTCATAACACTTCTAAAAATTATGTTTATTCATTAATATTGCTAAAAATAATTTTATTGCTAAAAATTTTGTCACTCTAAAAATTGTATTTATGCATAACACTCCAAAGAAACATACTTAAAATGCACTGTTTGAGTATCTGAATTAAATGAAAAATACCTTCACTAAAAATATAAACCGATAAAGAAGTATACAAAATGTAGAAAAATAATTTTTGTGCACACATGTAACTATTTTAATTGTATTTGCTCATTATTAAAATATGTTCATATTTATTTAGGAACTATTATGCATTGAAAAGAGAAAAAAAAAAACTGTTGTGTTTATTCATAACAATTTAGATATTTTACTTTCTTTTGTCCAAGTTTAAAAGTACAATAAAAATTTACTTTATGTTTAGGAATTCGTCTGTAAAAACATGTTGGCAAGTTTAATGCAAATATTTTATAAACATTTTTCACTATATTTATAAATATTAATACGAAAATGGTTTATTTTTTCATTTTATAATGATGTGTTCAAGAACAAAAGCCCGAATCTTAAATCCACATAAAAGTATCAATTTGATTTGTTCATATATTTCCTCGGACTGTTTGTAAGTAAGATAAGTAAGAAAGTCACTGCATCAATATCTTAAATGTTTGTAGTATATATATATATATATATATATATATATATATATATATATATATATATATATATATATATATATATAAAGAACACTTGTTAAAATTTCAATTGAATGAATGTAAAGTATTTTTCAAATCTGAGTTTTCTCTCTATCTCAGAAAATGAACTTAACTATTATTGCATGTTCTAGTAATAATATATAATAGTTACACTTGACATTTTTTTTTATTTTTCATAATATGATGTTTATATTCAAAGGAAATCATATTACTATACTTTAAGTAATAGATTTTTTATCATTTAAATTAAAATACTTAAGTTAGGATATCCATTATGTTTCATATTCGATTGAAGATGAAAAATAATGTTAATTAAATTTCCATATTTGAAATTACCCCTTTTAATTCATTGCTTGCATCTTTTTTTAAAACTATATAATTAAAATATTCTGTATTTAAATTAATAGAAAAATTAATTTTATCTTCACAAATTGATTAGAAACTTTATTATGGGAATTTGATTTTCATAAACAATAATTATATTATCTGAAATACAAAGTTAACATTAAATGAGTGTGCTTAAAATTGCTAAAATCCCATCTTACATATAATTTTTAATGCATGTTATTTTTAATGGAAGGACGACTCAGCCCTTCATTCCGTCAATGAGTGGATAAGCTGAGTACCAATCTTGCTTGGGGACTATAAACACTGGGTGTTTCGTGTTAATCTGATCACCTAATCGGAACATATGCTTCAACCTCCAGGGCTTCTCGGTCAGGAAAACAAAGGTGGGCGCTGTAAGCTGTGGGCTGTCATGCCACAGAGTTTTAGAGAGTGTAGAAATTTATTTAAAGATGATTACCACCCGCGCGCGCCAAATTTCTAAAAAAAAAAAATGATCTTAAGAATTTGTTTGGTAATCAGACTGTATCCGTTTTAACTTCTTCATTGTATTTGAAATTATTGTTAAAAATATGTATAAAAGTTTCTTAAATAATATAATGCAATAAATGTTTACATTTTCTTTCAAATTTTATAAAGGTAATACTTTTATTTTCCTTTTTCTGTTATATATTTATCATGGATATCTCAGAAACAATGACGGATTCACAGTAAATGCATTTCCTATAGCATATGATGCGTACGTGTAAATAAATAGCATACAGTTAGTAACTGAAATACTTACAACATATTCTAAGACTGAAATTCAAAGAATTTTATTTTTGTTTTCCCTCATAAGATTCTTCCTCATTCATTCTTCCTATATAAGAGAGGAAACTCAAATGTGGCGTCTCTCCAAAAAGCTAAGTAGATTCTATGAACATTCTTTATTTTCCATGAACCAGTGAAAGTTCTTCCACATTTGAAATGGTTTGTTACATCTCTGAAAATATCTCTCTTATATATTTAACTAGTTAAGTCATTTTTCACTTTTTAAACAAATATTTATATTATACAACAATAACTGTTCTTTACAATTTTATTTTTTAAATCTATGCTACCTGTGTAAATTTTTCTTAATAATAATTTTGATATCCCTATATGACACTTTTCCAATATATGTAACCAATGATTAGATAAATGTTTCTAAAGTGTTGCAAAATTTACTCATCTAATGTTATTTTTACTAACGTGCTTCGATTTAAAAACTTTAATTATAGGTGGAAATAAATAAAATAAAATAAGAAAATTACAGATGTAAAGTTTGTGATTTTATAAAAATTGCTTCAAATGAACTATGAAATAAGCACGAAATATCTACGCTAAAATGAAACTTTGAGATTATTTTCTTCTAATTCCTTTTTAATATTTAATATTTTTTTTTATATTTTTACTTTGCTTTTTAAGTTAAAATTCAGTTATTAAAGGAATTTTTTATTTAGATTTAGTTACTTATTTTCGTAATTTTAGATTTATTTTTAAGAATAAGAAAATAATTTAACATTTATAATGAATAAATTTTTTTATTGAAATACGCTTTATAAATAAATAAAAAGATTATTTCTAAAGTGAAATGTAAAAGATTCTTAATAGTATTTTAGAACAGTTTGCAAAATATTTTATTGCATTCTTTAAGTGTAATGCATTGAAATTTATTTCTAAACTCTATATTAAGTAAACTTAACTAATACACAAAAATAAAATTAAATTTATAATTTTATCGCAGAAATTTTCTTTTAAAAGTACATTATAAATTCCAGATTTAATATTTAAATAACACTTCTTGAATTATGATAAATCTTTAATAAAAGCACTTTGAGGTGAAATTTAAAACATATTCTTAAAGTTAATTGTTAATTTCAAAAATTTGAAGTATATCTTAGCTTCTATCAGAGATATGCAGAATAAAAAAAATATTTTTATAGTGTGTCTTTATTTCAGATGAGAAAAAATTAAATATTATTGGAAATTGATTTCAAACGATGTAAATTATAGACATTTATCAATTTATATTTTGTTCTTAAAATCAATATTAAATGGGAGTTATAAACACAATAAACTTATCTGGAAGCAGTTTTATACCATTTAAATCTTTTTTATCAAAATGCATTGATGTTCCTCATAAATAACTCATTAATAGTATGAGTTCCTTTTAATCATCATTATATTTCTAAATATAGTATTTCAGGTTTCACTTCACAAATTTTCATAATATGAACCTAAAGTGCGCGGTTTGGTATCGTTGACAAATATAAATGAATGTTAAACGTTATTTTAAATTTCTGGCAAAAATTGCTAAAAATCAATTATTTTTAGTTAAATGTATCCTTAAATAATTGTTTACTTTTCTAGCAATAAATATTATATAAAATAAATGTACTAAAAGTATTGAATTTAAATCCCTGACATTTCTATAAATATCAGAGAAGTTGTAATTCCAGAAGATGGATGCTTGATATTAAATTGTGTTTTTTACGATCAAGAATGTTACAAAAAGACATGTAAAGAATAAATTAAAGAGTAATCATTCAATTTTTTCTTGCTGTTTTAATTTCTGAATATCTTAATGACAAACAAAGAAAACAAAGATGCACAGATTGCTAATTTGTGTCAAGTATGTAATGGATTTTGTTACGATTAGCGAAGAATGGATAATTAATCACGTTTTCTGCAAAAGAATTCTAAATATTTGGTTTGGGTTGAAACATGATCAATTTTATGCAATGTTTATTCTATTTCACAGGCTTTCATTTCAATAGTTATTTTTGTTTCCAAAACTAATTATGTGTGGGACAGCAATGCATTATTTAAATTATTTTGCAAAATATTACTTTTATTATATATTTTATTTATCATCATAAATATTTCATTTCATTTATCATCATCATTTATCTTCAAAGTACATTAAAATATATCAAAAAAGAAATTTTTAATATTAATAGCTTTATTCTATTTAAAATTTATTGATTGTAGTTTATTTTGAAATTTCAAAAATAAATAATATTGTTGTTAAAATATTTATTTATTTACATAATCAGTTCGAAAAATTTTTTATGCAAATTTCGCTTTAATGGTTTTTACACTGAAAATTGATTAGGGAATTTCAAAGTTTCAAAAAGTTTTAAGTTGTAGCGCTTATGACATACTCCTTATATATATATATATATATATATATATATATATAAATATATATATATATATATATATATATATAAATATATATATATATATATTTATAGTTATTATTATTATTATCATATACGTATGCATGTATGTTTAATATAATGAAATAAATTATTGTGAATGATTATGTCAGTTTATTGTACTGATCAGTGAAAATTGCTAATCATTGTAAAATCATATTCAAAAATCCAGACTTGCAATTATGAACCATAATGTTTTATGTATAACGTAATATTTTGATGCGTAGTTGGAGAAATCAAAAAACCTTTTACTGATTACAAATAATTTTATTCTTAGTTTTAGTAATTTCTAGAGGTTTAATATATATTTTTTGTTGTGTTCAGTTATCGATTTAAACAATTATTCAGTAGATGTTATTTTAACATATAATCATTACGTTTAAAAAAAGTTAAAATATTTAAAGTATCTAAATTGCAGTCAAGTTAAAAAAAATAATTACAAATTTAAAATCTCTTTTCAGTATCACTAATGTTTGGATAAATTATAGGTAAGCAAAATTTTCATATAACTCAAATTAATCGATGCATTCTCTGTAACACTCACCACCTAATCAATCAACTATTTTTTAAATTATATATTGAATAATACATAATTGGGGATGAGGACTTCTTTGTGAAAACCAATTCCTACTTACTTAATATAATATTTTTCATTTTTAGCATAAAGAATGCTATATAAAAACGATATCATTAACATTTTATTTCAGTAGATTGTTACAAATTCTAAGTATGCAGTAAATATTGTGCTTATCGTTGTATATATTTTGACTTACGTTAACTAAATCATATTTTGTAAACTATATAAAAAGAAATTAAATTAATCCATTTCAAAATATTCAACTGATTGCTAATCAAGATGGATTCGATATTTATAAGATATTTATGAAGTTGAAAATATTTTTTTTAAATTTAAAATACATTATTCATCAATATAGATTTTAAAATATTAATCTAATTGTTTACATTTTACAAATAAATGAAGTAAGTTGGAAAGTGTTGTATACAATTTACGATGTTAAAAAAATTCTGAAAATGAAATTTAAACTGAATTAATGGATTTTTTCATAACCAAAACAATGACATTCATAAGTATTTTTTGAATTCAAATCACTATTCACAACCTATGATACAATTTAAAGAACATTGCTTGGTAAAATATGAAATTATTCAAATTTAATAATACACAAAATGATAGTTTTACAAGATTAATAATTCAAAAAATAACAGTTATCTCCTACACAAATATCCTTACATAAATCTATGTGTATTATTGCATCAATTCATCATTTTTATCTCAATATCGTTTTTTTTTCATTCCCATATCCTACTAAAAATCTGATCGTATATTTTCATCTACTAGTGTCAATGAGTAAATATATTATTCATATTTATAGCTAAATCTCTCTAGCTTGTACTCCTTAAATAAAATATTCTTCCCATCAAGTGAAAGAAATTGCAGAACAAAAGTTATTAGACTCAGAAAAGACTTTACAGCTGAATTGTAACATTAATAGATATTGCAACTTTGAATATTTTAGATACATCATGCCTGGCATATGTCTCCTAGATCATAATATTTTTTTCCAGACGCTATTTACTGACATAAGGAAATGGATTTTATCATGGAGCTGTTTGAAACTTTGATGTTATTTCGCTCCATTTGTTCAAAATAATTAGATCATATCAGCATTTTATATATAGGATAAATATATTTAAAAGTAAAATAAAGATATATTTTGTTGTTTTTCAGTTTTGTTTCGTAGTTGCTGTTATAATCTGATGGAAAAAGCATTATACATATATACACACACACACATATATATATATATATATGTGTGTGTGTGTGTGTGTGTGTGTGTATAATATTGATAAAAATTAATAAGCAGCATGCATTTTATAAATATGTCGAAAGATAGTTGAGCTGAAAATGCATAATTTATGTATAAATATTTGTCTCAAAATTATAATTATATTTTGTTGAAATATTTTTAATCTTATTGATTTATACTATTTACATTTTACATATGTGATGGCACTTATAAATTAGGAAACTTTACATTCTTATGAATATCTATTTAAAAATATAAGTCTATATTTTTGAATGAATTTGTATAAATTTTTAATAATAGATTCATAATATGCAGATAAATGATTTATATTTTATCAAATTAAAAAAAAAGTAAAATTTCATTATAATCAAAAATGGTACCTTGGACGTTAATGTACTTTTTTTTAATTTTGGCGAATATAATATGTATATAAATTGTTGTTAGATTCCGAAATGGAGAAAATTGGAAATGAAAAATATAGAAACTGAAACAAGGAAAAACCAAGGTTTTTTTTTAGAAAAACCGATTGAAATAACAGTCCTTACTATTTTTTGAAATAAATATTTGTGTGATTAAATGTTTAAAAAATATATTAGAAAAATCACATATAAAAATTATATTACTGATTTTAATAAATTTATACAATTTGGTTTTAATAATTTCGACACTAATTACAATGAGATTTGAAATAAAAATTTTCTACTAAACAAAGTGATAATTTCCATTTATTTGTTCAATAAAAATTCGTTTTACTTATGTGAACTTACCACTAAAACACAAATTCTATCCAGGTTTAAAATTTAATTTTTAATTAATTGCTTTGCAAAATATTAACTATTAATATTAAACTCAATTACTGTCCTTTGAAAATGAAAAAGTTTAGAATATATAGAGTGGAGTTAATTTGAAAAGTATTTTTAATTATATCATTCTATAAGAAAAATCTGATTTTTTTATATGATTGCATGTTCCCAAAAAGATTTCATCATATGTCTTAAAAGTATTCCATCTAATTTAGTACATGGAAAGCTTAGTGTAAAAACTCCAGCATGTAAGAATCAGAGTTAAATACAACTATCACTAATTTGAAAGTGAGTATTAAAATATTTATTTACATAAAGGAAAATCTTTAAATCTGCAACTAAATAATCATTTTTAATTAAATATTGATATCTTAAAACTAACGCTGATATTATTTAGAAAAAATAATCATAAATTTAATAAGTTGAATACATTCCTAATCTTTTTTTAAGATACTATATAAATGATGCAAATTCAAATTATTTGGAAATTTCTCAATATATTTGTAACATTTGTATTTATCTTTATCTTTCATGACAGAACTAATAATTCAACTGCAGATTAGTTATCAGGTTTAAAGAGTATTAGTGATAAATTTGTCAAATCATGTATTCTAAATACATATAATAATTTTAAATGTGTAATATTGATAGCCAGTAGTTTATTCAAACTAATCTTGAAGACAATATAAATTTCAGAATTAAAATTACTGTGAATTGAATATTTTTTTCAATGAAAGTCAATGTTAGTGAAATTACAGCAGAAGGATCTTTTAAAACCGTTTTTATTCATGAAATTCATTTCAGTGATTCTTCAATTGTATTTTACGTTATTGTTACTTTAAGTTACTTACGAATATATTCTTAAGACATGTTTTTCTTTTCGTTCATGTAAATATATTATCAATGAACACTAAAATTAAAACGTTATTAGATGAATATGATCAATCTATTTTGCTTACAAAATTATAAAATGTTCGGAATATAGCTAAACTCTGAACTTCTAAATGATATCTATCACTAAAAGTTCAAATTAAAATAAATCATATTTGTATAGAATTAATTTTTTAAGATTCCAACAATGTTAGGGTAACCGAACACTAATTTAATACCAAATAGTTGATGATTTGAATTCTTAATTTTATGAAAAAAATGTAAAATAATTTTCAGCCATGAAATATTGTCCTTTTTAATATTTATTAATATACAAATGAATTATTGGATTTTTGCTTAAGCATTATTTGATTCAATTAACAATATTACAAGAAATGCATATTTTAAATTGTTATTTTTTTCATTGTTACAAAATATTTAGGAGATAGTCAGTTTTACTTTATATGGTTAGTAGCTCTTTATATATATATATATATATAAATATATTAATATATTTTTTATTAATATATTTATATATATATATATATATATATATATATATATATATATATATATATATATATATATATATATATATATATATATATATATATATATATATATATATACATATATAGATATGGTTAATTTTTTCTTTGGAGGAGTGATTAATAATAATATCATCAAAATTAATTAATTTTTTGAAGGTATTTTAATCTTAAACAAAAATATTTAAAAAAGAAAATTATTTGTCACATTTATACTCCCTTGTAAATCATTATAAATCTCTAAAATACTTATATAATACATTGATTAATTCAGTATTTAATAATTACTGAATATATTTAATTATGGGTACATTGCATGATGAACCTTTTACCAACAGTGCTTTCTATTAATATTTAATAAACAATTTTATATACAGTTAATATAACATAATTAAATTTGGATCAAATTTTAGTGTTTTAGAAATTTTTACACCATCCCTGAAAGCTATAGTTTAAGCAGATCTATGGCCTAGTTATATTGGCTTGCCGCTGTGGGTCGCAAGCAACGGCAGTTAAGAGTTCTAACGATTGCCGATTGAGCGCAGTGGCTGTAAATCTATGTTTCTGCTTTTCCCTCTCACTCCAGCTGACTTTTCACTATCTCTTTTGCAGAGCTTCGTGCACAGAAATGGGTCTGGAAATAACTGCCTTCCCACACATTTTCAACTTGTGGGTCGATTTTTCGGAGTTAAAGTCGTTATTTCTGAGCAGTACAAGTTGTTGCGGGTTTATCATCTTTTTATCCAGACTTTCCTAGAAGCTGTTAAGCATTTTATAGCCACTAGTTGGATAGGACATAGCATGGAGATTTTTAATGACTCTTATTTCATATTGACAAATATTTGATTTTGTAGAGGAAATTCTTCTCGAACATTTCTTCTTTAGCCAATTATGTGCGAGCTAAAGTATTTTCTTCAAAATTGTTAAACGTTATTCTTGAGATGGAAAAAAGATATCTCTTCTATATTTTTTAAAGGCGTATGCATTATATTATCACTTAGGATAAATTTATATGGTTTCAGCCTCGTTAGACAAATTTAAAATATTTACATGCAAATACAAACTGTATTTGGTCATCAAAAAGACATAAAAACATTAATGCTTTAAATGAACTTCCTTTACTTATTAGTAATAAAATACGTGTTCTTAAACACGTTTTTAAATGTTTGAAATTCAATCATTTGCTTTCCAAAGAACATATAACAAATGTTGTAGTGTTTTTTTTTAAATTTGCTATAACTATTATTGTAAATGAATAATAAAAAATTTTGATTGTGAAAGAAACTTTGTTATTGAAAATTAGATAAAGAGAATATAAATGTATTTTTAAAAATATTGTAATTTGTGATATTAAACTATTCTACGAAGTTAGAAATGTTAAAGGAAGCCTACGTGGAAAAAAAGAACATTTTTCATTAAGAAAAAATCTTGTTCAAGAGAAAAAGGTTTAACACATTTCTATTGAAGATATTAGTCAATTTATTAAAATCCATTATTGTAGATGGGAAAATATATTCTTTATTAATGTACTTTAATTTACACATTTTTAAAAGAATAATGAAAAATCTATAAATACAACTCACCTGATTTTTAGAGATTAATAGCTCCATAAATGTTAAGCGCTTTTTACTGTTGGCATGTGATTCCTTGAATATAATGTTTGAACAGACTTGCAAAATTATAATAGCAATGACGGTAATTTTTTTACAAATATCATCGGTGAATTCTATCGATATATTTAGACAAGTTACGTTAATGTGAAACAAAAATAAAGGAGAGATATAAAATGACTAATCAAAAGTTAACAACATTTAAGGGGACTATTTCAGCAAAATGAATCTAATAAGCCATGAACAAAAGTAATTTGGGATCAATCTATGTTACAATGGACAAATGAATTGATTAGTGAATTTAAACTTATAATCCACACTGAAGTACCTTTCTATAAAGAAAGAGTAGCTCCTAACTGAAATGTGGGGTGAATTTTAATGAAGTATGAAACGCTTAGATCGCATAGTTAACTGCAATAGCATAAGGTGAACAATGTCCTAACTTACATTTCAGTTAATTTCACAATGTTCCCATGCAGATTTTCTTTACACATATGGTCAGTTAACCTTAAAGTTTAATTTCCTTTTCATCTCTCTTCAGTCCATAACCACCTTAGGCTATTGCTTCCTGGAACTGAAAGAAATAATCCCGTGGCCGGGGAACAAAAAAGAGTTCGTTCACTTAGCAATGGAAAAGAATAGGCAGCTTGTATATTCTGAAGAAATATATATTTTATTTATTTTTAAGAATTCGACTTTTTGCTATGCAGATGTCACATAAACATTAAACTGTTTTATTATTCATTAAATGCTCAAAAATAAATGTGAATAAGCAAATTAAATTAAAAGTACATTATATTGAAAATATATTTATTAATTTATTTTCCTTGTTTCAGTTTCTAAATTAAAAGTTATCTAATTTTAAATTAAATTAAATTATTAATAAAATTCAATTTGCTATGATTTTTGAGATTTTATACATTTTTATGGTATTTATGAAATGACAAAACAATTTAATTTCTAATCAAATATTTTACTTGTACAATGATTTTTCTCAGAAAAAAAAGTTGAGTTACTTACCTGTTGCATTAAGAAAAAATAAAAAAAGTGTAAATTACTCATTAGCTTTAGAATAACTTTTTTCTTCTTTTATAAAATATTTTAGTATAAAAGCTCGGAAAGTTTCCTCATATTTGGCTCAGTTTCTTTTCATAATCCAAGCAAAAATGGAATATAGAATACTAGAAATTAAAGTAAGCTCAATAGATTGATTAAATTTCTCAATAATGTTTCCAGATATACTTGTTTGAAAATAAAAATAATTAAAAACATTATAATGTAGTTAATAAGTTATAATTTCTTGCTCAAATGAAGTTATAATTAATATACTACGTTATATTGCTCAATGGAAGACGTGAATTGATAAAATCAGGATAAATGGATTCTTTAATAATAATCACCCATGAATAATAGCAAGTACATAATTAGCGCCTTTTTAATAAATCAGAAGAATATAATATTCTTCATATTTATTTTTTGCATTAGAAATAGTTTTGTTATTTATAATTATTATTTATATAATTAATAGCCTTAGCGTGGCATATTTTAATGCATTATAAAATAAGTAGTAGTATTTTACCAAAAAATTTAATTTCTTCAAACCATTTTTGCTTAAAATGGCATATTTAAAATCTTAATGGTTACAAACAATCTTAAGTAATATGTAAATTGACTAATTTTGAAAATTTAAATTAAATAGGAAAAGTAAAAAGCTAGAATATTACTGAACTTGTTTTAAAAAAGAATTAAGAGATAACTCTGTATATCATAAAAAAGATGCAAATAATATGTTACATTTTTCAACACAATTTCAAATATATAGGAAAAAATTCAAAATATAAAAAATAATATAGCAAATAACTCTGTTAGAAATACATTAGAATACTTATTTAATGTATTTTATAAATACATCGTTTGCATACAATATATAAATACTAAAATTATAATGCACAAATTACCTAACAATTATTCGTGAACAAAGCTACACCATAGAGTATATATTTTTAACCCAGAAGAAAGTATCAATTGTATTTCATTATTCACAACACCATAGCATATGTTATGCTTATTTTAAGCGTATAACATTTATTAGCGCATTTAGAATACTTTAGAAAATAAGATATATCCTTCAAAATAAATTTCTGTAAATATTTGTGTTTCATTCAAATACTTTAACAATGAAACGCAATTTAAGAAAACTGAGCATTTTAATCTTTCTCATCTTACTTGTCTTATCAAATAGTCACTTTCAAACAGATGGAGCACATTCTTCTCTGAAAGCACAGATGGAATTGAATTCTAATGTTAACTACCTCGCAATACATATTCATGTGAATTAATGACCAATCAGAAATATTAACATTAACCAATCAGAAATATTAACATTAACAATTTTGTAAAAATCTTTAGATAATTTATAACACTGAGCACGTGGTAAAAATGTAAAAATTATTACTTCGTATTACAGTGTGATGTAAACAAAGAATGAATAGTGTAAATATCAGTTTTAACAGATTTGTAATGGATTTTTTAACATCTTATAGATAATTTAGGAGCAACTTATTATCTTAACTACTCATTTCTTGTGTGCAAGACTTTATATGATTATCATGAAGTATAAATTTTTTTTAAAAGTCATTGCATACAATATTAATATATTTCACTTTTGATTGCACTCAAAACAAACAAATTCAAATTTATTAAAATTTAGATTTTATCAATTAATAATTTATTAATAATATTTTTGAAATTTAGAATATAAATCAAAGAAAGATGCATTAAATGCAAGAGTCAAAACACTTAACAGAAACTGAAATTTATGTTTTCCTATAATGCCTCATACTTCTAATTTAATTAAATATTTTTCAAAACTGTTCAAAAACTATTGATATTAGATTATTCATGTCAGAAGTACCATTTTGGCACACGTTCAACTATTTAAGTTTCTTAAAGAAAACCATTTCTTATTCGAATGCCAACAAAATGATTAAATTTTGTGACTGAAAATGATGCAAATCAATACATCTTTAAATGTTTTAAAAAAAAGTCATACTTTTAATTACATTCACATAAAATGCTAATAGGTAATCTAAGCTTCGCTTGAATACTCCAATTGAGAGAAATAAATATATACTTTATGAAGTATTTTTAAAATACCATTCCTCATTTTAACCAACAATCGTTATGAGGTTGAGCAAAGGTAAGCAACAAATAAATAGTTTAATTTTCTGCTTTAAAATTTGTCATATTTGCTTAAAATTGAGAAAAATAAAATATACTTTGAAAGTCGAAACCAATAAATTAAAAAAAAATTAAATAAAAAAAATTAATTAAATCATATTTTAAATTAAGATAGAGAACTTAATCATAAAATTATTCCTAGAGATCTTAATATTTATCTTTTAAAATCCATCTATTTTGACTTGATTCTATTTGGAATTGATAAATTGAAGTTATTATTGCATTAAGCTAATTATATTAGTTTTTATGTAAAGCAAAATATAATTTATATGACATTAAAATTCCTTTTTTATGCATCATAAAAATTGAGGTACATCTTATTTATGTAAAAAAAAAATTGTTATATATATATGTATATTTTTATGTAAATAAATTTACTTAAAAATACAGATTTTGCAGGATACTACCTAGACATTTAATAATTGTTTTTAGTATAGTTTCTAAATTGAGGCTAATTTGGTACCTTATACATGACATATTTTTATCTATGCAAATGGTTATAAGGGAATTCTATTTTGATATGTTAAATCACAAATTTGATATTAACTTTTTTGGAGATTTTTGAAAAATGCACACATATTATTCTTCACTGACCTTTAAAGTTTCTTTTAAAGAACACCTTAAAAAAACACAAACATTATAATGTATATAAATGATTACAAGAAACCTATTTAAAATAATGTTAAAATTCTATCTTGAACTACTTTCGATAGGAAAGAACAAGTATATGTGAGTGACAGAAAAATATGCAATCAGGCTTTCGTAATTAAGCTTGAAACATTAGTAGATATTTAACTTTTGTTCGTAGATCTATTGACTATGGTCAGTGGGCTCCCACAATGTCTGAGAAAGGATATTTTAGGATTATATTGTGAGGAGAAATTAGGATTATATTGTTAGATTGAATCGTTACGCTGACAAGTGGTCGGATGGATGGAAATGGGAATGACCCTTCATTGTGTCTCCCAGTTCGGCTCATCATCTCTGGTATCAATATTAAACTGAAGCAACTGTGTTCAGAAGACATGTATCAGTCCAACCACGAGCAACTGTCTAATAAACCAAGATAGTTCAGAATCTCATAGAATCTATGTTGGACCATCTTTACAGACAAGTTTCTACTTGAACTCCTCCTCCAATGTCAGTAGGGAAGTTGGAAAGCACCTTACTCTGTGTCTGGTCTTCTCACTTATATTAAGCACCTTTTCAGCAACCGAAAACTCTTTTATTTACATCGAAAGTTGATGTTGCTAATGCCTTCAAGTTGTAGATATGTTAGATGTTAGATGTATCATTTATGTCCTAAGCTAGATGTAGACATATATTTAAATAAAACTCTTATTTGTTATATAGATATTTTTTCATAAAACTGAGGTAATTATTTTTTCCAAGAATAGACATTTTGAGAAAATTTGCATTTTTTTCTGTTATTTATGCATTTTTCTACGTAAATTTTTATATTGAAATCAATATATACCTGCTTTGTGTTCTTATGATCTACGTTTAGTGTTTCTACACTTATTTTTTGCAAATTAGGAGCAAAAAACCAGTTATTCCTTATCTTTTGTACATCATTGTATTTCAAATGCTAATTTATCCTTAACTAAAATTTCAACGCTTATATAGTTGCTTTTAGTTCAAACTTTCTAAGCAAACTTCAAAAAATAAGATCGATGCAGTTAGAAATATTCATTTCAAGAGGTTTAAATACTGGCCGATTGTAGAATTTTTCATTTAAATAGAAAGCACGAGTATTTATCCTATTTATTTACTGTATGAGTGTGTTTTAATTAATGAGTTTTATAAGATTTTGCGTAAGGCCTTAAAATGATATATTAACTCGCTATCGAAGCTTCTTGAGCTAGATTAGAAAAAAAAAAGAGTTTTTTAAAAGGAGATATTTCTTTATCTAACACATTCCATTAAAGAGATAACTTCTTTCAAGTACAGTTTCTTTCATTAAATATTTATAAATACTACTTTTTTATTCAAGTATTATGAAAGCCACTCATCAATTATCAAGTCTTTGCATTCAATTAACGAGTGATGGGAGATAAATATTTAAGGCTTTGATAAAAATGAGTGAAATATTTCCGTCGCCCATATTTTAAGTACCTTTTTTCAACAGAAGCAAGTATCTGTTCAGTATATATTATTTATAAGCAATAAAAATGTAAGCATTTTCTTCTTGATCAGCTGCATTTTTTCATACATAGCATATAATTTTGGGATACATTTTGTAACAAAGTATTTTCATGAGCATAATATTTTGGAGTGATAACTTTACGTATTAAAATTTAATTATTGTAAATTGAAATTATATCTCATTTTCACATTGCTGGTGGATTATTTTATCTTTAGATGGTAGTTTTAAGTCTTCATAGGTAACTTTCACAAAACTAACATAATGTTAATGAGGATAAATTTCCATGTCACTAGAAAACGTATGTTCTAAAAGTGCTGATAAAAATATTATAATCCAATTTATATTCAAAACTGGAATTCCCTTCATATTTCAAAAAGTATTAGTTATCAAAACGTAAATGATATGAATACATAAATTAATTAATTATTGTAAGAAATTTGGAGCATAATTTTGAACACGTGATAAAAATGTATAACCTTCTGTTAGATGTAAGATTTGTAAATACATTTGTCTCAAAATTGCTCAAGATTTCATATTTGTTTTTAATTATTTATAATGTATTTAGGGAACTGTGTTCTGGTACATCTATTTATAAATAAGCAACAAATTGTCAAACATGTTTTAAAATACTGAAAATATTTAATATGAATTACCATAAGATCTTTAATTCTACTATCCATTATCTCCTATCTTAAAATTTTAATGAGATACGCATGTATGTCTAGATGATATTAATTAATGTAAGAAATTGAAATAATGAATAATTATAGGCTTCGTATGGTAATGTATATTAACGTTGTTATTAAGAGTTAAGGAACTTTGATGTATCAATGATAAAATGAAAAATTTATCGCTTGCATTGATAAAAGTATACATTTAAATACACATTATTTTTTTAAATACCATTTTAAATAATTCATTATATTTTAACACTATAGTTCTATCATATGATATTATTATGGAACAAATATTTTTGAGTAGAATAAATGAAGAACATTTCTCCTAGAAACACTGTGTATGACGATAGCAGGAGCATTTCTAGAGAAAAACTAATTATTGTTTTTTGTAATTGCTCCACCCTCTCATGCTCAATAATGATAAATGATGCTTTATAACCTCTATTTCGAAATATTTTCAATTATTTTACGATACAAAGCCATTGGAAACTTCACGATACAGTCAACCCTTCATTTACAGAATATTTTTAGCTTCGCTTTAAACAGTAATATTTGATGTAAACATCAAAGCAATAAAATGTTTTCCGAATAATAAAGTAAGTATTCAGACATCAAATGAATATCTTTAAAAATGTATTGGTATTTAGATATGAGACATTTCCCTTTTTGAAGCTTTACAGAAATTTTCGACAACTATCTTTCCCATTTTCATATGAATGGAGTTTCCTTCTTTCTAAAGAATGAAACTCCACTCATATATTGTTAGAACAATCAGAAAACTTGTAAAGTTAAAGTAAATTCAACACAGTCAAATCTATCTATCTACATATGTACATATATATATATATATATATATATATATATATATATATATATATATATATATATATATATATATATATATATATATATATATATATATATATATATATATATATATATATATATATATATATATATATATATATATATATATATAATTAAAAATATTAAGCTATTGAATATAAACAATACTTTAAGAAATAATGTTAACTGAATTCTGATTTTTTCTTCAAAGTCTGTTTATTTTTATTTATTTTTTAAACAAATGTACTGAATTTTTTTTTTAAAATTTTAATTCTGAACTACAATAAAATTTTTATTTGATTAAAATTTGCGAGTTTTTCATTTTTTAATAAATTTTACACACGGTAATGTCTGCCTTAGCAAATTAATTGACAATTTCTTTTTCCGAAGTGAAACAAATTTATTATTTATATTTCTACATAACATTTTCAACATAATTTGTTTTTAGGGTTTTAAAAATTATTTTACTATATTAAGGCTGATAAAATATTTTACTTTAATTATTTGTGAATTGTTCTAGCAAATAACTTAACAAGCATATAGAACAAAGCTTTAATAAATTATTGTGATTCACTAAAGAATATTGTATGAATTTTTTTTATTTAAAAATTTTATTTTTATTTTTTTGAGAAAAAAACAAACGTCATTCAAACATTTATATAAATTACTATTTCTGATAAATTTCGGTATGCATCAGTAGCAAATCATTTCTAAAAGTAAAAGAAAAAGTACCATTTACAAAAGTCATAAATTACTTTGCCATATAAGGCAATTTCGTTACAAATAACTTAAATACTCTAAACTTAGTACTCTCCATGGTATCATTTATTCCATTCCACTTTGTTACTGTCATGAGAAAAATCTAATAAAATATTTTTTTTCTGAATAATGTGAAGTTTGAATATGAGAAAATGTTTCCAGTTTACGTTTCCAATTTATTCTTTATACTGCTATTGTCTATTTCTATCTAATAATACAAATTCTCTTAAATGTAAAATAAAAATTAAACTTTTCAACATTTATACATTTTATAAGTTTTATCGACTTAAAAGGTTTAGTTTAAACGGAGAGTTCATTTTCTTCAATTTAAAAAAAGAGTAATTATAAGAATTAAAATTATTTTAAAATATGAATTTTGGAGTTATTCAACTATTAAGTCACTCTAATTTCCTATCCTAGCAATAATCTGCAAATTTTATTAATTTCAGTTTTTTTTTAAATTAAATTTATAAATGCAATTTTATTTTAATATCCTTTAAAGAAAATATTTATTTGTCTATTGACATTTTATTTGCTAATCATAATGGAATATTACTTATTTACATGATGAAATATACTTACAATATTATTACCCAATGCCTGATAATATTCAACAACACAAATTTCAAAACCTTATAGGCTTGAAACACTTAAAAAAATAGTTGCTAGTGTAACATTTTGCAAAAATCTCTTGATAAAATTATGTTGCTTTCGTTATTACAGGCCAAATTTTAAAATTTTCATGAGTAAAAAGTGTTTGATTAAATATTTAAATAATTATTTTTTAATTAATCATGTAATAAATTTCTGTTTGCTTGATGTGATTACCAAATAATTTATACAAATCAAATGATATCTAGTCTTCTTAATACTTCTTGATTTAGATTCTAGTCTTCTTGATACTTCTTGATATTATTCTCCTGATAATAAACTATATTTTATCGTAATGTTATAAAAATAGATCTCAGCCAACATATCATTCTTTGTCAGAGATCATTAGTATCATTTAAAGTTTTTAAAATTTAAAGATGTTAATGATTGATTTGACACACAAATTTTCATTTCATTAGAAATTTCTTTTAAGAAATAATCATCTTTAATTTTCCATACTTCATTTGCCGAACATATCATGTTTGAAAAACAAAAATTACAAACATTTTATTTATCTTAACTTGAAACTTATCTCAAAAATAATTTATAAGAACTATTTTCCTTTTTAATTAATTTACATATCAATTATGACTAAAATAGATAAATGAAAGAATTAGGCACTTGGATGATTTTACAAATATTGAGAATGCATTTTCCTTTCTTATAAACAGAATCATGTCTAGATAAAATTGAAAACTCAATTTTTTTTCCTTTTAATCCACTTCGAATATATTTGGGAAAAAATTTCAATGCAAATGCCAAAACAAGTTCTTTTTGTGTCAAATTTAAAAACATATAAAAATAATCTTCTTTTAAGCGTAATTAATGATAGCAAAAATTTTCCTAGTAATATTATCTTTAGATCAACATTATGTTTCTTTGAATTAATTTTTTGTTAATTGATAGAAAATATAACTTTAAAAAGAATACCTCTATAAATCTTACAAATAATAAATGCACATTTTTTGGCATATAAGAAAATTTATTTTTGTCTTTATTGAGTTTCTAAATTCGGAAAATTATATTTTTCTCATAAAAATGAACTTTTGAATTACTACATATTTTTTGGGACAATTTTATTAAATTTTAAAATATTCTATTTAATTATGTATTAAATATGAATGGTATTTTGTATTTTCTGGACGTTGTATTTTCTGTTGATATGATTAATTTATGAATTTTATGAATTATAATAGGTTTACTTAAGTTTTTCGTTTTGGCAATGCATGGTTTATTAGATTTAAATAATTAATTTGGCTTCAAAAATACATTGATAATTAAAAAAGCATTCATTAAATTTGTATGTTATTTAGTGATAAAGATAAATATTTTGTACTAAATAATAGTATTGATTATATAAGAGTCAGATTTATCATATTAAAAAATATAATAGGCCAAATAAAATATTACCCAAAGTAATTTTCTTGCTGTAACAGATTCTATTCTGTAAATTATTCATAATTTGCCTTTTATTAAGACGTTCTATTTAAAAGGAATGTTTTTATTCTCAGTTAAAATGTAAGATTTGTACTTTAATGCATATTTGTATATTTTTAGTGCATCAGGGACTAATCTTCATATCATGTGTAAAATAATACTTTGAGAGCAAGAAAATCCTAAATTTAAAGACTGTCTACAATAAACAATTAAATATGTATATTATACCATTACCCCTTGTGTAGGTACTTCTTTTCCATATGATGTTTTAGACTTTTTTGAATTAGCCCTCTCTGTTGTGACACATAAAATAGCCTTTTGTGACTCAATATCTATGAAAATTCTTCCTTGATGACTATTTGGTGAAAGTTTACTTACGAGCATCCTTTATTTTTAAGGAACTTTTACGCCTAGATTGGCACCAAACTGAGAATATTAAAATGATAACCCTAAAACAATGCTAGTTATTGCGCTAAAAATACCAATGCTACCAAAATTTATAGTTTATCACTAATATTTATCACCAATTTATTTTCTAAATTAAGATGATCCACAATTAAGAAGAACATAAAAGCCACTGAATTCGGCTATTTAAATGAATATTAAAGGAATTATAGATATCCTGATGCTATTCACTATATTATTAAGGAGTTCATGATTTCTATTGTTGAAAGCGTTTATTAAGTATAGCAGTTAAAATTTAGAAGCAGACAGGATTTTCCGAAACCTATTTATAAGGAGTTTTTGATGAAATCCTTGATTTTTGAATATATAAATGGTTTTAATTTAAACTTTATTTTATATAAATTCACTAGTATATGAAGAATTCAAATACTGAGCTATACACTTTTTTTCTTTATTTATTACAAGGAAATTCTCTTTTTTTTTTACAAATATAAGGTAATAAAACACAATATATTTCACACAAGAACATATATATAATTTTCTGTATAAACTGATTATTACTGATTGTTTATTCCTTAAATTTAACTTAAAATATTTTCACACATTAACTGCCCCAGTCAACTTACAATATTTGAAGTTGCGAAGAATTCCGGTTTAACATGGTTAAATTTTATGCTCATTCATAAAGCATTTGTGTAAATATATTTTCAAATGCATATTTTCTAAAAACGATAATTTAATTTAGCAGCTAATATTTGAAGGAGGCTAAGTCCTAGTTTTTTCTTAAAGTTATTGTAACAACTCAACTATCAGAATCTTGAATCGGACAAGCGACAACTAAACTCCTCTGTATCTTAACTTTAGACTGTTTTAATAATAAGAAGAAAACGCTTACGTTGCTTACTCATATGTATCTTGGTCTTTCATTTGTACATAATTGCTTTATGTTTTAGCCTTAATTTATCAATAATCTCCATATTCTATAGAATATTTTTGAAAACTGAGTTATTGCAAGTAGATAAAAGCAGTGTATAAGTGTGTGCATGCCATTTCATGTTTAATAAAAACTACTTTTTTATTTAATGGGGGGGGGAATTAACTGTATTCAAATATGCATAAAATGTTTTTAGAAATAAATTTAGACTGTTCACTGTTTGAGATTTTACTGCGCAATAATTTTATTTGTTTCAAGAAATATATAATATTCTTAAAATATCTACTGAATTAAAATTCCGATGTACCATTGAAAAATGTGTTATTGACATAAATTATAACATTTCTAATGTGATCTTGATACATCAATATCTTAGTCACGAATAGTTTTATGTATATTTTGTAGTAGAGCAGTTCTTGATTAAATTTTGATCAAAAAAATTATTAATATTTAATATTAAGAAAATTATTGCCTACACTAAAATAAACTTTGTAGTATTTTTCCATCAATTGAAATAATATACACTATTATTGCTATTGAAAAATTTGTAAGATGAAAAATTATTTTATTTCTTATACAATTAAAAATACAACCTATATTTAAGATTGAATATCAATTTCTTACAAATATTGTTAGTTGTGTTGCTTCATAAAACAATATAACTTATATTGCTTTCATGATGACAACTCAATACTTTTCACCATCATTTTTATATTTGTATTTTTTCACAATATTTTATTGTCTTATGCCAGCTTAGGCTGACAATATGGGGTGCGCTGCTCCACTTTTCCATACTGAACTATATTTGGTGTGGAGTCCGACTGCTTTAGTACACACATGCCATAGGGACCAATTTATAGTGTAGGCAACCATTCACACCTCATTCATACACAGAAAGGACAAAGACAGGACACATAGACAGAAAGTACACAATTATTAATATAGAATATATTATAATATTAACCAACCGAGCAATATTAATATAGAATATATTAGAGTAATAACCAGCCAATTTAACAGCAATATAGTTTTTATAAATCAATAAATCATATATAAAGTTGAATTTTATTCAAATTTTATTGGTTTGCAGCCAAAACAGTACTATATATCAAATTAATATTTTAAAACTCATATAACAAAGTAAGAAAACTATATTTTTCGCAAATATTTGAATATAGCATTTAAAGGAAAGAAAACGATGAGACACGCTTTTTGTGAACCTCTTTTTTTAATTTTATTATATTTTCAATGATACATACTTTTACAATAATAATATATAATATATATATATATTATATATATATATATATATACATATATATATATATATATATATATATATATATATATATATATATATATATATATATATATATATATATATATATATATATATATATATATAATATATATATATATATATATATATATATATATATATATATATATATATATATATATATATATAAATATATATAAATATATATATATATATATATATATATATATATATATATATATATATATATATATATATATATATATATATATATTTATATATATATATATATATATATATATATTTATATGTGTGTTTGTTACTACTTATTTATACACTGTATTCTTCAATTATATTAGCATTTATTAAGTTACGAAAGTGAAAATTATTGCATTATAATTACATATTAAGTGGAATATTAACTGGCGTAAATATGTCTGAAACTTCCCTAATCCAAACCAAATCTAGATTAGGTTTGACATCTGTAATTGGCTACAAATACTATTTTTTCCCAAACAGGTAACCAACGTAAAAATTGACTTTTATTTTCTTTCTCTTCATAATAAAGAAGTAAAGTTATTCACTTCTAACAGAAAGTTTTTGGTTGCTGTAAGAATAAATGATTGCGACAAAATTCTAATTATATACTTTTTAAAAAGTTTTTCCTTCTGAAATGTGCTAAAATTATATGCTAATTGGAACAAAATATTTAAATCACAATTTTCACTTTTTTTTAATAATTTAAAATCAATTTTTATATAATTTAAAATTTATATAATAATAAATCTAGAATATTTTAGAATATATTTAAAAATTTGACTAAATCCATTTTTCAAAATTGAGGTTATTATTGAAAATATGTAATAAAGGTATCAAATGGATGTGGGATTACCTAATGGAAATTCGGGTAATAGACATGCAATGTTTTTAAAGGAATTTTAATTTAAAAATTTTAAGTTACCTTCTATTCTCAATAATAAATGCAAAACTTCTTACTTTGACTTTAATTGATCTTTAATTTCACAATGAAATTTTACCCAAAGTGCAATTTCAATATTATTGGAAACAGAATATTTTCAAAGTTATTTTTTGGAACCTAATTTTTGACAACATAATTTAATGATGTGTTATTTTGGGCTTTTTTGAAGCTTATCAAGAAGGGATTTGGGTAAAACATTTATTTTAGGTATAAATATTATTTGCAGTGTTATAGTTACATGTGATACTTATAAAAATCTGATACTTATAAAAATGTGAATGCATAACTTAACAAAGTAAATCGTTCATTTTAAGCGTTTTTCACACAGCGTTTGAAATTCCTAAGGCAAGATATCCTTTTATAATTATTAAACTTTTTTTTATTTTACTAATATTTTAATGGTATTATGAAATTTGGAGTACAAGAACGTAATTCACTGTGATTTCAGTAAAAATTAAAACAATTTTAAATTTATAAAAATAAGGAAATTTATTATTAATCATTTGCATAGTAATAAAATTCAAATATTTTTTATCAAAATAAAATTTTATATTTTTTTGAAAAACTTCTAAAGTGCTAATTTTATTATTTTGAATCATATTAAAAAATTGTTAGTAGAAACCTATGGCATCGATCTAAATATTTGCCACTATATATTACGTAAACATTCACTTTTGATATTTTCATTATTGTAACTTTGATAAATTAATTTAAACATGAATTGTTTAAGATCAAATTTTTATTTCCTTTCATGCAAAATTTTCCCTTGTCATAGAGGTGAATGAGAAAACTTGTGAATAAATTTTTAACATTATTTATTTATTCTTTATAAACATTTTATCGTATCTTCACTTTAGTTTCAGGTGTGATTTCGCAATGCTACCATAATTTAAAATTATTATTTTGTTATAATATTTGAATATTAAAAATTTGAATCGCAACAAGTTACAACTTACTGACTTATAAAAATCTATAAAATAACAAAATAAAAAAAAAAACTTTCTTAACAGAAAATGTCAGAAAAGTATAATTAGCTTAAATTTATTCAGAAAGCAGTGGTAATAAAGTATAATGTGCAGCACATCATTTTAAGTATTCCGGAGTCTTAAAATAATATTTGTTCCTGCCATGAAAGTTTAACTTTGAGTTAGTTCACTAAAAGCAAGAAAATAAATTAGAAATCGAGCTCTGCAACTGTTCCTAACTAAAGTTGCTGTAACCTAAAATTAACGAAAAACTAACGACTTGTACTCAATCGATTAAGAAACCATCAGGGGTTTCAAAGCAACAATTTTTGAGCAGCTACAAATTTCTGAGAAGAAAAATATTATTTTCAATTTTGTTCGAGATTTAATGTGGTTACACAAGTGTTTTTGATAAAAACAATTTTGATTTTGATTTTATTTATATCCAAAATATTAGATGTTATGATGTTGTATTTATTTTATTCGTTTCTACAGCAGTTCAAGCTCCATAGTGTAGATATGAATTAGTTTAATTAAGAATATCAATCTAATTAAAATTCAATGTCAAACATTAATTTTCGGAAAATGCCAGCATGGGATGCTGCAGCAAAAGAGATTGCTTTTTTTTAACCATTCATTATAAAACATTCTGAATGTATATATTGGTGATTTTGAAAAATATGAGGGCATTATAATGTTTATGTAGATTTATAAGGTATTAACAACTCTTATTAGATGAAAGAAATAAAAATTAGTTATGTAGTATGATTTAGGCATTTATTTGCTATTGTTATCATATAAATAGCTGCTCTAATATACAATTCCTGAGGATATATATTTTTTTTATATTATTTCTTCCCACACATCAACCAATGAAATGCTGAATTTTCAAATATTTTTGCTATAAATTAAATTTTTTGGGTTTTACTTTTAATTTTTATTTTAATATTACACAACAGCATCTGTAAACTGATTTTAATAGAAACACATTAATTATTTCTTTCTAAATTCAAACGCTATAAGTGAAAAGTAGCTCCCAATTATAAACTGCAGGCTGATAATAGCACAGTGGTATGATAGAGCTATTAACCAATAAAGATTTCAAGTTTGGTCCCTGCCACATTTAAGTAACGGCAGATGAATGTTGACCTTCCGCATGTCTGCATAAATACCGTATCCGAGTAATTGTGGGGAAGATATCTGGGGGTTTCCCCATTTTATGTATCTCAGTATGGCTAACTAACTTTAAAATGTCCTCTCAGAAGGTAATTTAGGGGATTTATATTAAAGTATTTAATACCTTACATTGGTCATGATGTTATTCTATTAAATAAATATCAACTATAGATTTTTGCAAACATCATTTAATCTGTATGAATCTGTAGATGTAAAATTTAAAAACAAAGTATTAAATACCTCTTCCTACAGTAATTTAGTGTGCAATATGCAAACATCAATATATCAACAAAACAAATAAATTCGCGTTTATTCTGTAATTTAGAAACTTGCTCACATAATAGCATAACATATTCAATTATTTTATCATCATTTTACTCATTGATAAAAACTGCAAAAACCTACCTTAAGAGCTAATTTCATTTGAAATTACTGAATTTATTATTGATCTTTTATGTTTTACTAATAAATATATTATTCTTTGATGATTAAATGCTCTGATTTGTATATATATATATATATATATAGTTTAAATACTTCCTGATTTTTTTCTTCATTTAGATTTCCTGAGAGCCAAAATTCAAGCAACAGAAAATAGTATAAAACTCAGAAAACTTAAAGCATAGAAACCAGGCAATTTTAGGCTACTTCGTGCTTTTTTTAGTTTATTCTCATTAGATGATATAGTATTAATTATTTTATGAATTGTTCATTCTGTTTTTCTTATAAGAATCACTAACATTTTTTTTATAAATTATAACAGGTGAATGAAATGTTATGTATGTTTTAAAAGTACGCTTTTAAAATTACATGACTACAGTAAATTATATTAGTTAGGGAAGAAATGACATGGTCCACTATTAATGAAAATGATTTCTTAGAAAATTTGATTAGTTTTGTATAGACGTTTTTGATAGTTAACACTATCTAAATAAAAAGATATATTTAATTTTAATAGAAAAAACACGTTATAAAGTTATATATAAGATATTTAAAATGTGATCATTAATTAATTAAATATATTAAAAATAACGAAAGTAAGTAAAATTGAAATGAGTGTTTTTATTGGAAAGAAATTAGTATTCAATGAATAAATAATTTTTTGTCAGTAAAATATTTTTCTTAATTAATTGAATAAATATATTACACATTTTGAATTTTAAGGGGTATACACAATATTAATTATTTCTTACGATTCATTACAAAAAATATAAAGTTTCACACATGAATATTTTGTTAAATTTATAGATTAAATTTAGTTCTTTTAAAAACAAATTCTTAAGCAGACCTGGAAAAATGTAGTTTTTTTCATAAAATAAAATAGCTTTTTATTAAAACTCATTTTGAAATTTAATTAATGTTCACTTTAATGAGCAAGCGTTAAGCCATTGTTGCTTCCTAAACTATAATTTTTTATAAAGTTTAAAGTTGCGTTAATTTAATTTGTTATTTCTTTTTGTAACATTGATTAAATAAAAAATATTGCCATATAAAAATTATAAATTTATGTAAAAAGTATTTAATTTTCTGAAAGATATTTTTTCAGCATTTTAGATATTTTTATGTATTTTTTTTTTATTTAGGAAACAGTTTTTCTTACTTATGTACTTAAAATGATGTAAACTTTAATAAGTTTTTTATGCTTGAACGGTTAAAAACTGTTGAATTGTCATTTTTTGTTTTGCTAAACTGTATATAACATTTTATGAAATTATTATCTCTTTGAAATAAAATATTTACTTTATAGTCTCTTCAGTCTTTTATCAATCATAATCATAAAAGTAATTTTAAGTTTTTAAATAGTACTTTGTAGCTTTTTAAAAGCAACTCAGTTGTTATTTTGTAGTTTATATATTAGTATAAGAGGCTTAAAGTATATGAAAAAGAATAAAAAGTAATAAAAATGTATCAAATTGAAACAATTTCTTTTCATATTGCATATTTATTCATCCTAGACAAACGTAAATCGCGTACAGAAGTTCTTTGAGCCTGTAATTCAATATTTCAAACGTAAAACGTTTTGATCAAGTAAAATTTGATAAAAGAAAATCAAGTAAAACTGAATGGAAGAATGAAAAATTATTTTATTAAGAAATATTTTTTTCAAAAAAAAATTATTAAGTTATAATTGAGAAATATTTATAATTAATCATAAAGAAAAATATGTAAATATTTTACATGATTTTCCTTGAAAAGAGATTTCAAATCTAGCAAAAGTTTGATTCATAATTTCTTTTTTCATTACTTTCTAAGTCATTATTCTTTTGGTAGTAAAATATCAAAAATATAATCCCCGAATTCCTCCGATTACTGTTGGATGATCTCTAAAGATCGAATTTTTTGAAGCAACGAATCTCATGCAGATTTTTTTATCAAAGCAAATATGAATGTTAACTAATCCCTAATTACCTGTATGCCAGGGGTTGTTGCCTGAGACACTAATGGAAAACATGAAATCTTCACCACAAAAAAAAAAAAAAAAAAAAAAAAATGCTGTACTATATTTCATCTCCAAACTTAAGATAACTTGTCATGCACTTTTGCCTTCATTTAGCACATTTTTCAATGAACAAACCAAATGTGTACATCATGAATAAATAGCAATTTTGATTTAAAAATTGTAAGCAGTAAGCATTTCTGTATTGTGCATTTGCTTTTTTAAATACTTCAGATTTTACACTAGATGAAAAGCAACAGTGCATTAAACCATATAATGAAGTAGAGAAAAAGCTTCTTAATATAATCCTATTAGTTTTAATTTTTTAATGATTTATATACAAATAATTTAGATTCCATCTGGTTTTTATCTGTATTTGTTTAGAGTTTTTACTTAGTTCTTAAGGAATATTTTTGACACCCATTTAGAAATTCTCCTACATGATTTAAGAACAAGATAAAAAAAAAGCGTTTTTATCTAAGTATTAAGTTTTCCTTAACGTCATTCAATATACGGTAAATGACATATTCATAAATTTATGCCCAGAAAAAGTGTCAAATAATTTTCAATACAAATATATTTTTAAAATTGATTGTAAGACAGGAATGGAATAACAGCTAATTTTTCTTAATTAATTAATTAATGGTTTTTGCGTAAGTTATTGCTTAAGTAAACCGCTTTAAAACAAAAAAATGCTTTTAAGAATAATTTAAAATTTACATAAGCTATTATAGTATATTTATTTTTATTGAATCAGTAAAAATTTCATAAAAACTGGTTGGATTTTTTTAATTAATTCTAAATTATTCTAAACATATAATCAACGTTTGAAAAATTGAACCAGAGAATGTTTTCAAACTCTAATGTTGTTTTCAAAATTGTAGTTTTTTTCTAAAAAAATTAAAAATGTAGTCTGTTTAGTAATTTTTGGAAATTAGTTATTTTTAAAGCATTAACGGCCTAAAAAACGCATTTATGAACTAATTAGGAGAACTTTACATGTACTTTATTTTAATATTGTTATTCAATAGTATTGACAAAGCCATGCATTTTTGTAAAGCATATTTAAGAGATATGTCACTAAAAAATATTAATGTAACACTTATAATGCTTTCTTAGTTAAATTATTCACAGCTGCGCCAAATTAAATCTCATTTTTGCAAATAAGAACAAAAAAACAATTCCGTAAATAGTTCAGTTAGTGCTTCGTTTTCAATTATTTTAGATAGATAATTAATTACCATTACACTGAGAGAGTTACTTTAAAGTAATCATCAGAAAATATAATAAATAAATTTTGCAATTTAGTTCATTTATACTATATTTAAGGATCGCATATTAATTTTTAAATAAGTAATATAACTTCATTACATGAATTTTCTTAGCTATTATTTTAAGATTATAAAAGTGATAATTCTTAATATTTCTTACCTTTTTAAATGATGCAGTTAAAGTAACCATAATCATAAATTTAATCTGGGAATTCATGAATAATCCATATTACTGTACATAATACTTGGTTTGGTATTTTAATTTTATTAAAACTCAATGTATGTGTGAAACAAGAAATGCATTAGAGGTAAAATTTAATACAGCACAGGTGATGTATAATCTAGTATTCCAAATTTAGTTATTTTGGTGATGAAGAAATGTTGCAAAGATGACGTATCGTGATGTGTGTGATGTTACCAAAATAGAAATTTCTGCAAAATTCTTATAGGTCTCCATATCTATGACGTAATAAAACGAAGTTTCTAGATATATAAGAAAATTCTCCAAAATGTCTCCAAGTTTAGATTTTAGCATCCTGGATTATAGGCACATGTGCCAATAATACTCATATGATGAGAAAATTTTATAGAGAACTAAGCTATATAGGAATTAAGCTATAAAGTTACCGAATGAGTAAAATTCTGAATAATCACAATGGTATTCTTAATAAAACTGTCAATCCACGATACCAAATAAAAAATTTAAATTTTTCTTAATAGTATATTAATACAAATATCTTTATAAACAAATTCTGACTACTGATGCACATCAATAGATTATTTAAGTTTCTTGTACAAGAACTTATATTCACGTCTATTTCAGTTATTTAATATCTCTCATGGCATGAGTTTAATTATTTATAAAAATGAAAAAGTTGTAATTTTCTTCTGTAAAATTTTTAAATATCTTCATGTTAATTTTAAATATATTCAGTAAAATTTTCAGAAGCATATATATTTTAAATAAATATACTTTTGTAAAACTAAATGCCACAAAAATATTTATTGCCAGCTGGATATAATTGACCAGAAAAAAGAGAGAGACTAAGATAATTTTACTAATTGGTAATTGAAATGTCAATTTTAATCTTAAAGGCTCAGGCAAAGTTTTTGCCTGCCTAAATTTTTAGTCATCATTGTGTTATATGTCTATTACAAAAACAATTCTGGTTGAGGCAAAAAAGTTGCGGGGCGAAGTGGCCTGATTGGTTAGAGGGTCGTTTTCATTTTCGGATAAAAGTGAGTTGGAATCTTGACTTAACCGATGACTCATCATGTTCACAAAAGGTGGATTGAGCATGTTAAATAGGTCGTGGTCACAATATCATTCAAGTGAAACGATAAATTTCAAAGTGACATTTCAAGTATTAGGACATTCATGCTGTGTTCCTGATCCAAAATCACAAAGAGTCCATCTGGGTTTTTTTAATGAATTAGTAGAGCCCAACCCACACAGAGTTAGTTATAGGGAATGATATCGGTGCCATAACAAATACCAAGTGGTGAAGTAAGCATTAATCTGCTTTTTTTTTTTGTATATCGTTATCATTTTCTTCTATTGTACAATATTTTCAAATGTTTTCATTAGTTTCTCTCTGCTTTCTACTCTGTTTGATTGATTAATGACTAAATCTTACGGAATTATTTCATTATATGATAAATAAACACCCAATCGTCTCATTTACCATTCAAAATATAAAATAATTACAAGTAAATAAATCATTTTTTAAATTTAAATAAATCATTTTTAAATTTAATTGGTATAAGTCTTTCTCGTAAAGGGACAGTTTAATTGAAATAAAATATCATACCTTACAAGTATTTTTGGCATTTTTATTGCAATCAAATTTCCCGTTTTTTTTTCCATAATAAACCGAAAATAGTTACAATAACTGGTTTGTAATACTTAAAAGTATAAGTAATTTGCAATACTTATGATACAAAACAAGTTAAGCGCCATTTATCTGAAACAATTGGGTGGGAGAACCTATATTGCAAATATTTTAATATTTATTTTTTTTTGGGGGGGGGATTCAGAGAATTAAGTATTTGCACATTGTAATATATATAAAGGAAATCGGTAATATTAATAAATTCAAAAAGATATAATGCGTTAAGCAGTTTCTTCACATTAATAATTTCAGGTAAATGAGTTATTTTTGTTAAAAATACAGATCCCGATATCAATTCCTTTTCTGTGTTCTTCTCAACCACTTATTTTTTTCTTAAAGTAATATCGATATATTTATTGGTCTGTAAATATGTTTCTTAAGTTTTCATATCATTTGGTTTTAAATATCATTCAGCAGATTCTTTCAGATGAAAGTAATTATCAGAATAAAATATTTTTTTTTATTTATAGATGTAATTCCAATCGCTATTTTTAAACACAATTAGAGTATTGCTGTCTATAAAATTTAGCCCCCAGTAAGACGAATGAATAGCCTTTTTTTAAATCAGTTAAAACTAAATGATCAAATAAAAAAAGTCTCCTGATTTCTGGTTATCAAGGGTTAATAGATGAGAGATTAGATTTTCAGGGTTTCAATTTATTTTTGTGCACAACAATGCTTATCATTTGTTATTCCATTATCACTTGTGGATCATAACTTATAATTTTATACTATTGCTTATGTACATTTTAAGTTCAATAAAGGATAATCATTTATATTATTGGTGATATAAATGCTTCAGGAAATGTAATATTGTGGTTGTGAAAAACAGTATAAACTTTGCTTTCGTCTTTGATATCGTAAAATCGTTTTCTCTTCATTTTTGTTTCTTAAAGCAATTTTTATTATTGTCATATATTTTTCAGAGATTTAATAAAATTTATTACATTTCCAATTAATTTCTTCGATTGCATTTTATTTAAATTTTTCAAATTGATGATACACACTTATTAATGAAATTATTTCTAAATGCACTTAGATAAAAGGACTTATTGCTATTTAAATTCACTTTCACTGCATTAAGTTTCAGGATTTCCTTTGCAATTAATTTACATTTACCGATATAAAATTTCTGGTATGGAAACTCAGAGATTTTGCAGTTAATAAAATAGCAATTTAAATTAATTTTATAACATATTGCTATCAAACAATAATTAAATTTAATTTTGCTGGAATAATTTTTAGCATTAATTGAAGTTTAGTTGATATTTTAATTTAAAAATAAAGAAAAAATAAATTTAAAATTGATATCTTTCTACATAAATCTTTTCAACAATTCTAAATAAAAGTAAACATTAAAATTAATTTGAATTTGTTTTTAGCACTAATAATAAATAACGAAGAAATAAATAAAATGCAGATTTAATTTCAAAATGTGCAAGGAATGGTAATACGATGTAAATTCATTAGCATTGACATTTAAAATTAATCTGCTAAATATTCAAAACAGAAATATGTTGCCAGAGTTAAAAAGAGAAATAAATGAGTAGAAAACTTACTAAAATCAGAAAAATAAAATAGTTTTACTTAATCTGTAGATAGTTACATATTAAACTATCGATATATTTTTGAGGCAATAAGTTTCCATTCAAATTTTGTAGAATTTACTTTAAAAAATATCACACACACACACACATGTATATATATATATATATGTATATTGTATATATATATATATATATATATATATATATATATATATATATATATATATATATATATATATATATATATATTTATATTCTATATATATATATATATATATATATATATATATATATATATATATATATATATATAATGTTATTAGTTCTAAATATTGTCCCTGCGTTTTTATATGTATACATATATAATTCTATTTTTCTTAATTATACAATTAAAGAAGGATTGCTGTTGCTTTGAAGCTAATAAGGGAATCAGTAAGATGTATATCAAATACCTGAAATAATATTTTGTACAAAATGAAAAAAAACTTTATGAGTGTTACATTTACATCATTACTATTGCGTAATCAAAAACTTACTTAATTTAAAAAAAAAAAATAAAAAAAAAATTTTCAGGGATTTATATTTCAGGGTTTTATATAAATATTCAATTAAAAAGAAATATTAACATTTTATTCTAAATTTTATCAAATTACATTGGGTGATCAGTGAATAAGCCCTGATTTCAAAATTAAATGATCAGTGAATAAGAACTGATTTTAATCTAAAGAAAGATGAATGAAACAATGCTGTGAACGATACGTTTATTAGCAGAACTGTAAAAATAGTGTACAGAAGCTTAAAAAATTTAGTTATAAAACTGTTAACAGATGGTGCTTTGCTCTTCAAACTTTCTCTGAAAGGAGTCTGAAAATAATGAAGTCAAGCAGTATTTGCAATCAGAACACAATTTTTTTCAAAATGTTCACCGTTTGAAACAGTGAGGTGGCGTAATGACATTGAAAATTGACGGCATGTCTTGCAATGTCTCACCGGAAATGGAATCACTTCCAACACCAATCGCTAATTCCAGCTCATCCCTAGTAGCGGGATTGTTTTGATTGACAGTGTATTTCAATGCTCCTCACAGAAAGAAGTCACAAAGAGTCAGATCGGAAGAATATGGAGACCAATCTATTCCTGCGTCTTTGAGTTTTGGCTAATCTAAAGCAAATTCTCTTTTCCTTATAGAGAGATTCATGAGGGAATCGAAAAACTTTATCTGTTCGATGTAGGTGAGCCCCATCTTACTTGAAACAATCCATACCAAGTTGAACTTCCAAAGTCAGTTGTGTGCTTACAAATTGTTCCAAAATTGTAACGTAAGGCTTAGTAGTAATCATTTTTACCATGATAAAGGGGACGATAATGCATCTAGCGTGTTCCGCAGCCCATGCAGAAACTTTAGGCGAATGCAGTGATTTCTGATCACACAAATAAAGATTTTCGGGACCCCGAAATCTACAGATTTGTTTATTTCCAATGCAATTTAAGTGGAAAGGGGCTTCATCTGTAAACTAAATGCTGCTCATATCAAATCATTTGTTGTCAATCATGTGAGAATCTGATTAGCAAAGTAAACCCTCTTTCGCACCACTTTCATGGGTAGATCCTGATGACTTTGGATTTTATATGGAAATCTACGAAGGATAACTCTCAATATTTTTACGTGCTCGTATACATCTAAACAGCCTCTAATTAAATTCTTCGGATCCTTTCTTTAGGAATTTGTCGAACAATTCCACCAAATTTGGCTGCATTTTTAGGATTGATTACTGCGTAGGCCTAACATTTCCCTTTCGAACATTATCCACAATGCGAGTCCATTCGAATTAAGTGAAGAGTAAGCCAAAAGTTTTCGCATTGGGTCCAAATGGAGCAATGAATCGTTTTAGAACAGTTCTTTGTTGCCGTAAAACTGCATTCTAATCTGTTGTACTCCAGAAGCAAAAAACACGCATTGTATGTTCAATAAAATTCAATAGAATACAATAGTTCAATTTCTTCGCTAGCCTTTTTTCCCTACCTAGCAGTTGTGACCGCTTTAAACTTCGAAGCACGTTTTACAGGTTATTTATTTGGGAACATGGCGATTACATCGCCATCTGTTAACCGTTTTTTTCTGATCTTACAATTTAAACTAAAAAATAATAATGTCAGTTGAATAAAATATATTAAACAAGGGGCACATTGAAAAATTGTAAATATAGGTAATTTGTCAATGTCTGACCTAATATTTGGAAAAACAATTCACATTATTTTTCTATTCAATTAAAAATTAATTGATTATTAAAAATTAATGTGTTACTTAGCTTGAAATTAGAAATATATATATCATTGTTTAAGAGGATGTAAAATGATGTTTTGCTCGTTGGGAAATTCAAAATTTTATTTTCTGATTAAATTTTGTGAAAAAAAAAGATAATTTTTCTACAAATTGCAAAAAATTTCACATTTTTATCATCTAATTTAAGCATTAGATGATAAAAATGTGAAATTTTAAAAAGAAAAAGTATTTTTTTTCATTAGATTTTCCACGCATAGGCAATTTTTACGCACATAAGAATATAACTGCTTTATTTCATATTTATATATTGTGTAAATAAAAGCTATTTTCTAATTTTACACTTTAAGACAAAACAAATATCGGTGGAAATCTTTATAATTTATTTAATTGAATGTACAATATTTCAAATCTTTTTTTATTTTAAATTTCATATATTCAGGAGTATACATGATAAATTAATTAATGACTTAATTTTTATGTACTGATGTAACTTCAGAGCTTGAAAAATTTGCCACTCTGCGACTCCGCTTTTTTTTTTTTTTTTTTTTTTTTTTTTTTTTTTTTTACAATTTAAAAATACGAAGAATGCTTCGCATTATTTGCATTGATCTTTAAATATATATTTAGTACCCTCAAAGCAATAAATTTCAATTAATTTATTTTAAGTATTATAGAAATATTACGCAATTAATATAATAATATTTCTATTATATTTGATGTTTATATGCATTACAGAAATTTAGCATAGTTGAATTCAAAAATGAATTTTAGGACTTTTGTTAAATACAAGTTTCAAAATAATGTTCCTTCATAAAAACTTTACATATGACAAAAAGTATTAAACAAAATAAATTTGAACATATTTTTTCATTGTTCGTGTTTTTTGAAATTCTGTTCTGTGATTGAATTGATTGAATCGGACAATATTGAAACATTTAACATTTTGAAGAATAACAAAATTATGACGATGATCAGTTAAGTCAAACCTCGAGAAACATTATTGGTAATATGCATAAATGTATTGTCCTATTCATTCATAGTTCTGATTAACTCATTACAACGTATTGTAGATAGATTATAATACATATAATAAATAGTGACTGATGTAATATCTACGCATAGAAGCCTCAATATATAGTAATATACATCATGAATACAAATTGAGATGAGTGAAATTCTACTAATTAAGTCTAGACAGCATTTATGTTAGACTATCATATGCTAAAAATTTAAATATTTTAGATTATTTTAATTTCTACTAACCATCCATGAGAGAGAGACTTCAAACACAGAATAGCATGCTCTTAAAGAGATTCTTAGTGTGTGTATGAGGTTCGGAGAATTTTGATTTTGTTAAATAAGAGTACCAATATTACTTCGTTCAATTTTTAAAGCATACGAGGGTTGCTATTTATATTTCTGGCCTAATAATGAAAAAACAAATATGTAGGATCGAAATTGGCTTTATTGTTTTTCAAAATATTCTCCATGATGATCAATACCCTTTTGCATGCGTTTGAACCAATTTTCAACGCACTTTTTCCAGTCCGATTGAGGTAACTCCAAAACATGCGTTTTGAATGCATCAACCGCTTCTTCGGGGGTCGAAAATCGTTGTCCACGTAATTTATTTTTGATGTGTGGGAATAAGAAGAAGTCATTGGGTGCCAAATCAGGGATATACGGCGGATGACCCATCAGTTCGATCTTTCGCTCCGTCAGAAATGCCTTTGTTTGAGTCGATGTGTGAGAGCTCGCATTGTCATGATGAAGAATGATTCGCCTGTTCTTCTGCTTTTTTCGAATTTCTCCGATGACTTCTGGCAAACAAATGGTCGTGTACCATTCAGAATTGACCGTCCTGCGTTGCTCTAACGCCACTGTTGCCACATGACCGTTATTGCCGAAGAAACAGGCAATCATTTGTTTCGATGTGCTTCTTCCTCGAACAACTTTTGTTGGTTTTGCCTCGTCTTGGCAGACCCATACAGTTGATTGCTGTTTTGTTTCCGGCTCATATGCATAGATCCATGATTCGTCACCTGTGTAGATGTTATACACAGCCTTTGATGTACCTTGAATGTATTTTTCCAACATTTCCTTGCACCAATCGACACGAGCCTTTTTTTGAGCGTTTGTTAGATTATGCGGGATCCAACGCGAACAAATTTTTTTTACGCTCAAATGTTCATGCAATATTTTATTGATGCTAGTCATACTAATGTCCAAAGACGCCTCTATCTCACGGTATGTCACATGACGATCTTGCTTTATCAGTTCACGCACAGCATTGATCTTTTCTGGCACAACAACGAATTTTGGACGACCTGCACGGGATTCGTCCTGGATCGAACATCGACCACGATTAAATTCGTTATACCAATTTTTTACAGTGCTGTAGGATGGCGCTTTATCGCTGTATAAAGAATTAAGTTCATCGAAGCACTCTTGTCTTGACAATCCACGTCGAAAGTTATGAAAAATAATGGCACGAAAATGTTCACGATTCAATTCCATTTTTTGACAGAGAAGAACTTTTTAATTTACTGTCAACAACACAAATAAAGCTATAATGGTAAATCGTCTGCTGAATTTATGTTTAAAAATATCAAACTTTCGATTAAAATCGTCTTCGGTCGCCTTGGAACACTTACTGTTGCCAAGGCCAGAAATATAAATAGCAACAATCGTATTTTGCTAAATAGGATGCCATAAGTATGTTAAGCATACATGCTTAGAATTAAGCATGTATAATTATCTCAGTGTTTTACAAACGTATGCGTTGGATTAACACTTTATATATTTTTGACATGTTTAGCACAACATACTGAAGGTTAACTTTTTTTTAAATAAGGCAAATATATTTAGTAAGATTTTTAGTTATTCTTAGTGGCTTAAATGTCTCGTTTTAAGAAAAATACAATAAGAGTTGTTCTATCAGATTTTAGAGGAAGTGATTCAGATTTGTTTCAATTCTGAATATATTTACTAATAATTTCCAAACAATATTATTTTTTCAAAATATTTGCCTACTCTTTTCTGTTGTTCAGTTCTTAGATCGATGGTAATTATAAAGATCCATGTTATTCATTACCCAGTGATTTCTCACATTTACATGCGATGGTTTGTAAATCCCACCAACGTATAGAATACCAATCAAAAATGATTGTTGTTATAATTTCTTTGACATCATATCCTTTCTCAAAATTCAGTGTGACTTTCTCTATTTTTTTAGGCAAAGTATGTTCATGAGCCCCTCAACCATCTGAGGTCTAGTTAAGAATCTTGTTTAAAATTTGCTTGTGGTGGACAATTAGCTTGTACTTTCACAGCAAAGCTAGTTTATCTGCCCTAAACACTTGTCAAGAATACAAAAGACTGTAATTCCTACTGAGATGTGTAACCGTATTTTCCCTTACCACTTCACAGTAGTGTCCTCTCGATGATTGAGTTACAGTGGGGATGCCCATCGCTCCATAACCAACACTTGCTGAAAGAACCAATACATGTTTATAATTTACCTTGTAAATGTTCTTTCTATGATATAATTTCTAATATTTGTATCACTTATTACTTCAATCAATAGGAAATATTTTTTTATACTTTCAGTATTTTTCCCTAAAAATTTAATAAAATTCTAAGTAATTTATTAGATATTTAAATGTAGAAAAATATTAATAATTATAATTGAATGCCGTGCTCTATTGCATTCGCAACTTGAATGTGTTTATAAAATTCACTTGATTTACATGTGGCAGCTCTATTAGTCTTCATTTCTATTTTTTCATAAACTTTTTCTCGAATACTTTTTCACTTTTTGTATTGTTGTCTTAACTGTGAACTTGATACACTGAAAACATGTGACTTCATGACAAAAAATGAAATATAGGAAATAAGAAATATGTAAAATTTTAAATAGTCACTTTTAAAATTAAATATTTTGATTCATTTTGATTTAAAATTATGTAGGTAGAAAAACTTACAAATTTGCTGAGATTGTTTTAGAGTTATCAACAAATTCAGTGTGACAATATTTTATTTATTCTCTATTTCTACGCTGAAATTATGTAGTAATTTGTTTATTGTATTTTTTACAACAGAGACATTATTAATATTAGATTTTATCAGTAGAATACTTAATCCTTAAAAAGTCTCAAATTTTTAATTAATTTTATAAAATTCATAATTTTTCATAAAAATATTAAGATGTGGGTCTAAAGTAATCATTATAAATATTTGACTGCATTTATGATTTATCAGTATCAAATAGAAAATTTTAACTTTAAAAAAATAACTTTCTGAATTTGAACTAAATAATAATTCATTTTTCTCCCAAATGATATTTTAATTTTTTCCTGTCACTCTATTTTTCAATGAAGTTATCATAGTTAACACTATTTTTCAACATTACATTTTTGGCCTAATATGTCTTCTCCACACCTGAATTCTAAAATGTATTGAATTGTTTGTCAAGCAAGGAAAAATGATTAGATGTATATTTTAAAATTAGTTAAAGATAATTTTGTTGATTGTAATTAAAGATTGAACCTATCTTGTTTTAGTCATTTTAATATCAACCGCATATTGTCCTTCTAGGGAAATTTTCAATGATAGTGAGCCATATCCTTCTACACCAAGGCAGAAAATCAGGAAAACTTCCAAGAAATCACATCAACAAACGCACATTCTCAGAGCAGTTGCTCAACATACATTTCCCATTCTTCAACAGTAATTGTGTTTGAATCAGGTACATTATGCTTTGAAAAATTGTGTCCTACCTCTAGATGACTTTGAGAACTAAAGAAATCATATATATTTATTTGAGAGAATTTATTAAAAATTTTATTAAAAAAATTATATGTCATTATAATTAAATTACTTAACTAAATAATTTTATAACTACCCTTAGTAAAGTATTTTTTAAATATCAATATTACAAAATTAGCATTTCATATGAATGTTTAAGTGAACTTTTGCAAATTTCAGAAATGCAGAATTGCAATCGATAAAATGTTGTAAGAAAAATCGATATCACCAAGAGAGAAAGAGAGGGTTTCATATTTTCAACACTAAACTATTAAGTTAATCCAATAACACAATATATACTGTGTAAATTATAATCCTAAATGAATAAAGTGAAGAAATAAAAATCTTCAAAGCACATACGTCGAGGTTCATCATTTTATATATTTTACTTGAAAACTCATAAAATGCAGTAATAGATAGATTATTTTTTAAAATAATTTTTCTCTAGAAATAAATAAAATGAATTGGATAAATTATTTTAAAAATTGATTAATACCTAAATATTTTTATGAGTTTGTTAATATAATTTACTGACCTGAAATAAATGCAGTAATTCTAGGAATTATTCTTTTATGAATGCGTTTCTCTTAATTTTTTTATTTCCTAAACTGCTGATAGGAAAAACTTCTTGCATATTTATCATATGATCTGCCAGTCAAAAAAAAGTTAATTTAAAAAAAAAATTATTTTCTGTCTGAACACATTGTTAATTTAATTAACCTTTAAAAACACATAATAATTTTCACATTAACTAAATACTTTTTTACTGTAAATAATATTTTACCCAATTTTCAAGAACATACATTTATTTAAGTAGACCACATTTATTGGAAAAGAAAACCTCTGGGAAGCAAAAGCTTATTAAAAGGAAACCATAAATGAAATTACAACTACAAAATAGTCTGAATTTTAATTTCCATTAAGCTTCCAACAAAATAATTGGTTTAGAATAATCTTATTTCTTGTTGAGGATTTGTAAAGATAATATTTTCAGCAGTAATTTCGATTAAATGAACTATACTTTATGATAATACGACGACATAAAGATTTGCTAAGTTCAATTATTGACCCATTTATTTTAGTTTATTTTGATATTAAGCAAGCAAAAGAAATATCCGCGACATAATTATAAACTTTCTGTATATTGTGATTTGTTTCATTGATGTAAAAATAGTTGGTTTCATTTTCAAGAATAATTAATAAATCTTTACAATTTTTTATTTTTGTTACATACATTTTAGTTGAAGATTGTTTTGGAAATTAAAATTTAAATATTAACTGAAGAAATGCTTTTAAATAGCTTTTATAATCTTACGTGTTTCTGAATAATGTAATACACAACTCAAAACAGAATTATATATACTATGAAAAAAAGGTAGAAAAAAATAGAGATTGCTACCAGAGAGTATTTCAAAACATCTCTTGTAAAACAAAATCTTTGAACAACTTAAACAAATTTAGAAAAAAAATTATTTGACTCCAACCTTAATTTAACCGATGAACACCGATGTCCTTATCTGGATTCTTTTTAAGTATGTAAGTATATATATTTATATATATAATGTATATATATAATATATATATATATATATATATATATATATATATATATATATATATATATATATATATATATATATATATATATATATATATATATATATATATTACTATTATTATATTATTATTAAGAGACAACATAATATGATTAAATCACATTTCTACTAACTAGATCTCATGAAACTAAATATTTAAAAATAATTGAGGGTCTGACAATCTATTTTATTTGATAGGAATGTTATTACTGACTATCTAAACAGCATTGATAGAGAAAGATAAAATATGCTGTAAAATAATGTTGACAAAAATAATTGCCCCATTTAAATTAATATATTAAAAAAAACTGGAACATTTTTCATATTCTTTTAAACAATAATTTATTTTTATGAGTTTACGTGCATGCATTTTTGTGTTTATTTATTGAGATCACACTTGAATTATTGAATTTATAATTTAAATATTTGTGTTGAAATTATTGAGAATGGTATATATATTGGTATATATATATATATTGTATATATATATATATATATATATATATATATATATATATATATATATATATATATATATATATATATATATATATATATATATATATATATATATATATATATATATATATATATATATATATATATATATATATATTAAATATTTACCCAATTATGTAATGAAAACTAAAAATGCATAATTTTTGAAGCATTCATCTGCATAGTATATTAAATATATATGAGAGTTGTGACTCCCTTTTCTTAAAAATTAAATAGAAATGTGTTATTGTGCTGTAAATTATTAAAAACAAATGTTAATTTTAACCTCTTTTAGATAAACAAAAATATTATATGAGGTGTTTTGTTCATTAATTAATTAATTTATTTATTTTTTGAAAGTTCTATATAATTAAATTATGAAAAATATTTTGACTAGACAAGTTTAACAATACACCTGAATTTTTTGGTATCGTTGCTGAATAATTGATATTTATTTTTGAATTATTTTGCTCACAAGTTAAATTTATTATTTTCCTACCTTTTATATATAATTTGTTAATACTTCACCTGATATATTATTTAAACTATATTATTTTGTGATGTAAAATCGTATTAATAAATAAATTTCTTTGGAATTTATTTAATAATAAGAATATTCAAAACAAGACATAAATTAAATACATTTGTTCGTTAAATTCCTCTTTTAAACAAATAGGTAAAATATTTATTATTTTATTTTTAAGCAATCTTTAATTCTTATAATAAATCTTTTATTTATAAAGAGAGAATAACTTTTTTATAACTGCAAACAAAAATTTTGATATTTTAAATTTTTCCTAAAATTTAGCTAATTTCAAAAGTAAAAAACTTTTATCAGAAAATTTCCTTTTTTATCGGAAGAACTGCAGAATTGAAAAATATTTTGAAGAGCTTATTTATATATTTACTTCTTTTTTTCTTTTTATTTGCTGAAATTGACCTAAATATATAATAATGTTTTATTCCTTAAAAATTTCATATGAATAATAAAGCTAAGCCATTACTTTTAATTCATTTTGAATATTACTATTATGTAACAGTTATATATACTTATATTAATGTAAAATAGAAATAATTAACAAATAGAATTAAACAAATCTTAGAAATTTTGCATAATATATAAAATGAGCAATTTTATATACTATGCAAAATTTTATAATACATTTAAGGGCAATTTGTTTTAGCATTTATCAATTTTTTAAAAGAAATGATAAATGTTTAAATAATTTGCCATTAAAGTAGAGTTTTGTGATTAGAGTATTTTTAGGTATTATCACAGGATTGACTTTGATAGCATTAAGGAATATTTTAATCATAAAAGGAAAGTATATTAGAGATATAAAAGTTAAGTGTATGTTAAATCAAGTTTTTTTTTTATTAAAAACAATACAAACAATGTATTGACGTAAATTCCCTTAAGATACGAGATATTAATAAGGTTTTTCATCATTTTTTCATTTCATTTTCTGTACATTTATCTGCGCAATTAATTGGTTTCTAAAAATGAAATTAAGATCATATCTATTTCGCAATTAATCTCTGGTCTATTTACTTATTTCTATAGTAACATTTTATATTTATGCCTTATAATAATATTTTTTCATTTATTTTGAGAACATCTTGCAATATACTTAAAAATTGTTGGTATAAATGTTGATATAAAGAATTTTTTCAACTGAAAAAAGAATATACTGAAGATATTCCTATAATGTCACGATTTTCGAGTGTACCCTTCAACAAATTATCGAAATATATTATTTTTTAAGCAATAAATTTGAATATTTAACTTCATATATCTAAAATATACTTAATTGCAAATTTTCTCACGATTCTCGATTTTTTTTTTACTCACAAAGCAAATTAATCAATTTGTCTTGAAAATTTTTAAACTGTAAGAAATTTTCAATTTGAATAAATTATTTAAGATTAAGATTATGATATTAAAGTTTATGAAAGAAGTATAATAAAATGAAAAATTTTAAATTTATTTTTAAAATTAAAAACATTTTAATAGAAATGTTTATGGACATAATCTGTTGCTGAAGTTTTATATACTTAAAGGACAATTTGTTGTTATATTAGTACATCATTTTAACCTACATTGAATTTTTGTTTGAACTATAATTAATGTCATTAATTGAACTTAAAAATCAATTCAACATAATCTAATAATTAATATTAAAAGAATAATAACGTATGAAGTAAATTTTGTTTGGAAATAGATTGAAACATATAAATTTTATGCGCAGTCAAAATCATAATTATAAATAAAATTTTAATCAGTAAAAGGGCATCACTTTAAGAGTTGTAATTGTTTTTCGAAGATATACTATGAATCTCCCGCATATCCTATTGTTTAATATTTTAACAGAAAAACTTATGTGAAAAAATTTTCTGTTAAATATAAAGTAGTTTATTAAATTTTTCTTAATTAAATATCTGTTATATTGCAATAAACCTCATATAAATTTTCGGAAATATATAAGTATGCAAATACAACTTGTATTTATCTTATTATCAATAAAATCTTTAAAAATTGGAATTATGCGTGTAAGACTTACGATTGATTTCATAGCTTCTGGAATTCTTCAGATTATATCACTACAAATAAAAATTACAGCACTAATGCAATTCCTTAAATAATTTTGTCTCAATTACTGCTTGTGTTAGTGAATACAAATGTTCATTTTTGGTTCTAATAGCATTGGTTTATTATACTGGTTGTACTTTTTATATCCTTTTCAGAATACTGTGCATTTATTTTCAGACAACCTTATTTATGCTTATTTTATAAAAATTTTAGAATTAATGAGAATAGATTACAGTAATTTTAGATAGGATGCCCACTTTTATGTGTCGGTATTTTTTATGGAAATATTCCGTAAATGTATAAAAATTCAAGGCAATCATACATATAATAAATAATAGTTGAATAAATGATAACAAGTAAATATTTCTGAAATATGCTTATTGGTTCATTAGTTGCTACGTTAACTGCACTATACCCCCATATAAGGACATCATATTTGTAAACGTAAATGCTAATAGCGTAGGCAATGCTAAATGAAATAACCAAGAGGGATGAAAGAGAGAGACAGATTTACTATCCAAGTTTAATCAAGTTTAGTTCCTTCCAACTATATGCCGTAAAATATCCTGATAAATAAAACTGAAATCAAAGCTTGTTTTTATTAATTCAGATAGTCACTATCTCAATGTTGACAGATATTTCAGCTTTTCCTGTCTCAGATGATGTTTACTTAACTACTTGAAGATTTTATAAAAATATTGACTTAATAAACTGTCCAAAAGATTGTTTGATTAAAAAAAATTGCATTTTTCTAAAATGCATATTAATGCTGCGGGATTGACTGATTACTGAAAAGAATTCGACTTATTCTTTTTAACCAATCTAAAATCTATTCTCACAATATTTCCGAATGAATCATGTCAGAAGGGACATGTGGAGTTTTCTGCGACATTTTTTTAATTTTCATTCCCCACATTTTCTATAATAAAAATGAACTAAAATAAATAAAGATGGGAAAATAATCCAATGTATTTTACTCAGCATTGGAAAAATTACAGCAATAAGCTTTTATAAATTTTTTATTTTAAAATCTATAAAAGCTTATTTTGTTTTAATCTTAAATGCTTGTATGTTTTGTTCTTTTTATGAAAAAAAATGATTTGCAAAATGCTTATCTTAACTATTTTTCCCGTGTTATAAAAACATTGAGTATTTTATTTACATTTATATTATTCTTCTGTTTAAAATTTTCTGTTTTCTCAGTTATTTGGTTTAGGGTAAATTTATTTACACTGCTAAAGAATAATCTCACTTAAAGTGAGTAAATAGTTCAGAGCAAAGTAAAAACAATATGCTTATAATTCCCTACTGGCATTGTTATGTTCTTAGAATATAATATTAAATAATGCACACTCAGAAAATGTGTAATTTATGAAATAATTGATTTGCAGATAAAACTACACATATTTGTAATTATATAGCCAAAAATGAAAAGCCTTTTATTCAATCAACATCTTACATTCTGCAAATCAACGCATGCAATTAACATCTTTCTTATGATAATGTAAATGAAATTTTTTAAAAACAGTTTGCCAAAAAATCCATATAATTTATACGATTTTGGCTTAAAAAAAGTAATGGTACATTTGAAATGTATTTGAGAATTATATATATTTTAACCCTCTACCGACCGATTGTGGAGTGGTTAGCGTTCTTAACTTCGAAGCAGTAGGAATTATACTTCGAAGCAGTAGCTTTGAAATATAATTCGAGCATGCTTATTTCTTACCGTCTCTGAGTCCGTCTTTTTTTTATACCTTCACTTTAGGGTGAAGGTGGCACACCCACAGGGTACACTACTGTATAAGATGTCATTAACTTCGCCCATTATAGTTCTGAACAGGTATGTCTTAAGGACAAGTATACTTTAGAAAAAAAATTACAAAGCTTTCAAAATAGATTATTTCTTTAACTGGTTTTTACAAAAAAAGAAAACTTCCTGGTCTAATTCGAAAACTATAAAATTATGAAGAAAATAAAAATAATTTTAGAGAATCGAGAAACAGGAAGTAATTCTTAGAGAACCAAGGAAATAGAATTATGTGTAAAGGATATTCTTATTGTATTTTGTGAGTTTGTTTGATATTAAGCTTTTATATTTAGTTTATTTGAATAAAAACTATTATTTATATACTATTTTACATTTATAAGATATATATTCCTGGATAAACTATTAAAATATTCTTAAAATAAGGAACTTTTGTGATGTTTATGTATTATATTTTTTTCAATATATTGTGTATTAAAATATCTCTCCATTATAATTTTCTGAAATGTAAAATTTATGTATCATTTAATTACATAAAACAATTACTTCATAGTTGTAAAATAGAAGTTGATTGCACATAAAAAATTATCCATCAATGCAATTTGAGCTTATTTTATTTTAAGTTCAAAAAAATAATTTTATAAGATACGAGAGCACAGATTAATGTTTATATGTATTTATATAGTTGTAAAAATATATTGGATATTTTTGCCTCTCAGAGATAACTATTAATTTATCATTTTGAACTCACAGAGAATTAATGATATGTTTGGTTATTTTGGAGCGCAAGATCCTGGATTCGGTATCTTTTATTGTACCATTAGTAGAGCTTCTGATTAAGAAATATCACATGAGTCATGATTGGTAGTTCGGATGCATTACTTTAACCACTTATGGATATAGCCCACTATCTAGTAAATGTTCTCTGTAAAGCAAGTGTCGAATTATGCATAAATGACTTACACTTTAAGTAAATAAATAGATAATATATTTTATATACTTAAATATTTTTAATTATGATTCATTTCTTAAAGTTCTAAAATTTGTACATCAACAAATGTTTTTTAAAAAGTACCACAAACTAACTCATAGTAATTAAAATCACGGAAATTCATTTTTTAAATATTATTAAACTTGTGCATTTTTTAGAAGATGCATAAAAGTTATTGTTAATAAATTTGATATGTTTTAGACTAATTATTTCATAGAGAATGGGATGTAAATTTATTAATATTTGCTTACCTCGCTCTTTTCTGTGAATTCAGTTTATCTAAAAAGTCACTGCAGTAAATAATAAACTATACTAAAGTATATTTATGAAAACTTAGATGATCATTAAAAGTAAATTATGCAATAAAAACGATAAACTGTAACAGCTTCTTCAGTGATCGATTTATTATAAATTGATGATAATAAAAAGTATTTTTTATCAAACGATTATTTGATCGATTATGCACAGAAGGGACCAATATTCCTAATTTTTCATCTCTCTGATCGATCAATCAATTAACTGAATGTTTTTTTGAGTACATTGAGACATGTAGTTTAACTCTTTCAATCTCTGATCATTTTCATATACATTTTGAGCAACATTTCTCCTATTAGAATTTTTGATTCAATATTATACAAGTTTAAACTTTATCTAGAACTAATATGTGTTGATTTTTGAACATTAAGATTCTCAATGAAACCATTGATTCAAAACAAAATAAGATAAATCGTAAATCTTATAGTCATATGAAATGTAGGTAAATTGCAACTCGCGTAACATAATTCTAAATGATCTGCAAATTTTGAAATTAAATGTAAAAACAATAAAATTAAAATTTTGAATTTATTTAATGTTGAAATAAACTTGTTAACTCTAAAAAATTAATGTTGAATTCAGTAGCAAGAATCTATCTAACAACATAAAAAAAGGTATGTAATTTTAAAAAATGTTTAATTTTTAAATAATTATTGGGTTGTTCGGAATATGATTTCGTTTTTCCCACCTGGCACAGCTTTTTGCTAGTAAAACCCAATCACTTTATGAGTGTGAAGCCATGCTACTACCAGAAAAAAATGTAAAAGCTATTGGATTAGAATGGACAATATGCAATGCAACATGATGTTTATTCGTTATACGTTTTCTGTTTTCATGAAAAACGCAATTACTTTCCGAACAACCCAATAATTAGAAATCAATTAAAACTTGAATCAGCATGCCAGTCAAGATTCAGGAAATTTTAAAAAACAAAGAATTTAAATAATCGTATTTAAAATAAAGATAATTTTCTGAACTTTTTAATAAATACTCTCTAACAAATCTTTGCAAGATATTGTATACCTGATTCTTAAGCCAAACTCATCAAGAAAACTTATGTAAACACATTTTTGAATTCTATGAATAACAAACATTTCATATATTAGTTTTTTATGAGTAGGAAGAAATTTCAAACAATATAGAACTTAATTTATAGCTGTATCAGATGGAATTATTTGCTTCTATTCCTTTGAACACCAAAACAGAGCAAATAAAAATATTCCTGCAGGTAATAATTATGATTTTTTATAAATCACCAGTTCATATAGTTAGTATCGTATAGAAGACCATAAAACATGATTGAACGAAAATTATAAGATTAAAAAGGTTGAGAAAATAAATAGATGTTCTAATCTCCTTGTAACGCTACAAATTCTATTTTAATAAATAAGCTCTATTTTTTTCATCAGAATCTAATAACCAATTCTATTACTGATTTTTCTCCCCTTCAGACACATTATTATGCAAATGCTGACTTATATTTAGAAATCTGTAAACATATGTTTCTTTAGGAATATATTAAATATTTTAGTTTTAGTGGAAAATATATTCATCATAATATCTGTTAACTCATTTTTGTTTTAATTATACATATTTCATTAGAATGATGATTAACTTAAGGAGTGAAATTAATGATTATTCTTAATTAATGGTTTTTATATTATTTTAAAGATTTCCAAATATGTATATAAATTTTATGAATAAATAAATAAAGTCAAGAAATAATTAAACAAATATTATTAAGTGTACCTTAAATCTGATTCACATCACTCAGAATATTGATATAATTTACAATGATATAAAATTTCATAAATTAAAAATGTATGCTTTATAACTCTAAACTTTGTTGTGTACGATTCAGGTTGTTGTTGTAGTGTGTCAGATAGACTGGCAATATGGGGTGCGCTGCTTCACTTTTTTCCAACTGAACCATATTTTAAGTTTGGAGTCCGACTTCCTCAGTACACACATGCCATAGATACCCATTTATAGGATAGGCAACCATTCACAATCTATTCATACAAAGAAAGGACAAAGACAGGATCGTCAGAGAGAGTAAGTGCAAACATGCCGAAATCGGGATTTGAACCCAGGACCTCATTATCCACAGTCATGCATGCTGACCACAAGGCAAGTTAGGCGGCATGCGATTCAGGTAATAAATGTGTTACAGATGATTCACAGCAATTACAATGATCTATCGTTTGCAATAACATTTTATTCTTAGCAACATTCTTAGAGATAAGAAACTCGTTATAGGTAATGAAACAGATAAGTAATAAAGTTAAATATATACTCTTAGCGAGCAAAAAAAGTATGTTTAATTAAAGATATGGCTAACTAGCTAAATATAATTATAGGTTCACTGACATTGACAATATTTGTTTTTATTTTTTCCAAATCGGTAATTCGCTGATTGATTGCCATACTTTGAAATTAGTGTATCTTGATAAGTTACGAATGTGATTACAAACTGATGGAATATAATTGCGCCTTTAACTCAAATGAATGCGTTTAGATACATGAATGTTGATTTTAATTTCAACAATTTGGAGAAAAAAATTGAAGTAGAATTTTATTGAAATAAAATATCACTTGGTCATTACTTACATGAATTCCTATATACTTCTAACTCATTAGACAGCCAGAAAAATGCGTATTTTAATCAAAGTTTGAAGCTGATATCAGTTGCAACTCAATTTTGAGAGAACGTATCGTAATTTATTTTCACATAAAATATGCATTGGCCTTGAATTGCAGATAAAACTTTCATTTTCTTCTGCTTAGTCTCTGTATCTAAGAGACAAAGACTAAATGATATGCTGCATAGCATAAGCTTTTCATTTCTATACAGATTTTTCTTGGTTTCAATCGTTAGTTTTTGCTGCTGAATTGCAACATCCTTCCTTTGTGCGACAGTAGCTTACTGCAGTTCATGCGGTTTGCAGTGAAACTTTTTGTCATTGACATTAGAGAATATCCCAACTATCACCACTCGTTACTTGAGTAAGAAGAATTGATTGCTGATGTGTTGATCTCTAAGCACTCATCATACAAATGCAACTATTTCATTTTTCTTTTTCCCATTTCTCTGTTTCAGAGCTTCAATTGGTATCAGTGTGCTAGCTATTGGCCTTGGATTAATCTTATGAACGGAAAAAAATGCTTTTTCTAAGAAAATTTGCTGCTCAAGAACCTGATGTCATATGAAGATTCTGCAATCTGCTTTAAATGTCTTTACTCAACTTCTCCGTGTTTACTGCACCTGCATATGCTAGATTTTTTTGTGACAGATTGTTTATGGTTTATCTTAGTTACTTGCAAATATAGCCAGAAGACTCTTCAATACAGTTACTACGAAATCAAGATGGGCTTTACATAAAAGAATCTACATTTTTTTCTTTATTTACTTGCTGAACTGGAATTAATTTTTCCTCTCTTCCAAAATATATACTTTCCAGTAATTATTATTTAAAAAAAATAACAGTGGCCTAGAAAAATCTTGTAATAACAGGTTAAACCTAATTTTAAATTGTATAATTCACAAATCTGGTAAATTCCCTCTTAAAAACTCCATATCTCTACCCTTATGTAACAAATGAAATTAACCCTATTAAACATAAATTATTAATGAAATAATCAGATATTTTTTGTAAGTATATTGATACGAATTTTCTTCTTTTCTTCTAGTAAATGTATGCAATTATTTTTCAAGAGAATGTTTCTCTGCTTCACGTTCATTGACCATGAATACATATTTTAAGTAAATTTCTGCAAAATTATTTCACCTCAAATTTTGATAGCCTTTCTTGGTCTTCCCATTTAAGCATTAAACAATTATTTGACCTTTTATCTCATTTAAAATTCGGTCTCATTTTGTGACGCACAACAATTTACTATAATCCTCTTTTGCAGTTATAATAAGTTACCCATGAGTATTTCCCTATATTAGGTACCATATATTTCACCAATACTGTAAGGAAGTGTGAAAGTACGCACCTTAAAATAAAATGTACAAATTTATAAATGGATCCATGAATAATGAAATAGTAGTTGTAAAAAAATATTTATACTTATGTTATAAAGTGTGAAATGCATAAAGATGTTCATTTGGTAGATTTGCACTGAATATAGAGGACGCGCAAATTGATGTATTCATAGAAATTTTATAATCACGTAGATTGCTTATGATGGTTTTGAAGTAACTGTCGTTGCCCTCTGAATCTAATGATTTTAACAATTCATATAAGATTCATACTCGCTTACCATAAAAATGATTAGATAAGTTGATTAATTGGTGACTAAAAACAACAAAGATAGCTTTATAAAGTGTATTATTCTCAATTAATATTATATATTTTATATATATAATTTTTATATGATAAAACATTCATAGCTAATATTATTTTGCTATTCTAACTTTGGATAAATAATGTTTTTGAAAAATATAAAATAAATATGTAGCTTATTGTTACTGAGTCAATATGATCGAATTTCCTCAAGTTATTGCTCATGTATTTTTCTAAACACATTGAAAAAGTGGTGAAAGCAAAATGCTAATTTAATTAGAAAAATTATGTCTCATATGCAATTTTTCATACGAATAAAGTAATTTTCTTTATTTTACAGATAATTTCCTCTCTATATTAATATCACGCATCTTTGAAAAGATGCTCTTCTCTCACTCTTATAAATATTATAAATACTAATTTATACATTTATTAGTTTATCCTATTCAAAATGGAAGAAGATGTGTTTCTTTAAATAATAAAAAATATAAATAACTAAAACTAACTGTTCAATCATGTTTAGATTGAACAGTTAGTTTTAGCTATTCATATTTTTTATTATTTGTATCAATGTTGCATATATTTTTCTGACTACGACAATCACCAGCCAATCAATGTGTCTTACATATTTTAAATATGTCATAATGGGTTAGTTTTTCAAGATTATTAATAAATTTTCAATTAAATGTACATAAAACAAAAATTAATGAATGACAAACGTAAGAAAATAATTTTCTAATTTCAAAATACATAATTAACTCTTATCACTGTTCAATTTAAGTAAGTTGTGAATCTTTTATGAAAAATTTCTTAATATAGGCTATAAAGATTTTGCGTAAATTGCTGAAAGAAAAATAAGAAAAAGGTCAGTAAATTGCATGAAAAAAATGAATTGAAGTACCCAACTAACGGTTGGCAATAAACTGTAGATTTAATCACTTAGATAGTCTACTCTTTAGACTCTAAACTATTTGGAAGCTAGGTAAGTGACGTGCAATTAACGGCTGATGCATGAGTGTCCTATCTCACTCTAATACTCAATCACATACTAGAGAATTCAAATTGATATGACCTCTTAAATATTCTGGAATAAATAGGATTTTACTTGTATTTTGGTAGGAATTCCAAAATTATAACATATCGTATTATTTTCTCAGTTTCCTATGATATACATTATTATAAATATATCACTGATGTATTTCTTGTTTTTAGTCAACTATATCCCACATAAAGATCTTTAATAATCCATTTTACGAGGAAAAATTGTCGCATAATTCTCAGTTTTGTATGAAATAGTTTAATTTTTTTTTTACATTATCAGAAATAGCTACATAGAAATGTATTGTTATAACTATTTCTATTTGAAAAAGATTAGCTAGTGCTTGGATATTCATAAAATAATGAAAACTGGTATTAATATGCTTCAGAAAGCACATATTTTTAATAAAGATATTATGCCTAGTTTGGGTAACATTGAGATAAACGGATCAAACACTCCTGGGCAATAAATTACGCATAAGTTTATTTGCCAATTTGCTAAAAGTGCATTTTATTTTCAAAAACATGGTTACCATGATTTTGTGGGAAAAACATGTAAACTTTAATTTTCCCACTCAATCATCGTAACATTTCTTCCTCACATTTTGTTAATCATTTTGTTTAACTGAGATAAAACAATAGTTCAATTATGAATTTAAATTTTGCATGAGTAAATAAATTGTCCTAAAAATTTACTTATGACTAATCACCTGGTGAAACAATAATAATTGCTTATCAAATTGTCTTTTATTCACTTTTATGCTAATTTAGGATTTTAGTTTCAAGTCCATAAAGGACTACTTTGCTTTTAAATAATTTGCAACAACAATTATCATTTTTCGCTAAGTATTCATAAATACATGCCATGATAATTAAAATTCAAATGGTTTCTGTTAACTTAATTTTATATTTTTTACATATTTAACTGCTTTTGAAAATGTTTTTGAATAGGCTGTAAAGTTTACTTTCACTGTGTATGCATGTATTCATGCAATAAAAATTTCAAGCTCAGAAATTGTTTTTTTTATTGCACAAAATCATCAGTAAATATAATAACAAATATTTCATAATTTTAAAAAAGTTGTTAAGAATAAAATTTTTCTTTAATTAGCTAACTTTATTTTTCAATGAAGTAAGAAAAAAAACAAAAGAAATATGATACTAAGAATTATTATTCGCAATTAAACTTTATTATATTTAATTTTTTAAAAAAATATTATCAATGGATTTATAACTGAATATGAAAGGAAAAAAATATTTCGGATTAAATGAAAAATCGTATGTATAGGTAGTCGGAAAGTCACTTTACTCCTTACATCTAAAAAATCTGAGTAAATCTTCAGCAAGCTTTTCTACGGTACATTGAATAAAACAATTTATTCCGAGTTTATATGCCAACCGTTCGACAAATACGGGAACTGCATATTTCATTGTTTTTTTATTCAGTAAAAAATTCACTTTCTTAGGTTTCCTCATCGAAACGGAAAATGGTTTTGAATTTACCATTTCTGGAAGATGCAATATCGCCAATTCTTCCTTTTCCATCCGTCTCTGTATAATATATAAAAAAATCTCCACCTTTCAACAATAACTAAGACAAATGGACTTGGAAAGTCTTGAAATGTCTGCAAAATCACTGAGCCATTGCTGGAAAGGTTTCGAATGTAAAAAATAACCGATGAAATATACCCTTTCGACGTTTCCGCCGCCTCCTTTCCAGAAGTTTCAAATAAGGCGGGATGCCCTCTATTCTCTTCTTGCAAGGCATTATTTCGTTGACAGACGGTGATTGATTTTTGCCATGCGGTTTGAACTTTAGAAGCCAAATGCTGTGCAAGAGTGAACTATGAATCACATTCCTCGTAATTAATTGTACTTTCGAAGCAATTCTTTCACAGGTTGTCATCGCCAACTTGATATAAATAGTTTGAATAGTTATTCAAACATACATACTTATATTTTAAGAAAATTAATGTAATTTTTTTAAATATTTTTCTGCATGCTTCTAATAGAATTTTTAAATGATATTATGATAGAAAAATTATTTATATGATATTACGATGTTGTTACGATGATATGGCTTTTACGTGCGTATATCTTTTAAGATTAAAATGTATTAGATAGGAGTGCCTTTCATACCTAAAAATTGTGTTGGTATTTTAAGTAAATTATCATAATAGATGATGCACATATTTTGCTTTTATGTGTTATAATACAAATATAAGAAAAAGTATATTTATATTTTCTGTAGTCTCAATTAATAATTCTGGAGTTTAATCACTACTTACAACACTAAAATGCAAATAAATTTCTTATTATTGATGGCTCATAGTAATTTTCTTCAATAAAATAAATCACATTTAATAACCAAAATAAAAGTTTGTTACATGCCTATATTTTACTTTAATATAATTTCCACTGAATCACAGAAATTTCTCTCAGCTTTGACATCCAATTTTGACGCATTTTTATCGGATTAACATATTAGGTACAATGATTTGGAGAACTGATAAAAATAAGCACCGGATGAAACTCATTAAATATATTGTAGTCTGATAGATTATGTTATCAATTTGATGTCTATATCATTTCATTTAATCGTGTTATTAAAATCACATTGAGATTAATAAATGCTTATACTTATAAAAGGTTTCACACATTTTTCTTATTTCAATATTATAATTAGAAACAAACTTAACAAAATTTTAATTATTTACTTACCCATTTAATGCCTTCATATTAATTTAATGTTTATCATATGCCAATTTTAAATTTTTTTATTCAAATTAAACTATTGTGTTGCTTACATTTAAATTTCAGTCTAATTCGTAAGAGATATTATATAGTTGGATTATTATTTGTAATATTGCAAGCATAGCAAATCGTTCTTTTCCGACATTGTTATGTAATCAGCCAGATAAAAAACATTAAAACGAAAACAACATCAATCTGCATACATTTCATTTTAATGTTATTTTAAAATAGAATGATTTTACATAATCAATACCAACATATGATTATATTTCCATTTACTTTCAATGTTTTGTACAGAAAAATTGTACCCTGGTGTTTTTATCATAAAATTTATTTTGAAGGAAATAATTATTTTTAATTTTTTTTTAAAAAAACTGATATGGATTTTGATAACACTTACTTCATTCATTCACATTTTCATTACTGATAGTTGCTTCTTTTTCTGACCATATTTGCATATATTTTAGTAATCAAATTAAATTGATTATTAAAAGATTAAATAACAAAATTAAATTCTAAGGTAATTATGAATGAACATTATTTTAATAAATAAAATAAATGTATCGTTGTGATAGATCGTACTAAGTTTCGAGTGCCCTGAACCTAGTCGCTTCATCTACAGTGTAATATAATGCATTGTTTTATCGCCTTAATCCAGAGTTTGAAATATACCAGCTTGAACAAAAAAATAATAAATAAATAAAAAAATAAAAACATAAGTGAATAAATGATTATGCATTACAAATCTGTTGTCTTAAAAATTTAATGTCTTTTATAATGATTTAAGAAAATTTTTAAGCACTGCTAAAATATGTATTTAAGTACAGATCTTACACTTGAATATCTTAATTCATTATTATTTATTATATAAAAACTAGCTTTATTGCACATTAAATTATTTCAAAACTTGAATATCACAAAATATGACAAATGTATGAAGCGTTATAAATATACTAAGATAATCTAGGAATGCATAATGTCTGAACACCCTTAATATATAGCATGTACTTCTTAGAGTACTAACAGTCTGTAGTATGAATTCTGTTTAAATAATGTGGTGTAAGTTATCTCAAAATTAGATCATCTCTGCAAGTAATTAACAATTTAAATTGAAATTTGGTATATTGTGCTTTCTGACTGAATTTTAAAAGAAAACTCGCTACTTTTGAAATTTAGTTTAAAAATTTTTTTAATTCTTCCAAGTATAATGTTGATTAGCTTTTTCATTTAAATTTATTCATTATTTTACATATCATTATTTTGCTTGTACATTCAGTTTCCTTATGATTTTTAACATTATCAATCATTAAAATATGTTGATGGGAAATATTTGTATAAGGAGTAACACTTTTTATTTACTTCACTTTATAAATGTATTACATCATGTGATTCATATGAATTTTTGAATTTTAAAGTAAATGCATGAAATTATAAATATTTTTTATTTAGTATGATTACTATGGGATATCTAGTTCATGTAAATATCATGTATGTAAATTCATGTATGTGTGTAAATGTAAATGCGTTATGTATCCTAAAATGGTTTTATATGTGTCTGTTCTTTAACTACCTAAATAAACTCACACACATCTAATACAAATATTTCTTCTTAATGACTGACATTTCATTCCTTATAAAAGATGGCATTTCTTCATTGAATCCAATCTTTTGTGTCTACTATAGTTTGCTATTTTTTCTTCAGTATATAATGACGACTGTTTTATACTATAGAATTTAAGTGGAAGATATGAATATTTTTCTATTCACTTATTTGTATTTATTTCTCAGTTATGCGAAGGAAAAAGCTTATACAAAAATAAATATATAGACCTTATTTTAACAACTATAAATACTATTTTATTATTCCCAAAAATTAAAATAATTTTAAAAAATTAAAATTTCAATTACATTAACAGAAATATGTACCATTTTTGCATTACTTTAGTTTTAATGTTAGTATCCGTATTCTGAAAAAGTTTCCAAAACTTAATTGCAACATAAATATTAATTTTTCAGATAAATTTTTCATTAATACATAACTATGAGCGTTCGTATAAAGTTTAATTAATAATAAGCATTAACACTATTAAACACATGTATAAACAATATTGCTTCAGAAGAAAAATGCATAATACTTTATCATTTTCTCAACTTTTTGCTTGTAAAAATTAATTTAATTAAACATACAAAATGCTGATTATTATCTAAAATATAAAGGAAAAATATTATTCTATTTTCGTTGCATAAATAAGGAATGTCGTAAAGTTCATTAGAGTTTCAAATGCTAAACTAATTTTACTTAGGTGTCCAATTTGTGACAATCCATATAATAATATCTTGTGGTATGTGAAATAATTGAGGAATATTTAATTTTTCATATATTTTCAACATCAACATTATTTAAAGATAACTTTTCATTCTCAGAAATTACTATTTGAATCCTTATTAATATGTAATTAAATTTAAAGACTTTAACTCTTATATTAAAATTTTATCAACACATTTTATTGTAATTACAGGTATAGAAAATATTTGGTTAAAAATTTAAGCAATCAATTAAAAAAAATTTATAATATAATCTAATATACACTTTGAATGTATTCAAAAACTCAAACCACATATTTTAAAATAGACTATACAATACATACTTTTTTCTTAAATATGTGTCATAAAAATTAGTTAATTTTCTATATTTTGAGGGATTTTTCATGCAGAAATTACTTTTAAAGTTCATAAAGAATTTAAAATTTCTGAATAATAATTTATAAAAATTACCATATTTCCCATTTACTTAATTTTATTTATTGCGCATATATATTAATAAAAATTACAACTTTTTTAATTTTTGATTTTTGTAAAATACAACATTTTAAAAATGATTGATGATTTTAATTTTTTATATAAGTTCCTTAATACAAAATTAATGCTATTTACATATTTTTATAATTATAATTTTCTTTCAGTTGAAACTTTCCACTTTTCTATCTTAATAAAAATGATTACTTTATTAGACTACATTTATAAATTATACTTATACAGATATATATACATACATCTATATACATATTTATATCTATATATCTATCTATATATATACATACATACATACATACATATATATATATATATATATATATATATATATATATATATATATATCTGTTTCATTCAGTGTATTTGTTTTCAACAGAATTTAAATGTAACATAAAGTCAGGGAAATTGTACCAAGTTTTTTCTATATCTTATAAAAATATTATGTATATTTTTTACAAATTAAAATAATATGAAGAAAATACGGAAAATGAAAACTGTTCTATAAGCTCCGTAGAAAGAGGGTTTAAAATAATAAGAGGTGTTAATAAAATACTGAAAGATTAACGTTTTTGAAACATCATATTTATTTAAAATCTTTTGTACATATTTCACAAAGATAGACGAAGATTGCATTCGATGAAATCTGCAACCAAGATGACAACGGAATCCTGAATCACAATGGAAGTTGATTCGGATAATGATGAAATCCGAGAAAAAGAAAGACACAGCAATTTTTTCTTCAAAATCCATTTTCATTTATATAAGCTCCGAATGCAGTCAGCTCTAATTATCCTTGTTGGAAATAAAACAATACATTATAAGAGCGCATAAAAATACATTTATTATGTATATTGTAAAAGCATAGCAGCAACTAGATGTGAATAGTCTAGAAATAATATTAAAAAAGAAAAAAAAAATAATATTGTTTGAATAGCAAGATTTAATATTATATTCGTTTGCAAGGATTGTATTCTGGTAAGAATGTTTTATCTTTTCAATAATATTTATAGCATATTAAACAATAAAACTCAATGCAAACTTTAAAATATATAATTATATTTTTAGAAAACATATAATTATACGTTACTTCTCTCTTCAAGTATAATTAAATGAGATAAATCACGTTTTTCTTGCTTATGTTTCGTAAATTATAGGTATTTTAAGAAATATTATAGCTATAAAACTTATAAACTAAAAAATTGCCTCTACTTTGCTAAAACAATTTTTTTTTCGAATAAATGAAAAATTTCTAAAAACAAATTAATGTATTAATATTATTACATGTATTAATATTAAAAAAATATTAAACAAATTACACATATATGTACCGCAGATTAAACAAATTTGCATTTTACAATTTAACAATTTTTTTTCGATTATGGTTAGGCTAATTCTAAGAATTTTCATCATCATCATCTTTCGGAATAAAATAATTAATGCAAAATAATGTAATACCAAAAAACAAAAAATATACTAAATTATCATATAAAGCTAAAATAGCCAAACCTGATATTTAATTTCAGTGCAGATTTCTTTACGCCAATACAGCGTGTTCCGCCTGCCACCTTTTACTACCTTCATATTCACTTGCTTCGAAAGTTTTCCCTAAATTAGAAAAATAATGGAATCGGGCTTTGAACTGAAAATAACACCAGTGTAACTTCATAAAAAAGAAATTCTTTCCTGTATGCTTGAAGATTTTTCTAAAATTTCTAATAAAAATAATGAAACTTCTTGATCAGCATTTTCTATCAGACTAGTAAAAACGAAAATTTAATTAAATACCTTTAACTTAAGAACAAAATAAAGTTAAAAAAAATTACGTCACGAATGGTAAGTTGCAAAATTGCTTCTCTTACTTTCACTTTGATGCTCATATGGTTTGCTTGAGCAATTTTTAGGCTTTTTTCAACCGTAAGATAAGAAAAATAAGTTTCGTGGAAAAATATCTGTATTCAATTTAATTTTTATTTGAAAGTAGTAAAAATACGTATAATCTTATAGTTTTATTTTACAACTTAATTAATTATAAGGGTTGAAGTTATTCTTAGCTTAAAAAATACACAATGTTACTTCGTAGCATAATTATTTAGTCAGTCCCGCTCATTTTTAGACAACACATAAAAGTATATGAAAATAAATGGAGGAATATATATATATATATATATATATATATATATATATATATATATATATATATATATATATATATATATATATATATATATATATATATATATATATATATATATATATATATATATATATATATATATATATATATATATATATATATATATATATATATATATATATATATATATATATATATATATATATATATATATATATATATATATATATATATATATATATATATATATAATATATATATTAATACTGTGAATTTCCTAGTTTGCATTTGTATATTTATTTTTATATACAAATCATAAATAAATGGTCGATATTTTAATTTTTATCAAACTAACTGTATTAATGCACAAAGTTTCAGGAGGATTTTTAAATGTTTTGCTAGATATTAATAATTTATTATTTTGATTATATTTTGAAATATAATTATCTAATTACGTTTTTTAAAATACCGAACTCACAGGTATTTTATAAAATGCCTAGTTATAAATAATCGTAGTAATATTTATAGCATTAAACAAGTCAATTTTTTTAAGTTTAGATATATGCCTCTCTTCCCTGGACTTGAAATAATAAACTTTAATATCTAAGCAAAGTTTAAATCTTTCCCGCAAATTTTAAATGGAGCTATTCCACCAAACCAGTTATCTAAATTTCACTTTGCAGAAATTCATGTCTGATTATCTACGTGTTTTGGCAATGTCAACTTCCATGGAACAGTGAGGCATGCTCTTAAATTCTCCTCTAATTGTGCCTATTTGGACAACTCTTTTCAAACTAGACACATTCCTACCCCTCATTTCTAACATCAATGTTGGTAGCGATGATAATTCACCCGCATCTAAATGAGAGCAATATAAATGCAAAAGGGAAAATAAGGGTACTCACACAACCGATCACATTCTGTTTCAGATTCTCGGGCCTCATCTCGAATAATTCGGTCGTCTGGAGAGTGGAGTGCATATATAAGGTCTTCGTTATCTGACCCTGAGCTGGAGTCCCTTAAAGACAAGGAGGAAATTAGGAACAATGTACTTCTCTTGTGGAGTGGGTAATAACAGTTAATGGTGAGTTTAGGTTGTAAATCAAAAAGTTTAAAACACGTAAAGATGCTTAGAAGTGAAAGTTTAACATCAGGATATAAATACACATACACATAAACACACTTGTGTGTATATATATATATATATATATATATATATATATATATATATATATATATATATATATATATATATATATATATATATATATATAACATAAATATAGAACAAATTCCTTACCAAAACAATCATATTTGAAACAGTTACATATTTGAAACAATTCACAAAATAGGTAACCCATTAATAAATTTAAGTGTTAACTAATATTTTACAAATAGTATGAGGAATATTAAACATCTATTAAATTTTCAGAAATACTAATAAAAATTTTCTAATTATGTGTGTAAAATCTCCTTCCGTGAATACTTTGGAAATATGAGGCTTTCTTTATTTTGAAAATATTGCAATATAGATAAAAATTATATAAGGGAAAATAAGATGCATAAAATACCATTTCAAAACAAAGAGCGAAATTCAATTTCCTTATTAATTTACTGATTTTTTAATATCTTAGAATTGAGGTAAGTTACTAAAGTTATTTTCTTATTTATATTTTTTTATAAAAATTATGGAAGCACAGAACTTAATCTGTAAATAATTTTAAAATGGAAATCTTGATAATATATTTACCAATAAATGAACCGAAATCTGCTGAATGAAACTGGATTCAATAATATTATTAATAATTTTTGTTAGGAAAATTCTTTAAAATAATTTTAACTTAATAATAAACTCACGAATTAAAACATTTAAAGATATATATTGTCAATTGTAATAGAAGCAATTATATATTTAGTGAAGAGAAATAATTATGACTTTTTTAAACTTCAAAAAACGTTAATAATTGGGTATTCAGGAAAGGATGATATTTACTTTTTGTCGCAGACATTTCGGAACTAAGTTAAGGTAAATTTATTCCAAATCATTTTTTTTCAAAGACTAAAATTATTGGTTTGAGATTGCATGGTAATACGAGATATGTATATAACATATAACAAAAACATGACATCATTTCTATTAAATTACTGAAATACTAATGTAAGCAACATAGATCAGTGATTCTTAACCTGTTTGACGTGCATCACTAGGGGGTGTGAACACACATAATGATAGGGGATTATATCTATGAGAAAATGCCATTTAAAAAAATTGATTAAGTGACTGAAAGGAAAGAACTCTCACAAATACAAAACAAAATACATTTCGACATATTTAATAATTAGCTTATTAAACTAAAACAATTTACTAAACTAAAAACAAATTTAATAATTATTATTGACTTCCTTCGTCCTGTCTTTCAAAGCAAAGTTTTTCGAAGGCGGGATTAATATTAGAAATCGAAACTCTTAGTTCTTTTTCTATATTTAGCTGAGATATATATTTTGTCGTCAAAGAAGCCACCGCAGAAAATCCAGTTTCACAAAGGTAAGATGTTGAAAATGGTAATAGAATGCGAAATGCCATTGTTTTTAGGACAAAAAACTCATCATCTACTCCTGCCCAAAATTCAAAGAGTGATTTATTACTCACTTGTCTTTTGGTTTCGCCACTTGCCTTGAAGTCTATGAAGGTTTCTTCCTCTTCAGTTGAGAGTCCTTCGGGAATACTTTAAAATTGATACCTCACCCACTTGTAATTAACATCAGTTTGTCGCCAGAAAGAAAGCACTTTTTAGAATTCTTTGCTAGCATTGCTAAATGATTTTTAATGTTTTACATGTTGTTCTTCAGCTTTGTGTAAGTTTTACAATCATTCAAACTTGCAAACATTTTTAAGTTTTCTAGCTTAAAATTTCTGCTCTACAATTCCATTTTCCTACAAAAGGCATTATCTTTATCTCTCATATCCAATATATGTGTATTTGCTCCTTGCAGTTGAAGATTCAAGTTATTTAATTTCTCGAATATTTCGACCACAAATGTAGCTCAATTTCATCACACAATAACTATCGTGAAATTTCTCACCTTCCGGTCTGTTTTCCTCTTCTATGTAAACAGCGATTTCTTCTCTTAATTCATAAACACATTGCAAAAATTTCTCTCGTGATTACCATCTTGTCTCGCAATAAAATAGTAACGCAGAATGTACTGGACCCATGACTTTACAAAGTATGGTAAAGATTCTTGATTTCAGGGATCTCATTTTTATATAATTTACTACAGTTACAACCGTATTTAGAACAATATTTAACCAGGACTCATTTCTTTCGAAGCCATAGCTTCTCTGTGAATCATGCAATGTGTCCAGATGCACTATGATGATTTTTATTTCACAAGTGCTTCAATAATTTGGAATCTTCTGGGCATAGATCGAGCACCATCGGTGTATATTCCGACGCAATTTTTCCATTTTATGTTAGACTCGTTCATAAAACCATTTAAGATAGCAAATAATGCGATGGCTGTTGCTTTGAGTTCTACTGGTTTGCGGAAGAGTAATTCTTTTACTACTGACAAATCATTACAAAATCTAACAAAAGCAATGATTTTTTATTACTATCTGTTGCCTCATCTAGTTGTATTGAAAACAATTTGTCACGCAGTTTCGACAAAAGCTGACACTCTACATCTTCAGCTATATCAGCAATTCGACGGGCATTATCATTTGAAAAAGGTATAGATCTCAATTGTTTTGCAAAATTATATATCCGAACATAATTTCTACAAACTCATTTGTGGCTGGTAAAATAAGCTCTTCACCAAAGGTTTCAGGCTTTTTACATCTGGCTATTTTATATGAAACTTTGTAAGAGGCAATTAAATATTTTTCATTCACAGACAAAGTTTTCTTTAACGATGAATTTTGCCTTTCATATGATTTTAATTTTAATTCGAAATTTCTCGGGGTTTGTTTACGTACTCAATATGAAGAGTTTCCAAATGTCGTTTCAGTTCATTAGGTTTCATGCTGTCTGCCACCAACATTTTTGAGCAAATGATTCACGGGGGCCTTTCTCCTTCATTTACTTCAGTACTAGTGAACCCAAAATTTAAGTATTCTTGATCGGTTCAACAGTTCGTGGGATCGAATCCCACCTTTGGCATGGATGTTTGTAGTGGTTCGGAATCCACTTTAAGCCGTAGGTCCCGGTCTAATTAGCCCTCGTGTGCAAAAAATGACCGTTGAGTGACAAACAAACTCAAACTCAACTCTTAAATTTTCTTGAGAATATTTTCTTGATTTTATTTTCGGTACCACGCTTGTCTATGTACTCGTTGATATTTGTTTATCGTCTAATGCTCGCTTACACTCTCTTAGAAATTTATCCATGATTCTGTTTAAGTCTGCGGCCGTGAATATTTAATACGGTGAGTTGCACAATAACACGAAAATATCTATAACATACACATTCAGAATATTTTCAATAGCGATAAAAGAATCGACTTGAATGAGATTGTCTGGAATTGAAATTGGCGATATAGAACTTTCTTCTTCTCTCTATGAGAAAACATTTGCTCACATCTGCGCACGCTCCTAACTTAAATTTTACGCTGACCAGATGAATTCCAGATAATTCGAAACTTCTCGCGAAACCGTGGGAATGATCGACATGGTGGGACGCAAGCGCAATAAAAAGGCATAATGTTCTTGTTTTTTCAGTGTTGTGGTTTGGTGTTGCAAAATGGCAATACGTTTTCATATTCTTGGTAATTTGTAAAGTTTAAAATTAAGGTTTAGCTCAAAAATACTCAAAATACATTATTATTATATACATTTTATTATATGTTGTGGAAAGGAGGGCGTGATTAAAATTATGATTGAAAATTTGGCCGTGAATACTAAAAGGTTGAGAAACACTGACATAGATGATTTTACACATTCATATTTAGTTTACATTCCTAAAATCCACATGGAGATATTACAATAATTTCAGCTTCAAAGGGACTCTTACTTTTAACGATTCGAGTAGATTCTAAATGGATTTGCTCCACAACATTTTTTAAATATTACAAATTGGAACTACATGCTTCTCATCTTAACACATTATTGTGAACCACTAATTACCTATTCTAGTTCTCAGAAAACTGAAAACCTTTCAGAATTATGTACTGTATCTGATTACAGGTACTGTAAAGACAACCAACATTGACTGTATGAAACTATTTGCAGAGAACAGACATATTCGTGGTAAAATATAATAAAACTTAATATTACTTTGGTAAAACATTCTGAGAACCCAGGGAAGTATGTCTCTCTGAGAGGAGAATAACTTTGAGTCTGCTGTAAATTTTAAGATACAATACTGTATAGTACAGGAGGTTTGTAAGATAATCTCAAGTAAAAATCACAATTTTTAGATTACGCAGTTTTTGCCCCCACTTAATTAATCCTTTTGTAAATAAGTATTTCTCCATAGACTTTTATCTTATACAAGCATATTCTTAAAAAAGTGATACAAGTGATACAAGTCTGACTTACGAAATCATAAACTGCTGTTATCCAAAAAAGTGTGACTCCTAGTATATATTGAAGTGAGCAAGATTCATTACTTAGCCAACACAGGTGCAACAATACACCTTATGCTGTTTTCTTCATATACAGCCATATGCTTTTTTGCAATCACCTTTGATGGGGAAATATCCGAAATTCATAAAGCAGTCTTACATCTACAACCTAGTCTAGCACTCTTTTCAAGAGTAGTTTTCTTAGCCAACACAGGTGCAATGGTACACCTTATGCTGTTTTCTTCATAAACAGCCATATGCTTTTTTGCAATCACCTTTGATGGGGAAATATCCGAAATTCATAAAGCAGTCTTACATCTACAACCTAGTTTAGCACTCTTTTCAAAAGTAGTTTTCTTAGCCAACACAGGTGCAATAGTACACCTTATGCTGTTTTCTTCATAAACAGCCATATGCTTTTTTGCAATCACCTTTGATGAGGAAATATCCGAAATTCATAAAGCAGTCTTACATCTACAACCTAGTCTAGCACTCTTTTCAAAAGTAGTTTTCTTAGCCAACACAGGTGCAATTGTACACCTTATGCTGTTTTCTTCATATACAGCCATATGCTTTTTTGCAATCACTTTTGATGAGGAAATATCCGAAATTCATAAAGCAGTCTTACATCTACAACCTAGTCTAGCACTCTTTTCAAAAGTAGTTTTCTTAGCCAACACAGGTGCAATTGTACACCTTATGCTGTTTTCTTCATAAACAGCCATATGCTTTTTTGCAATCACCTTTGATGAGGAAATATCCGAAATTCATAAAGCAGTCTTACATCTACAACCTAGTCTAGCACTCTTTTCAAAAGTAGTTTTCTTAGCCAACACAGGTGCAATTGTACACCTTATGCTGTTTTCTTCATATACAGCCATATGCTTTTTTGCAATCACTTTTGATGAGGAAATATCCGAAATTCATAAAGCAGTCTTACATCTACAACCTAGTCTAGCACTCTTTTCAAAAGTATTTTTCTTAGCCAACACAGGTGCAATAGTACACCTTATGCTGTTTTCTTCATATGCAGCCATATGCTTTTTTGCAATCACCTTTGATGGGGAAATATCCGAAATTCACAAAGCAGTCTTACAGCTACAACCTAGTCTAGCACTCTTTTCAAAGGTAGTTTTCTTAGCAGTCTCTTAAGATGCCCTACAAGCCATTGACTAACCAAACTATTCCCGTTCTTCAGCTCTTTACGACTGCTTCAACATTCTTAAATGACTTTCAAGTGGATTCAAACTGGTTATTTTTTAATGGATTTCTCCATATTGTGGTGTTCAGGGAAATGAGACCGCACACATTATGACCAAGAAAAGAACCGATGTCCTTCAAGCATGACAACTTGTCTTCTAACACAATTAAGCAATTTGTCAAGCAAGTTTTCATAGCGGAGTTTTTCAGGGAACTAACTTATAAGAATAGAAATAATTCAGGAATTATTGTCAAATGTGCATGCAATATCCGAATGGCCAAGAAATAAATCTTTTGAAAAGTTCCGCCTCTATTGTAGTTATAATTGTTTACAAAAGCACTTGTGTTATATTAGAGTTGTATCAGTCTGTTTCTGCCCCTGTGCAACTTTATGAAGTATTTGAACTTCCTGCACCTCCGAAAGAGTTTTGCTCTTCTACGTATTTCCATTTAGGAACGCTATTGGGAAGTGAGTCATTCACTTTTATATTTTGTCTTTACTCTTTTTTTTTTTTTTTTGTTTCAGTTATCTTGTAACTCGGCCTTTTAAAATGAAAAAAAAAAAAAACATAAAAAAAAATCAAATTTGAACGTACATCCTGTGATTTTAAAAAAGCGTTTAATTGAAATCACAAAATGTACGTTATAGGTTTATTTGACTGACAGATATCACACTATAAACAGATCCAATAACATTTAAATTATGGTTACTAATAATTTTCCTGAATATATTCCGCTATATTGCAACTAAATTTTATTTATAAACGAATTGATAAAAAAATGTAAATAATACCTTTTCCACATAATAGCCAATTAGTTTTTATAACAAATATTTCATTAATTTATAACACACAATGTAAGGCTGGAAAGATATCTAATGTTGATATACATGGATATTGCAAATCTTCTGAATTTGATAAGGTTGCATCTTATGTTATTAACCATTCATGGCATTTAAATAAATTACTTTTCGAGTTGTGTATATTATATAAATTAATTCCTTTAATTAAATAATTTCTTTCTTTATACTATAGAAATTAATTCCTTCCTTTTTAACAGCCTTATATTATATATGATAAAACTATCATATAATAAATATGTATTATTATTTTTAGATGGCTTATAGTTATAAGCATCTAGTTTCATCTAGGTGCATTCAGATGCATTAAATCTAACTATAGGTATCTGTATTATGACACCACATTGTAGATATCCAAAAGATATTGTAAGGGTTATTTTTAAATCCAAAAGTCAATTAAGTTACTGTAAACAGTGCCACAATCAAAATTTAATACTAATACAGAAATCCAAGTATCCAAACCATTCATTATCCAAATCACTTAAAAAATTTCAGAAAAATAAATTTATTTATTTATTTACAAATGCCAAACATTAGCGCCTAGGCCATTAGTTCACGGGCTCTCCAATACTTGTCAACAATGCCCTCATACTGAGAAAGAACAACACAACAGTTTAAATGTTCAAAAGTCATTGGTTGACCAGAGTCACACAAAACACAGTCCGGGGAATCCACCACTCCAATCCTATAGAGATGGTAACGCAAACAATCATGTCCAGTTAGACCTCTAAAAAGGGCCACCGCAGTATTTCTTGGAAAAACAGTATTTCTTGTTTTTCTTGGTATTGCAGTATTTCTTGGAACAGTTCTTTCCTCCCCCAACATCTTCCATCTCTTGTGCTTCGCACGTTGAACCATATCTTGTTTAAGAGTCTTATTGAGAGTCAGGTTAACAAACAATTTATAGTTAAATGAAATGAAAGAGGGGTATTCATGCGTTGATCTATCAAGGCTCCCTTTTTAGTCAGTGAATCAGCCTTTTCATTGCCCAAAATACCACAATGAGCAGGGATCCACTGGAAAGAAATTCTGTGTGCCAGAGCCTTAAGCCAATGTCTACATAATAAAATTCTTTGGGAACTATTTTAATAATTCAAAAGAGTTTGAAGCACACTCTTAGAATCTGACAAAATGACCGCTCTTTTAAAAAAAGTGACTGCGAATCTATAGCTGAATTAATCTATAGCTGAATTTATAGAAGGTTGCAACGCTACGCTATTTCCTTCTTTCTTGACATCTAAAAAACGTTTTTTTTATAGTTAATCATTGTTTTTAAATGCATTTAAACCACCAGTAGTACTTCAATCCATGTTCTGAAAAAGATTTGGGCTATTTTTTGAAAAAAACTTTCAATAAAATTTTGATTTACAGTTTATTTTTTAAAATTTTGGTAAGCAAGTATATTGTCAGGAATTGTTTTTGACTTTCTTCAATGGTAATCATAATCCAAATAAAAATGGTAATAAATGCGGCATTTCGAAATGTTCAAGATATAATTTTTTTTTGTGCAACATTACACTAAGTATTGATTAACAAGAGCATTGTGCGTTTGAAAAGCTATTTTCATAAGAAACTTGTAAGCCATGATAAGTGATAGCTAAAGTTGATTACGATAATTGGCATGCAGTTATTCATTATACAATGTTGCGTGGTTGTAAAATGAGATTAAAAAAGGTTATAAGAATTTCAACAGGAATTGATTGTAAAAAATCCGAAGTTTCAACACCAGCAATATATAAATCCTCAATTCCAAAAGTTTACTATTTTTCAGTGAAAAAGTTGATAAATGTTTATCAATCATAAAATAAAATGAATGGAAAAGAAAACAAATGCAAAGAAACTATGTATAAAAAGTTACTAACATGAAAGAGTTTATTTTATGTTTTAAAATTTATTTTCTAAATGGTTATTAAAATATAGTTGGGTTTATGGATTACTTTAAAGAGCGGACATTAATTTGTAATATTATGAGAGTTCGTATGTGAAAGCTTCATTTGATTTTCCTTTTATGAACATTCATGATTGAATAAACAAGCGTATACTAAATGCATTTATATACCTCTAGCTATTGATATTGCTACATCAAGTAGAAATGCATATAATAAAGTTATATTTTAAAAAAGGAAATGTAGTTAAAATAGCAAGTGATTAAATATTCAAGAAAATTAGATACATAGATCCTGAGAAACTAGCGCTAGCAAACCATTTCAGGTAGTAACATCAGCACTCAAATGACTTCGCGTTGAATCAAAGAGATTGGATATCATAGTGAAAGGTCTGATGGAACGTGCCAGTAAGACAACAGCTGAACGATTATTGTATAAAGAATTTCATATTAACAACCATATTAAAAAGGTACAATATCGGCAGCATAATGATGAATATGCTGCTGGAAAGCAAGGTACATCAAGTCTTGAATAAAAGATAGCGCCATGTGTCTTAACACATCATAAAAATAACATGCACTGCTAAAAGTTCCGTCAATGAGAACAATATGTGACCAAGACGTAAATCCAGTGGTATCCCATAACATCAAGCTAAGTGATATGCATCACGTTTTGTGAAGTGGACACGATGCAGACAAACAAGAAAGCCATCATCTTCATGCTGTAAACAGAAATTGGATTCATTTTTGAAATTGACCTTTCTCCATTCGTGCATCCAGGTTAATCTAATTACACGTTTGGAGGAACTTCTCACTATAATACAGCCTCAATGGTATCCGAAGCCCTGATTTAAGAGCTAGGAGAGTCAATGTAACAGAAAATGTTTCCTAACAACTCCTTCAACTCTTGACTCAAGTCTCGTGACGTGGCTGCATGATCCTGAAAGATCATAAAAATAACATGTCTCGTTTTTCATTTTCCAATGATTGTACACCGTGGAGAACCAAAACAGTAGTCTGTATTGCCTTCATAAACCAATCGATATCATATTTTGTGAAAAGTCATTGGATTTCGACCAAATCTGGAATCAATACTACGATACGATAAATTGCAACCCCATAGGCTACAATTCAACCTGTATAATATTAAAAAATATTATGGTTCTCATTTCTCCACCTCACACAAATGCAATTCAAGTATGAGAAACAATCTGAACAATTTCCTCATTTAAACACAATTTAGATGTTACTATCAGCATCTGTTTTATCAGAAAGTGGTGAAAATTTTACTCTTGCTTTATTATTGTTTCTTTAAAACATCTGAATTCCAAAAGATAATTTGCAAACATTGTGCAAAGTCAAATTTTAAGTGTCATTGTTTTTCCTCTAAGATATTAATTTTTTATTGTACGGTTTGCTTAACATTTATTGACTTTTTATTTCTAATTAATCAATAATTGAAATTTTATGTAAAATCGTATTAAATATTCCATAATAACTATTTCATTTAACTCTACATCTTTTTTTATCCATGTTTATCTATTCATATTATCTGCTTTTTTATCTTACATAATGACAAATTTCACACAAATTTCTTATTTATATTAATATTAAAGAAGGTATGTTCAAAGCCACATGTCAACACTCTAAATAGTATCTTATTTTGGAGGGCTTACTTTATAAACCTGCAAAACAAACGGGGATAATCATTTGATAACCAAAGACAAAAAGCAAAGCATATGCTGCAGAAAAGTTTGTCATTCTTTCACAAGGAATTGATATTTTTGCCTGTCAAGTAGCGAAAATACACGACTCATCACATTTGACAATGACAAAAATATGCGTTTTGAATATTATGTTCGTCTTATATTTGAAATAGTGATTTGCTTAAAAGAAAGTGGTATGGTTCTTTTTTGTCATCTTAGTGGGCTGTAGCACGCATTTTTTTATAATTCCATGAATTACAACACGTTTTAAATTAAAATCTAGAATATGTATAGAAGGAATCATTGTCTTCTGTGCTAATAACCTTTACGAAACATACAATCTAGAATATTTTTCATAATTTATCTATGATAACAATTATTATACTGACAATTCAATAAAAAAAAGTTTCATAAATTTTTATGGGAATTGTGAATTATCCTTAGAGCAATATAAATTTTTCTTCCAGTTATTTATTTATTTAAATGCTAGGAGAAAACCATTTGTGGGTTGATTTATACATAAAAGGAAATATAGAAATTATGATATATTGTATGTCCGTCAGCTGCTTGTTTCTTTTTATCAGATTACAAACGTTAATTTTATTTCCAATTTGGACAAATGTATTAAAGCAAAAGTCATTTAGTTTTTAAAAATATAAATTGAATTGTCTATGCTGTTTAGCTAATGTTTGATTTTTCACTGAAAGCTGCTGATATTTTCAAGCTAAAATTAGTACTTTTCTGATACCAAAAGGTATAATGATTTAATTGGAAATGAAAGCAAAGTAATTTTACATAAAACTACGATATTAAATAGTAATGTATGATCCTAAGGTATATAATTCTGAGTACTTATTGTTTAACAGAACATATTTTTTTAAAAAAATAAATATCATCAATAAATGTTTCAATCTGAAAATATTTGATTTTTAAATTAGCTAATCTGTTTGATTCCAATTTTTTAAATTCTAAATATATGAAAATTTTAAGACAAATTATTTTGATAATACTAAAATTCAGCTGAGAATTATTTTGAATATAAGTATAGAGGTGCTTAATTTCTATAAAAATATGTAATTGCACCTTTTTTAGTAATTAATTTTCAGATTTAGAACTATTTTCTTATAATAATGCTATTAATTTTAATATTTTTATCATATATTTGTAAATATGTATGTTTGTGTGCGCATGTGTTAAATCTATTTAATATAAAATGAATTTGCATAATTTTGAATTTGTTTTAAAAATGTATTTTCTAGTTTATTAATGTATAAAGCATATTATATAAAAATTAATATAAAACGGAATTATTTTCATCGGTACATTAAAATATCTATAATTATTTTATTTTTAAATATAGTTCTTATTTTATTATACCTTCTTCAAATAAAGAGCTGATGCCATATTCATGCACAAATCGCTTAAATTTTATACATTATATTGAAAATATTATCTTCTAGAATATTTTCATTAAGAATTGTGTTTTAAATTTAGCGTTCTTATTGAAAAAAAAAGATTACAAGAAATTTTAAATTATACAAATTTATGCATAAAAAAATCATTCGAATGTTACTTCAAGCATCCAATAACCATTTCAATGATTGATTTTGTTGTGCTTATAAACATGGTTATAAATACTGAATTCCATTTCTAAAAACATGGCTATAAATATTGAATTCCATTTCTCAGTATCTTAAAGAAAACATGTTACACAACTGTTTATTTGCTCTGAAATAAAGATTGTTTTTGCCATGTTTTATGTTGTAACATGATGAAATCATCTTAAGAAAATATCATAGAAAAGTACAATATTTCTATAAATTAAACTCTTTGAATATGCTTTGGATAACAAACGGTAATGAATATCGAATAATATTGGAGATAGCATAAAATATAAATTATTCTGCGCAACTAATAACATTGGACATGGTTATTCATTATTTGTTTCACAGCAATACATTAAGTTATATTTTTCAACATGTTACTTTTAATATTTCATGAATCTGCTTGAAATAAAGTTTGTTTTTTCTGCTGAAAATTGCGCAGTTATTTTTTTTATCTTCACTAGGAGCTGCAAAATGATATCGACTTAAAAGTTGTATGTCAGTATAAGACATATTCATTAATAATTATTGCTTTTTTTTTGAACATTCAGTTGTAAATATCTTATGCATAAAATTTATTGATTTTACTTATACATTATTAATGTGTTTATTTTCGAGATTTATATGGATTTACTGAACAGTTTTATGAGTTAACGATTAACATTAGAAAGATGAGAGAAAGATAAACTTTTAGAGTTCACAATTCCATGCAAATCTAAAATATAACTATAATATTAAATTCAAATTTTTAGTAAGATATAAACAATTTTGCAAACAACTATTTTGTTTATAATTTTAAAATAGTACTAATTTTCTGTAATTGACATAAATATTCAATTTTTTGTATTAAAATATTATATATATATATACGTATAAAATATAATATACATATAATATATTAGGAACATATTTATATACATGCATATATATGCATTTTTAATTGATGTATTCATGTATCTGTAAGACTATATTATCTGAAAAAACAAGATAAAATTACATACTTACTTCGTATGAATAATGAATAAATATTTCATGTAACATCTGCTAATAGAAGAATTAAACTTAATATTTTTTTTACATTAATTTCAATATTTTTTCATTTAAAAACATTTTTGTAGCAAACAATAAGTATTAAAAGGCATTTTGCATGGTAAATTTAATCAAGCATATTTAAATGACAGATTGAAATAACAGACTTGATTTCTTAATAAGTTAAAGATATATTTATTTTCTCACTATAGAGTGTAAGATAAATATCATTTTATTTTTTCTCATATAGAAATATGCTTCAAACCGTTTTACAGTGAAAAATTGAGAAAATATTATTGATTCAAAATAATATCAATTAATTTTTAACATAAATTGATTTTTCTAATATACCGAAGTTCATCTAATAATTTTTACTGTCATTTTTTATATTTAAACTAAAAAAGAACTATTTTAATCTTCCAAATAAATTACTAAAATCAATTGTTAAAAAATATATGAAGGAATTAAAACTATTTATTTTAAAAGACAAGAACAACTTTACCCATCTCCGGACTCTCTCCAAGATCGGGAACTGCTATCTAATTTCATTCTACCCCTATCTGGTACTTCATATATCGGATGATCTCTATGAGCTCTAATTTCTATACCTAAGTATATACAGGTTCATTAGCTCTTGACATATCTATCTATCTATCTATCTATCTATCTATCTATATATATATATATATATATATATATTAATAATATTAATATGAAAATAAATTATTTCAAAAAGGTGTAGATAAATAAATGTTAAGAGCAAAAATCTTAAAATAAATATTTTTAAATATTCTTAATAATATTCATATATATATATATATATATATATATATATATATATATATATATATATATATATATATATATATATATATATATATATATATATATATATATATATATATATATATATATATATATATATATATATATATATATATATATATATATATATATATATATATATATATATATATATATATTAAGATGTTTGCTCTCTTTACTTTTATTTATCTATACCTTTAAAATCTATTTTCATATAAGCCACTATCATATTATGCTAAAATCTTTTGTATAAGAGATTTTTTTTAATTTATTATTTCAAATATTTTTTACTCTTTTGGCATTATATTGAGTTATTATTTCTTTCTATCAATATAAATGAAAATATATACTATTATTAAATTAATTTCATATAATTTTAATAATTTATATTTTTTTAAAAAAAATATTTTAAATGGAAGTTAATACCTGTGTGTCTGTATCCAGAAAAATATATCACAGGAGACTCATAAACACACTCTCCTTTCTCTACCTAAAGTAAATAAAAAGTAAATTAGGTATATATATATTAGATATTTTAAATTAAAATCTTAGTCTAAATTAGATATTTTAAATTTTAAAATGCAAAGTAATTGCATATATATTTTGATTAATCTTTACTGTACTCAACTTATTATTTAATTATGTTATGAAATGTCGAATTTTTTTATAATAAAAAGAATACTGTTAATTTAGTAGGATTATCATTAAAATAATAAATATATCTATTTTTAATACATAAAATAAATTTTCATGAAAATATGTTTTCTCTTTTTCCATAACTAATACTTAATTTAAATGTTGCATTATCTTATTTTCAATTGGGAAAATTTCATGTAATTTATATTAAATAATTACAAGTTCTTACAAATTCTGTAATTTTGCTTAAAAATTCACATATCAATTTTTATGGATCTTAAACCTTTCCTATCATTAACATTATATGATCAAATTAAGATATACTCATAATGCTAGTGACAAGAAATAAATTGCGTGATATATTAATTGTCCTAATTTGATAAATGTTTGCAAAAAAATAATATCAATCATAATGATGTGAGTAATCGGAGGTATTTATTTTAATATATATAATTTATTTATATAAGATAAATTTATCGTACCATTTACTAACAAAAATTTTAGTAAAATAGTTAATTCATGGTTTTAAATAACTTATTTCTAATAAAGCGAAATGATAAGTTACAGTTTACATAACTCGAAAAATATAAAAATATAATTAATGACCTTAAAGTCTATAAAAATGCTTTGAAAGTGTCTTTCATCAATAAATGAATTATTATATTGATAAATTCATAGATTGTATTACTAAAGTAATTCATGAATTGAATTTGGCTGTTACATTTATACTATTTAAATATGTTTTCAATATTGGAAAGATTCCAATATTTTATGCAATTTAGTTTTCTTCTTACGCTTGAAATGTTATTTCCTTCCATTTATTTCCTTCAATTGTCTGTTTTTGACTTTAATATGTTTTGTTTTCTTCAACAATATTATATGTGAATATCAAATTTTTAAATGTGGTCTTATGTGTTCATTCATATGACTATTACTTTCAATCCGTTTGTCTTATAGTAACTTGGTTAAAGACCGTAAAAATATAGTAATAAATACCTGAAAATCTATAACCAGTAGGTACGTAAAATCATGCTTGATAGAAATTACGGATAATTGAAGTTATTTACTATTTTTAGATGTCAATGATGTTTCATTTCGTAATAAAAAGAGATTGTCTTGTACGATCAAAAAATGAGGGCATAAATTTTGCTTACTATAATTGAATGTCATCATGGTGATTCTGTGTGTGTGATTATCTTTGTCTAACAATTAACATGAACCCAATTCACATTCCCTTATAATTTCAGTTACGTAAAATAATTGAATTATATGAATGCTTTAAATTATACTAAATATTATGGATGCAAATTGTAGACATTAAGTGTTAAATTATACCATCCTCTATCTAGATGCTAAAATTACACATAAATAAATTCATATTTGCCAAAGTACCTACTTCACAGCATTACAGCTGTTTTGTTTTATGTGTCTTCATAAATTATTTTATTAGTAAAACTACTTTTAATCAAGAAAAACAATTCTGGCATTAAAATGTCCAAATCAAACAAAATCTTTGATTCACATAAAATATTAGGATTAAAATAATATGATAAGCATACCAGTATAATTACTATTTGAAATAATAAATTTAATTATTACATTAGATAGTAGTTTTATTTTATAAAAGTAAATTTTATGACTGCATATTGTATTTGAACGATCCCAGTGGTTTACTGCAATGCGTAAACACGATATATTCATTTTATGATGATCGTAAATGTTTCATTTATGGGGTGATAAATATTTTGTTTTCGTGGAATAAAGTACAATAGAAGATTAAGTAAATTTTTTTTGTATTTCGATGAAATTAAAATATTATCAAATACATGGCTAGGAATTTTCTGAGTAAAATTAAGGTTAATTTATATTTAACAACTATAATTATCTTTTATGGAAATTAACAAAGCAATAAAATTTAATTTTTTAAAAAAACTACAGGTACCGAAATTCCATATATTCAAGATATTCTTAATGTGTATTCTAACATTAGAAATTAACATTTTTTATAATTATTTTGTCGTTTTTATGTTGTGATTATATTTTATGTTTATGGGAATGAAATTATTTATTTTTATAAGATTGATATAATATTTTGGGATTAAATATTATTATTTTAAGATAATTAGTATTTTATTCTAAAGTAATATTTCGAAAAAAATATTTAAAAAATAATGTCTGAATAAATTTAAATAATGTATTTTAAAATTACGAATCGAATAACTTCATAACTTTATTCTCATAAGAATTCTGAAAATCATTTTTCATTCCTTAGAATAAAAAAAATTAATATTTTATGCAAAGTAAAATTACTCAAGCAATTGTGAAAATAATATAAAAATCTTTTTAAAAAATAAACTTTTGTCAGGTGAAAATACATGAAAATTGCGGATATAACATTTTCAGCTAATACTTTTAAATTTCCCTATTTAACTTGTGAGTTTCTATTATTTTTCTTGATTTTCGATTAATCGCACAAATATTCTACAAAACTTTGGCTAAAAATATTCTATATAACAGATTCATGAGTGCCAGGAAAATTGTTTCCGCAGAAAACTTAATGTTGTTTGAACAAATATTTCCACTAGAAATACATACAATTACATTTAGAAACAAATATATTTAAATAAAATGAAAGATACTTTTATAAATAATAATATAACATTAGTAAAAATAATAATATAAAAATTCTTATCATGAACAAGCACACACACACATTTGGATATAATTATCGATTGATTTATAAAAAATCATGTTTAGGATGGCAGTTGCCTACCAAGCATCAAAGCATGACGGTATAGCAGAAAATCTTTTAAGACAAATCTTTATCAATTAAGCATTGGCTGACCATCAAACATTTGGTCAATTATTTGGAAATTATTTAAATAAAGAAATAAAGCCATAGTTTTTAATTTTACCGAACTTGTTCAACACTAGTGATCAAAGCATTAAAGAGGCATCTTGTTTTAAATTGTGTGCAGGTAACAATATAAATGCCTAGATATGTTCAGGAGAATCGTGAATATTATGCTTTGCATCATATTGTGCACATGTTCTCTTAATGAAACCATGACCTAAGTTGTCTGATGAATTTGATTTTCATTTGTAGTACATTAATAACGTATTTGAAATTAAAAGGCCATAGCATAAGTTTTTTGCGATATGCACTAAAACGACAAATGACAACGAATGAATTACCTAAATAAATATTATACTTGAAGCATAAAACGACATCATGCACTAAAACGACAAATGTTTCCATGAACTACAACATTATCTTTTTTATCAACACTATAGATCAGCTAATATTCTTGATATCACTCTACAATATAAAACATTTGAAAATTTACGAAGAGAGAATCAAAATCATTTCAGAAGTTAAAAGGTTTAACCTGAAAATTAAATACATCTAAATTGGACATTTTATTTCATCTAAAGCAGACATTTTAAGAGTGTACGTCATACTTTAAAACAATTTACATCCTGGAACAAATGGAAAAATATAACATCTGTAGTATTTTTGTAACCTTATCAGAAAATATAACGCTAAATTATTTATTGGAAATGTACATTATTTTTCAATTAATGTAAAATTGTGTGCATCATTTTCATTAGTTTGCATTAAACTACATATATATAGACTTCTCTAAGACCTGTTGCATTGCTGTAGATTTTTGAGACAATCCGAGCGTATATTTCAACAAGATTATCAAAAACTTTACTTGTTTCAAGGGATTGTCTTTGAGCATGTTAACTTCGTCTCCTGATTTCTTTCAGTGAAACATGCTTAGAAATTTCGAAACAAAAGTGATTACAATCATATGTTCTAATAAGTTGATGATTTAACCTTAACTTTTGATTAGGATTCAAAAATTAATTTCTTTAGATCGCATTTGAGAACAGAAAAAAGTCTATGAACTCATTTTAAAATATGCCCTAATGCAGAAAGGGTTCAAAGTCTTTTTGGCTTATTTTTCTGTACCATCAACACTGCAAAGAATCATACCACGCTTCTGAAATTTGATTCATTTTTTACATTACTTTTCCCCGGTGTAACGTAACAGTTTATTATATGTTTTATTATTGTCTACTGCTATTCAATTAATCTTATATGATAACAACTATTACTTAAATTAATGCCTCGATGATTAAAAATATTATTGTGAGGTAGCTGTTAAATAAGTTTGATCATCATTTTGAGAATAAATGTTGATGTAATTGTAACAAAATATACCATCTGCATAACTAAAACTGAATTAAAAATTATCAGGTGAAATTTGCATATCTGCATATCAAATTTATGATTTTAACTTTTGGTAAAATGTGTTGATTTCACAATTTCTAAGTAGCTAAATAAAATTATTTTTAGAAACTCCGTATGTGCTTTTTCTGTGCGTTAAATGTAATGAACAGTTCGTAAATCACAGTATCAAAATAAATAAACTATATTTTAACAGTAATTTAAATAAATGAGAAAATACTATTTCTTATGATTCTAATTTCCCCATTATATAACGTCTTAACCCAATTATAAGCAAAATTATATTACCTGAAAACGTGATTATTATTATTCTTATTACACTGAAACAGTTAACCAAGTTAGAAAGGAAAAACATAAGCTCTTACTTCATTGCATAAGTAAGCTTACCCAAAATTTAATTTTTATTTAAGCTTTTAGAAATATTTTATATGTGGTTTGTAAATTAACAAGATGATATTATTTAAGTGGCTGCTAGAGCCTTGATTAGGGCACTATTCGCATAATCGGAAGATATTGATATTTAATTCCAACCAAATCAAAGTTTCGTAGTATTTACTTATAGCACCAGGGTAATTTAAAATATATTTTGGTCGCAATGTCTTCCATGCGAAATGATAGATCTGAGAGTGACAAACAAATTCTTGCAGGTCTTATGCTTCATCCATTTTTCAAAAAAATAAATAAATATATAAATAAATAAAAATACGGGGATTAGTTTAGAGGCATAAAGGTGCATCTACTGGGTGCCCAACTACACAGAAAGGTGCCATTATATGTGTTCCTTGTATTGCTGAAAATTGAAAATTATAATTTTCATGATTCGAATCAATATAATTTCATTTATGGAAAATAAAACTAGATCAATGAATTTAATGTGCAGCTGTTTTTATTAATTAAGGAATTTCAAATTAAAAACATACAGATACATTTTTAATTAAAACTGAAATATTTATATTACGCAGCTTCTGTCATCCTGAATATATCAAGCGAAATATATTTTGTTATAATTTAACCTTTGTCTGTAAAAGGACTCCCTAATTCACAATTTCTTTTAATTCCTGTTTAATCACATTTTTCTATGATAGCGTAAAAGTTATTTATGAAAATTATTACTTGGTTTAGATAAATATATTTTGTAAATTACATCACAGATGAATGTTTTATTATATTATACGAAATATCTGTTGTTTAAAGGGAATGTTTTTTTTAAATTGCAGCAATATATTGATAACATGAATATTAGGATGATTAATGAACTTGAATCGTATAATGTTTATCAGGAAAGACACTCCATCTTAATAAAATGAGTTTGTTTCGGATAAGAAGGGAAGCACAAAAGATAAGGAATTCTATAACATTCATAGCTATGTTCATGTACACACATAAAACAGGATTTTGTACACTTATATTTATAATAAAAAAGGAGGGATAATTTTATTTTTCATTAAGCTTTTTTTTAAAGAAATTTCTTAGACATTTGTTGACTGAATGCAATTTGATGCATTTCAAAATTAGAATATAATGTTCACTCTGAGGGTTTGCAACCAAAAAGATATCGAGACCCTAAATATATCTTGTAATACAATTTTTTAAAATTATTTTTATGATATGCCATTTTTATTCTCTTTTGTACACTTTCTTAATTCCATTTCTGTTAAATTGAAGATTGTTATTTTTACAGATATTAAGGGAAAGTGACGTTCTATGTAAAGACATAGTTATAAATTTAAAAGGAAACTGTTCTAGCCAGTGGAAATCTATAAATGATGACGTGGTAGTCTATATTCTGTATGAAAGTCTACACCTACAACTAAAGAATATAATTAAATTATGAGTAAAGCAAAAGCAAGGATTCGATCGAAAATTACGCAAATTATTTTAAAAGACATAATATAACTTAAAACATTAAATATATTGTACGATGATATATAATAAGGTTTTGTTGTTGGCTCATAGATCTAGCATTTCTTTTTGGTTATTTATATCTGACTAACTCTAAATAAGGCTGGAATTATATTTTTATATGTGAATAATTATTTTCTGTAATGCCTACAATAGTTTCCTTAGAAGACATTATTTACCGAACTATTGTTATTGCTCTTAAAAATTATTTACAACGACGTTTAAGTTTTATGAATAATCATGTACAGTAGTAACAATTAATAAATAAACAATAGTAACAATTAATAATTTTAAACAAATAACAAATAGTTAAGTATGCTCTAATTTAAGATTTTAAATAGACATCCTTATGTATGAGTGGTTACATCTAATAATTGTGGTTTTAAAATAATTAGAAATCAAGAGTATACCAAAATATTATTCTTTTTTTTTCATTTTCACTCAAACTAAAACATCAAATATTCAATTATTAAGTACTAATTTGCATTGCCATACTTCACTTATCGAGCTATAATGATCAGCGCGAAAATAGCTTTCAGTTTTTATGATTTGAAAAATGTATATCTTCTGATGTTACTCAATGACATAAATTCAAATTCGTGTCCTAAAATGTACGGATTAGTTTCCGAAAATGCAAAGCAAGCAATATTTCTACTCAATTTCCTCTTTGGTACCGTTCCCCAGTGGAAAGCGGCTATAAATTAGTCTGCTTCAAATCACCTTGATGTTCAATAATTCACGAATTCCTTCGTGAATAGGTTAGGTAATTACTTACAGTAGAAATCTGTCTCTTCGCTTTTCCACAATGAGAGTAAATCCCAAGGCTCCTGGCCGTCCAATGTCGGAATAAATATAGCATCCCTCCTGCTGATTAAGTTTAATGGCGTAATACGTCGACAATTTTTTGGATCTCATATTTTTTCGCCCCCCCCCCTTTATAGAGCTGTTTCTGACAGTGTTATCGATTTTGAGGAAGAAGTGAATTGGTATATTGATTTTCTTTTTGTTGTTTATTGTCAATTAGTGGTGTTATAAACTAGTGTGCAGGACTTTTGTCTCACATGCTTCGATTTACTTCAAAGTTCTCTTAATGGAACCTAGTCTGCCAGAGGATAAATGCAATAAATGTCTATTACTTGAAGGATACCAGGAAAGTACACAGTATTTTAATGAAGTAATTAAATTTGTAATTGTTGCAACTCATATGAATTAATAAAAAACTTCAAATTCATGAGCATAAAGGAAAAGTAAATGTGAATAAACAAAAATTATGCTTATTTATATAATTTAAATTTAACATTTTTATTATTTCGTTAAAAAGTTTCTAACTGACAGGTTTTTAAAATCCTTCAGATTAGAAGAAGTTCATGTTTATTTAATCCATTGTTGAATTCTATGGATGAAGAAAATTTTTCTTTACTTGTGTTGCAAAAATATTCTTATAATTTGTATTTTAATTTTAGAAGTTTGTTCATAGGATTATTTTTTTAATAAGTTTTATATAATATCAGGAAAGATCTGGAAAAGCTAAGCAATCATTTCTTTGCATATTATTTTTTTCTTTGAATAACTTGATAATTTTTTATTGAGATTATTGTCAGATAAATGTTTTTATAAATTTAAATAAAAAATAAGAATGATACTTATATTCTTTAAAAATCAAATTATCAAAGGCAATTCATCCAGACTTTAAAATAATTATTTCAATATTCAATGAAATTTTTTATATTTATAAATTATTTACGATAAGCAGCGCATGTTATTCATACGCTAATTATATTTTCATAACATGATAATCAAAAATTATTAGGATTAGGCATTTGTATTATGTTGTTTGTCCTACTGTAACATCTGTGAAATTTTGATATTTTTATTATTTCGTACATCTTACGAATAATTTATCATTTTGTAATTCCCCCCTGCTTCAGAGTTTACACCAAATACACACGTGTGTGTTCAAAAGTGTTATAAGTTATGATTATAAATATCATTCCCAATTTTTATGAAAGTAAAAATCTTAAACTTAAGAGTCGCATGATTTTATAAATGATTACCTAAATAAATATTATACTTGAAGTATATAAAATTTGAGTTTTATCAGGAAAATTTTTACTGAAGATTAGAAATTTTTAAAACGTTTTATATTCATTTGACCGTATGATAAAGTAAATGGTTAATGAGTAAATGTATTGAAAATGAACAAAATTTACAAACCTTAGTTAGTTTAGAAAAGTAAAGATTTGAATAAGCTTAAAAAAAAACATGTAAGCTATTAAAATTATGTTTTTTTTTAATTCACAGTAGTTTTTACAATTCAATTTAAAATAGCTCTTGAAACTTTTAAACAATTTAATAATAGACAGCTGTTTGTTTGAACCAATAATTGATGTTACATTGGGAAAATATGCTTGGATTGTTATTAATACTGATAATGAAATATACATTGTGTTTTATGCAGGATGTGCAAAAAAAAACGTATTATTGCTACTACCACTAAGGATTTTTAAACAACAAAGCTTTGAATCACAATACAATATTTATTTGTCTAATTCATTCAATAATTGTGTGTTACAGTTTTCATTTAATGATTAGGAATATTTGATTTCATTTAATGATTCATAAAGTCATTTGACTTCTCTGTACTGTTTCATTCAATATTTATATTTAATATTATAACTTATAAAATAATATGTAACCAACATTTACCAATTTTTTTATAAATTGCTTGCAATTCGTGCATGAATAATATACTACAAATGAACGTAGTACTAAATGAAAAATAATGCATACTGCGATAGATAAAATGCAGTGTTTTAAATAATTTATCCATGGCGTGGGAAGTTATGACACTAATAGCCACAAATAAAGTTATGATCTTATTTAAACAATAGGAATCAATATTATTATTATTTCTAAAGTTAATTTTACACATATTAATTTAAAAATTGTATTTTAGTTAATATGTTTAATGTTATATGTACTTAAAAATAAAACAAGTATAAGATTTGAATTTGAAAAGTTGACATACTTTTTTTAATTTCCAAACATATGTATGAATTTTTTTTTTTTAATTTAAATGATTCAATGACACACTTAATCACAAATAAAATCTCTTAAAGGATGAAACTTCATCAGTTTGTTAGAATGTGATGATCATTCACAAGCAGAATTTCCCCTTTAGATATAGGTGTTGCATATAGCCCATTAATTACGGTCACAGTTTCAGACATCAATATGATCAACAAGAGAACTGTATAATGTAATTCAAGATTCACACAAAAATTTCAAATAATTAGTTATAATATTTGAACGTATTTCAATATGAAATATTACTGGTATTTTGACTCACACATGACCTCTCTGCTGTGCATAGAATAGTGGTGCTGGCAAAACACCAAAACAAGTGTGTAAATAAAAGAGGCTTTTAAGTTTAGAGAATAGGGAGCGATTCATAAAAGAACCCATTTGTCCTAGATATATACAGTAATGCTGTGATGTACGTTTTGAATGATGTACTCTCGACCACAAAACAACATTGAAACTTGATCTTCTTCAGTGACAAGTCAAGATCAGGACCAGTTGTGGTTCTTGATCAATTTTCAGCTGAAAACAACCTGGCAAATATTGTTATCCAGAAAACATCAGAAAAAACACTCGTTTTTGTGACACATGTATAATTTTATGGAAAGTTGTTTTTCTGGATAGACATTTCTTCTTTTCTCTTTTATTTACAATGTAAGATAAGATTCTCTAAGCTTGCGTGCAAATATTTCGATGAATTAGGAGAAAATCGTTTTCTTATGCAACCCAACACTGATATATCTGATACCGATTAATATTTGAAAGAAGAGGGTATTCACACTGTGTCTTGTGTCAAAATAAGTTTCCTAACTTCATTCCCATGTAGTTTATTTCCTAATAAGAGAATCCAGAATGAAACTTTGTATCTCCACAATTGTCTCACAGCATAATAAAAAAATACTCATTTATACTACACTTACGACTTATTACACTACACATTAACATAGTACTTACGAAATGTTTAAATAACCGTTAACTTTATATTTACAAAATAGGTGTTTTAAAAAGAATATTATTTACTACAACAACCACTAATTAATATTCTAAATGATTGTTAAAAATCTTGCTTTGTGATGAAAGCTCACCTTATTTATCAAAGCAATAAAAATAGCAAGAAGGATAAAGCGAAAAAAAATAATAAATAAATAAAAAACAATGCCGTATCTCCTTTTACCAAAATGTATGTATATACTACTTTACATCATATTAGGTACTATGTTCAAAATTTTACTAACTCAATTCATCTAGGATGATATTTATATTTTATTGTGTTTTATGTTTGTAAACAATTTATGTGTACATTTACGAGACCTCAATTGAGTTACTGCTGAAATTAAAAAGGTGCTTTTATTCCACAAAAAATACTTCTTAATTAATCATTAGCACTAATTTTCTGGTTTACTTTATCACATGATATCACTTTAATTAATCTTAGATTTATCAACAAATTAAATGTTATTTATTTTCTATTTATATAGAGATTTAAAATATGTTTTGCATAATATGAAAAATAATTAGTTAAACGATTTTCTTATAATTTATATGCGTTTTCTTCAATTGCGAAAAAGATTATTTATATTATTTAATATATAACGGTCTTATGTATTTAATCTTTAAATACAATTTCATTAATATTCTTGATAAATGAAGTTTGTTTTCCTTATAAATTCTCTCTATTGTACATAATTTATGTAAAAATAAAAGAAAGGTTAACGTATTTTCAAATATATAATATCAAAACTTCTATAACGACTGTGGTTTTTTGCTTTTAGCTAAATCACAAATATATATATATTTTTTATATTTTGCCAAATATTGTGAAATTGCATTTAAACAAAACTTAAAATAATGTATTGATTTTTATGTAGTCATAGTTTAGTTGCTTAAAACAGAATGTAAATAGCCTCAATGTTATTTTTAAACATGAAAAGTAGATATTTTTACAAGAATTTTTAAATGAATTTTTAAAAGAATTTTTTTTTTAAAATGAAGAAAGCATGTTGCATTTCTTTATTTTTAAGCACATGTTCATCTCAATTCACACATATCAATTCTCACCATTTTCTAAATAATTTATTTCCTTATCTAAATGTAATATTTAGTATTTATAAAGTTTTACTATATCTGGACATTTAATATTCTCTTTTCTGTGCTGTACTTACCACTCTGAATATGTCATTATTGTCACAAACATAATATATTGAGTTCTATACTGACCTAGTCAAATAGACAATCTATAGCTAAAGACATGTAAAGCATATAAACATGTAAAATAAGCCAAATTGGCAATTTCAAAGAATTTATCTTGTTGTACTCTGCTGGGTTCTGCTTCTTCATTATGAAAACTCACGCCTACTGAGTGCCCCAATATATAAGTTATCAACTGTTTTTGTCCTTACATCAAAATAACAGAACCTAATGTTGCTTGCAACCAACTGTCAAACTATTTAAAAATAAGCAATCATCTCTTTTCTACCATTATTAATTTCTTAAAATTATTTATAATTTCAGTAGATAAGCATTTCATTTAAATTTTCCTTAAAAATTAATATTTTTCAGGTAAGTTAACAGCATTTCTTTCAATCAATAAAATGTTAAATATTGACTTACATAACTTTCAAACTGAAATTTAATTTCGTTTAAAAATGGGCGTTTATTTTTGATAACATTCCTTTTTTTTCTGCAAGACACATGTATTTAATTTGAAGAGACATAGAAGGTAACCTAAATTCTGAAACTAAAGCATTTTATACCATTCACTTGGTTTTTGCCTACCAAGCGAGCCTTTGTTAGTTAGTGAGGTATATTATTTGTAATAAAAACAACAGCAATCTCCAAAATTTTATCATTATTAGTTTCTTATTTAAGAAACTACCCTTAGTGATGAATACGATAAGCCATAAACACTTCTGTCGCTTTATCCAATAGTGAGGTGAGCTGAATATGAAAGTTTCTCCTCTACGATTGTAGCCTAATAATGGGATACTGTGATCATTTTTTCAGATGTTTAATTATATTTTCCTGATAGTTGATAAATTAATATAAGGAAATTTTAAAAGATATACAATTACAAAATTAAAGATTAAAAAAAAAAAAAACTTTTATCACAATATGTCAATACAGAAAATTAAATTTTAATCTCATCTCAATTTAACAAAAATTATATAGTATAAGCATCAAGTTTTATTAAAAAATATGTTTAGTTCTATGATATTTATCTACATACGATGAACTTATTGATTTTTTAAAAAGAAATCAGAGCTACATGTTAAATCTTAAATTAAAGATATTTAAATTAAATATTTTAAAATCTAAATTAGAAATATAACGTTAATTTAGTTAAATTATTTCTTTCATTTTGAGAAAAAAATAATTTATGTAACGCAAAATTAGTCACTTTAATGATTCTACTAATTTTCAAAAAGTTCCATTAATATACACAATTTATATTTCATTATTATCAAATAAAGCATTATATGATGTGAATGGATGGTATTTGAGAACAAAGTCCTTGTTATAGATATAAAGTATAAACCTGTCATTATGAAACATATATAATTAAACATTTATAGATATTTAACGTGTGGCTAATGTCTATTGAACTTTCTGAAATGTCTCCATTCTAGCTAATATGATATCTCAAGAGAATTGAACGGATGAGAAAACTGTGCCATTAATCAAACTTACGAATCATATTACCTACGCATTAAGAGTTGACATTGGGCAATGAAGATTAATTCCACAGAAGCAGACTCTCATTTCGTTATTTGGTCGAGGACAGACAACTTCGGTAATAATGAATTGCTTCATCTACCGAAATAGTTAATACATATCCATCAGCATCGCAACTTAAAATTAAAATGGCATCCGAGAGTCTATGTACATAATAAAGTATGCGATAGCATATAAATACATCAACAATAGCTTACCATAGAAAATACGCTATATATATATATATATATATATATATATATATATATATATATATACAAAGACTTATGTGTATCAGAATACAAATATGATAAAAAATGTAGGTACATTTCAGTATTTAATGCGTTACATTTTCCCAAAAATTTAATAAGAAATGTAATGAAATGTTATTTTGGAATTTAACACAATAGAAAAAAAAACACTCTTCAAGATTTAAATTAAATTTTATTTTTAGACTGTTTTAAAACATTTTATAAACAATTTAAAATAAACTATATATTTAAGTGTATGAATTTATCTACCGTGCTAACGAAGTTTTCCTAATGTGTAAAAGACAGACACACACACACATACAAACATATACATATAAATAAAGAACTTACTCTTCTGGGTGGATGTGGAACATTATATGTGAATCCACTTCTACTACTGCCAAATGTTCCTACATTTTGTTCATTTCCTGGTATAATGCAATGCTCGCGGGTATAACCTGCTACTCTACTTGTGGCATATGGAGCAGGAAGGTATGCAGGATCTTGACTTGCATCATATGTTACAGAAAGAGGAACATTTTCTGCTTTTATTGGATCTCGACCATCTGCATCACCTATAAGAAAAAAACAACATTTCTCACAGTAAATGAAAATGCTTTAATACAGTTTTCTTCTGATCTTCGTAATATAAATTTCATGACAAAATCGAAAGTTATATATATATATATATATATATATATATATATATATATATATATATATATATATATATATATATATATATATATATATATATATATATATATATATATATATATATATATATATATATATATATATATATATATATATATATATATATGTATGTATATATATATATGTGTGTGTGTATGTAATATATAATAATATATATAATGCCTTACAAAACGTTAACAATTTTAGATGAATCATCAATTTTCGAAAAAAAATGCAAGCATTTATAGAAAGAGCATTTCTTCAAAATGCCATTCATAGAAAGGCTCCAAAATCAATTCAAATAGAAATAATTAATCTATTATTGTCACAGTTAATATTAATCTATTATTGTTACATTCTTATATTTATCACATTGAGATATTCCATAAAACAACACCTTCTCTCAGAAATTATTTTAAAATTTAAAATATTAATTTAAATAGAATTTAGAACTTATTTACGTTTTCGCACTAATGGTGGAAATCGTATCCATTATTTGAAAATTTAAATCTTGAATCATTGACGAGTTATCAAAACTTTTAAAATTTGAATTCAAATGTATGCATTTTTGTATACTAAATTAAATGTAAGAAAAGCTAAATAATAAAAAATAAGTTTTACATATGCGTTTATAATCGAATAAATTAAATTAATTTAAATATTTAAATGAAATGTAAGAGTGTTTTTTTAATATATTTTAAGAAAGGCAGTATTAAAAAATATTAATACTAAATATTTAATATAAAAAGAGCGTTTATTTTTTATAACAATAGTTAGGTATTTATGGATTTTATTCAATATAATAATATTAGGTAAAGTTTTTACTATGTTTGAGTAAGGGAAGTGCGTCCTTACCTGCTTGTGTTCTTTGAACATTTCCCGATGTGCGCCTTCTTGTAATGAAGCAGACTGCGCACAATACAACCACCAAGACAATGACGGAACTGACCACTGGGACTGTTATTGTCAGATGTTTGTAGAAAGATCCACTCATATCACTTACTTTAGATGGTCTTGGAGGATACTCTGAAAGTAAGAAAAATATTTCACTGATGTTTAGACAAATAAAACAACGAACATTCTTTCGGTTTTAGTTATTGTTTGTCATAAGTATTGTTTAGATATCTTTCTACAAATTCTTGGATACTTTTTTATTTCAGTTTTTGATTTTAAATGTAAAAATATTGCTGAATATAAAATATTAGAATAAATATCACATTATAATTGTTGTTAAATATTATATAATGAAAAAATTTTGAAAAAAAAGTATTTTGGTGAATTTAAGTAAAAAAAAAATGCAATTTTCACATATTTATGAACTTTAGTTTTAAGTGTGTCTTATGAATATAAAATGAACTATGAAATCCATGTGTCAGATTTGAGTCTTCGGAAACATTGTCCAAAACTCAGATTTCTTAAAAAACATAATAAACTAGGAAATACTACATATTTGTATTTCTAAATACTTTAATTTTAATATAAATTTAATTTACACAACCACATATCTCAATGCACATTATATATATACATTATACATACATACATAGATACATATTGATAAACATATGTAATATATATATATATATATATACATATTTATATATGTATATATATATATATATATATATATATATATATATATTTATATATATATATGTATATATATCTATATATTTATATATATATATATATATATATATATATATATATATATATATATATATATATATATATATATATATATATATATATATATATATATATATATATACATATATATATATATATATATATATATATATGTACCCAAATCACGCTTTAAATGTAACATAAATTCCTCACCTCCTGTTAAGCTCGGAGTAGCGAATAAGTATTCTGCATCTGTGGAACCAGCATCATTACGTGCTGTCATCAGCATTTTATACCAGGAAGCAGGACTCAGATCTGTTATAGTAATATTATTTTGCTCCGGTATGACGTTGTTGCTAACCAGTGTCCATTCTTTTTGACCATCGAGCTTATACTGGATTATAAAGAAGCTAATTGGACATCCTCCATTATGCCAGCTATTTAAATTGATATTAACGGAAGAGGAATTGACAGAAAGAAGCAATCTTTGATCTGGTGCTCTGGGAGCTGTAAGATATTGTTATATGTACTGCGTATTTTTTATCTATTTAAAATTAGTATGCATTCATGTTAGACTTCTCTATTTAATATTTGTGTTTAAATAAGCAAAATTTTGAAAATATTTCTTTATTGAACATATTTATTATTGAACTTATTTGAAATTCTGTTAGCGTAATAAAATCACATTTATCAACCATTTTGATTAGGTAAAAAAACTAGTATTTTTTTTATAATGAGAATGATTATTTGCAAAACTATTTTTGCAATCTGATGAAAAACCAGTTCTCTTTTAAACAATATAGTGGGAATAAAACAATCATAGTCGGTGGCGGTCCACTTGGGAAATGCGTTCTCACTAAAATAAGATAGACTTTTTTTTTTCAAACTATCTAAATAAACGTACGCTAATAATAACAAAGGTACGTAAAATAGGCTGTGGTTGCAAAAATCTCCTCTTATATCATAATTTTGATGGTAACATACCAAGTCTAGGGTCTTCTACTTAGTCTCTGTTTTTAAAATCTGAGAACCCATCTATTAGGGTTTACGATTACGAAACATATAATTATACAAAAAATGCCTAGTTATACAAAGAATAAATAAATGAAAATATAAACAACTCCATATCTTCTTTTGTTTGAAACTTCGTGACCAATTGGCATTATAACTAGCTATAGAGAATTGAAAAAAAATCAATGATCATTAAAATTTAATTTTAGTGGCATATTTGCAAAATTTATTCTTTTAACGAAAATTTTTATCGTGATAAACATATAACAACTTCAAACACGTTCACAATACAGATAATAATGCAATGCTGTTACAAAAGTATTGGATTATAAAATATGGTTTTTCAATTTATATTTTAAAATAACATTTAAATTGGAAAAATAATGTACAATGTGCCGGATAAAAATACATAAATATATTTTAAAAGACTATTAGTTACTACGCAGTTCCTCTTCATGTATCCGGTAAAAATGTGTCTGAAATTATTTAACTTATAAGATAAATTAAATAATATTAATATTTACTGTTAACTTTATTGATGAAAACATTACAGTGTTAAATGTAAAACAATATTGTATATTTTTCATCACTTTTTAATATTTTTAAATTTATTAGTAACCATAAAAATGATTTTAACAGAAAATTCATAGATAAATAAAATTTTATTTAATAAAATATTTATACAAAATTATGAAAATAAATCTTATATGTTAAATGATTACTAATCGATGCAAACTATGTTTCAATATGCAGTATAGATATTTTACAACGTAGTACACCCAATTCGTGTACTAAATTTTGAAATAAATTTACTACTTGCGTTTTAGCAGATAGATAAATTTTGCCTGGAATGTCATTCATATTCTTAAGTGAATTTTGAATTCTTTTGTGTTAATATACTATTGTTTTTCAAGTTTAAATTTATTTAAATTATTATACTTATTTAAAATATAATTTATGTTTATATGTGTTTACTTATCTAAGTTGTTTAAATTTGCTATCTTTTATTAATTTTTTTTAGGATTCCTTTTTCTTATCGCTAATGCATACTGATATTTTTATGGGAGTGCTGCAGTTTCTTACATTTTAGAAAGAGAAATTCAGATATATTTTTTATGACAAAAAATAATTAAATATTACTTTAATGTAAATGTATAATTCAACAATATTTGGCCAAGGAGGGTAGAGACCGGAAAACTAGCTGCAATGATGTTTCTCTTCAGGATGCGAATACAATGGCCAGATACAAACTTATAGAAAAATCCATTCAGACCAAACATCTTCTCACTGAAATAACTGAGAACAAATCTAATATTAAAACCATAACTAGGCTGAGAACCGGACACCACAGGGGTATGAAGATCGATGGATAGGTCAAAAAGATTCATAGAAGTTGTGATCATTGTCCTGATATAAAGCATGCGCCTACTCGCATCTATGAGTGTCCGGTTATGATCACCAGCCTGAGAAAGATTGGAGTTCTGCCGAATATGATAGATCCGTATGGAAACAGCATCAAGCAATCGCAAAAGAAATTTTCAAAATTCACAGACAGATATAATTTGGCTCGCAAGGACACGACAAAAAATTTAAAAAATAAAATAAAATAAAACAAGATTTCAAAATTTTAAAATATTTTATCTTATAAAAATCTTAAATATCATCATACAAATCCAGTTAGCTCTTATCAAATATTAAAAAAAAGCCTTTACACATATTTTAAGCTAAAAATGCAGGTTTGTACTATTGTTTCTTTTCATTATCAGAACTCACATCAATATATATATATATATATATATATATATATATATATATATATATATATATATATATATTTATAGATATATATATATATATATATATATATATATATTTAACTTTGCAGCATTTTATGGAGCAATTTAATTTATAATTCTTTTTATTATCTATTACAATTTTATTAATAATAATGTAAATATTATAAATTGACAAAATAGGTCTTTGAAATAAAATATGATCGAAGGTCTTAAATTTATTTTTTTCATATAAAAAAATTAATTATAAGGAATTGAAAAATTTTAAATTCCTATTACAACCAAATCTCTAGAAAGTATATATTTCTCAGCATGTATTTATAAAGGGTAAAAACTATTTATAAAAAATAGATTTTTTATATATTTCCGAAGAAGAGTGTAAATTATATTTTTAGTGTAAGAAAGCAAAATTTATTATATAAAACTACATTATATTCTCTCTTTTGCAAATTTCAATTCTGTAGTCATAAATTTATTTTAATTAATAAGCGAAATTAATGAAATATATTTTACTCATGACTTACTTAATAAATAATTATCATTAGGAATTTTGAGCTAAGGGAGAAAATTCTGACAAATACTTGAAACTTATTTCTAAGCATATTTCTGCTCACGCAAAAGTTATTTTCTACGCCATCAAATCTAAATTTGCATTGCCTTGACACAGAATGCATAGCTGTCAAACTTCTAAATGGGCACCAGTAGCTGTCCAGGCAGCGGTTTAATTTCAGTTGTCGTCTCACGTGTTAATTTAATCTGTGAACTTTAAAATGCAGCACCACCTTTTATTAATATGCTCGTTGGCTGTAATTGCATAGCTAGAATGTAATATACTGAAAAGTCTTGCATGCGAAATTCAAAGAATGCAAAAATATTGTGCATAGTTAAAAGTCTGAATATTTGCTAGTTTAAGTATTAGCACGCATTTAGCACTTAAATGTTTCTGCAGAAAATTTAAATATATTTATCGAGATAAGTGATGACTTAAATGAGAACTAGAAGAAACAGTTAAAATATTTATAATATTGAAATTGCTTATTTAACATGGAATAACATTATTTGCGGTTTAAAGTAAGAAAAAGGAAAATATTTTCAGTTGAAAACTAGTTAATTTTGCTTTCATTGTGGAAAATTTCATTCAAAAATTTAACACAAATGCTTAGAAAAATATAATTTTTAAAATCAGTAAAGACTTTTATTTGAACATATTTTTTACCAAACAAGTCATGTTAATTAATGACAACCCATGCACGCTCCGTCGTGAAAAACATTAATACATATAAAATACAATTTCTTGACATAAAAGATGTATTTTTATTAAAATATGTATGTTAATAAACATGTTTCAATCAATTAACTTAAGAAAAGTATTTCACACACCGTAGGGAATAGATGTGCATTGGAAAGCAGTTTAGGATATAGACAAAAATTTACTAAGTTAAAAATGAACTTTAATAAAATAACTATTAATGAAGTTAAGAAATAAGTATATGTACTTTATGAATATAATTTTGAACAAAATAAAAATTTAAATTTAAGAATTTAAATAGTAAACACAATAAAAAAAGAAGTAACTAAACACGTAATGAAAGCAATGTACCTTAAATCTTAAAAGAATATTCATGGAAATAATTTTGTACTGCATTTTAGGGAAATAAATTGAACTACATTAGAAAAAAATTAAAAATGAAGTTCTCAAAATTATGGATTAAACTTCTAAAAGTGAATAGTTTTCTATTAAAGGAAAGTTTTTCATTAATTCATAATTTGTTATAACATGTTATTCATAACATGTTAAGAATTTCTAAGAAACTCAACAGGTTTCATTGTAATTTTTAAGTTTTTCTTTTTATTTTACTAAATTCATCAACTAAGTGTTCATGACATAAATAAAAAATTTTTATAAATGATAAATAAAAATAATTTTACATAATCGCAAGTAATGATTACATTTCAGCAACTGCTTTAGATAAGATATTATTATCTGTTGATCTCTTCCATCCTAATTAATATATGCCATAATAATTTTGGATAATGGTTGTAGGTTAGTGTTTACGGAGAAGTCGAGTTTAGTGCTTAATGCGATGGTTAATAATTACAAATATAATCCTGAGCCCTACTGGCTACATGCCATTATGTCAAGCTTGATTTCCCAATGGAACTCCATTGCAATGTAAATGTACGTCAGTTATTCCCACAGAGAAATTAATATTAAATTTCAAGTCTTGTTATTGATGTATAAATAATTCTTCATATGAGGGCATATACATTATTGATAAATTTTATTCATAATTCTTCATATTTCTTTGGTTAAACATTTGGAGTTTCATTACACATATTAAATATTTTTTTATAAATTTCAATTTTGCTTTTGTTGATTACAAATTTAATATGACTATTTACATCAATTATTTAGCGTTTTAAATTAAAATCTCTCAATTCTTAACATTCAGTAGTTTTTCAGTATGTAAATCAAACTTTTTGGTCCATAAAGGATTAAGATTATGCACATAAAATAAATCCCATTCCTATTTAAATTATATAACTTTCTTATGCAAATTAAGTTAAATTACAACTAATTTATTAATAAACATTTCTATAAACTAATTACTTTATTTAATTTTTTTTCTTGTAAAGCATTCTATGAGAAGTAATAATTGTAACAAAAACAATAAAATTTTTCGAGTAATATATATATATATATATATATATATATGTGTGTGTGTGTGTGTGTGTGTGTGTATGTGTAGTATACGTATATATGTATATTTGTGTGGGTATAAAGGTTACTTTTGCCTTTTATAGGAACCTCATGTATTAATTTTTTTTTTATCTTCATAATATTATTTTGTTCATTACATTATCTGTTGTTTTATGGTAAGTACAAATTTTTGAATGTAAAGTAAAATTATTTTTTTAGTTTCCAAAATTTCAAGTACGTTTTATGTCGATTATTTGTAATGATGTTGTTAATTATTTCTTTTTGTTGTTGCTGTTGTCCTGTGCCAGCTAAGCTTGCAATATGGGTTGAGCTGCTCCAGTTTTCCAACTGAAACTTAATTTATTATTCAAAACGACTGCATCAATACACCCACGCCATAAGTACTCATTTATAAGGTGAGCAACCATTACCAACCCATTTATGCAACAAGAGGACAAAGACAGGAGAGAGAGAATGTACATCCATGCCGGAACTGGGGTTCCAACCCTGATCCTCCTTAGCCACATTCCGGCACGTTTACCACTAGACATGGTGGGTGGAAATTTATTGTATTGGTAAACTTTATCCATTCCAACAAATATTCTTTAACAAAAATTTGATATTATAATTTTGTAATTCTGCTACTAAATGTTTAACAATTGAAATCAGGACTAATATTCTCGAAAAGTTTTCTTAAATTTTTAACGTCTCTGTAATATTAAAATATTAGCTATATAACGAGATAAATAAATGTTTACCATGGAAAAATGTTTATCGATTATGGATAAATTCTAAAATTTAAATTTAAGAAAAAATGCTCTTTTTTCCACTTCTATAAATTTATTTTGCTTTTATTTTTTTCTCATATATCAAATATTTATTTTGCAATTGTTTCTTTCATATATTTTAATAATTTTAATTAAAGAATTTGTTGAAATTTAAGCACGTTGATAAATAGTAAACTTAAAAATATTATTATAAATTCATAACATCCATAAAAACACAACATTTACAAACATGATGAAAAATAATTTTAAAATGCATTTTTTGTAGCATACAATTTAATTAAGCAGTATTTTAATATTTTGCTTATTTTGTTTCGGTATTCTATAATAAACTAAATAATATTTGCCAAATATAAGTTTAAGAATTCATTAGTCTATTCTAGAAGAATTTTCATTTCTTTCTTTGCATAATTCTTCAAAACAAATAAAAAAGTCTCACATGTTTAGTTAATGCTAAATTTGAATTCATATAAATGCGAAAAAGGGTTATTTTTATTTTTATTTATCTTTTTGTGACTTTTAAACTTTTATTAACTAATTTTAAATAATTATAAGAGTTTTTAATTAATATGCCATTATATTTTTCTGACCGAAATTTTAAAGAACAATTGTAGAGTATATTGAAAGCATTGAGAAACCATTAAAATTAAAAGTAAAATATTAAATTTATTAATATATTCTATATCAAATAAAAATTTATTGCGCTATATTTTTTTAAGGAAACTCATTTATTAAGTCCTACAAGGATAGAAAAGCAAATTTAGTGACATTTTTGATCACATAAAATTATTTATATTTATATCTTTGGTAAAAAATTAGAATTTTGTTTTTATTTTGTATATTTTTTAATTAAAACATTTTTTATTTTAAATTTTATAACTAAAATATTTTGAATATCTAATTAATGTAGCAAACTGCGCATTTTGCACTTATTATTAAAAATACAGTTTTTTATAAAAGAAATACTGAAGAAGTTTGTTTAAGGATAAGTTGAAATTTACATATGCATGCATTTTTAAAATATATTTAATAAAATTCTTTTTGTGTGTGTGCGTAAACTTCAGCAAATTATTTTTAAGAATTTCGTAAATGCTAGAAGTAACTATATATATATATATATATATATATATATATATATATATATATATATATATATATATATATATATATATATATATATTATATATATATATATATATATATATATATATATATTTATATATATATATATATATATATATATATATATATATATATATATATATATATATATATATATATATATATATATATATATATAAGGGAGTGAGAGTAAAGTTTAAAAGCTAATATTTTTCTTAATTGAATTTAAATTTATTATTTATGAAATGTAATCGTAAATTATTTTTAATAAATTAATAATTTATTTGAAATTTTAAATTGATGAAACATCAGAAAAATAAATAATTTTCTTGATCACTTTTCTCTTCTTAATTCAAATAGAAAACTTTAATATTTCTTAACATTGTGTGAATCAGCTGTAAATTTCAAATGTATCCATTTATTGACCAGGAATAAATAAGTAACTTTATTTTCTATTTGCAATTTAGTTTGACCTAAAAATCTTAATGGATTATTTACTAGAATTTTTAACAAATACCTGTCATTTATAACCTGATTTAAATTACTCTACTTTTAAAAATTTCTTTGAATTTTACTTAATTTGAAAAGATAAATTTCGAATTTGTAGTAAAACAATTTCAAATTTGCCATTCAGGACAAGGTCAAAATATTTAGCCTTTCAAAATATTTGATTTCCTTAACAACAAAGATGTTTCCCTCATAGCATTTAAAGTTGATCTTAATCTTTCGGGAATTCTTCTCACATGTCTTAAGGGGTCATTAAGATCAAGAGTGATTCTCTTTCCTTTTAGAATTCAAGCACGATTTTGGAACGAAGGTAATTAGCGTTGCCAGCTTTTATTTCAAGGTACAATTCTTATGCAGCAAACTTACATCTTTTCACAGGAAAGCAAATGCTAACTGTGTAAATTGTGATTTGAATGCACATCATGCAATCAGCAAAATTTATTTGAAGAGTTACTTTATTACTCGAAAACTCTGATTGTGCCTTAAGTAAGTTAGCGGTAGTAGTTTTCTTAAATTAAATTATCATGGAAACTGGAATGCATTACAACATATATGCGAAGTTAGACAAAATATCATGCAAATATAATATTTGAACAAATTATGTAAACATGTATTATCCGATAATTTAAACATATTTATTCTTCCAATATTTTTAATGATTTATCTTTAATATTAAGTATTATATCTATTTTAATTTGTATTGAAATTTAGAACAATTACTATACAAGCATTATTGTCAAAAATATATTAGGGACATGTTTTATTTGAATGTGTTTTTCACGGTAGTTTACAAATGTATATGAATAATGAGTGACTAAATCAAATATATATTTAATTTAAGAAAATATTTTCTTTTGAACTATCATAAGGAAATATTTATTTGAATGTTTTAAAATTAATTGCAGCGCAAATTGCGTAGGTTCTAAAATCAAGATATTTAGTTACTCCATTTACAACCCATTCAATAATATAATATTAAAGAAAGATAATTTTATATATTTATATTGAAATTTCAGTTAAGCTTCTTTTATATTCAGTTTTATACTGATTTTGAGATAAAAGGCAAACTTATTCTAGTGGCTATCAAAATAATCTATCGCTGGTGATAATTCGCATCCGGAAATATATGCCACATAATTGAGATGCGGCAATATAAATAACGCAGGCTGTAAAATATCAACAAACAGAAGCAAATATGTACCTTACTAACAAACATGAAAGATTGAATGTATGTAATATGCATAGATTTGTATATAAGTTCTTTCTTTGTTTATGAGGAAATACTACTGTCGTAAACTGTGTGCACGAATCTTAGCATGTTACATGCTTTCAATCTTTCATTATTCAATGTTATATTTCGCTGTAAGTTACAAATTATAAATCTCACTAACAGCATCAAAACCGGAGTATTTATGGCCCAGTGATATCATATCCTTCTCATTTGCGCTTTCAGCTGAGTATGACCTCAATTGGTACATGCTATTCGAATGCATGTAAGTAGATGTCCTGAAACTATGGCAATGCGTGAAAAGGATGGAAAAAAGTTTCTTCATAGAAATGTAACGAACAACTCAAATGTAACTTAGCTGCTACATTAGAAATGTAACTTAACTACAATAATAGAAATGTAACCTAACTGCAACAAACTAAGAAAAATGTGTGTATGGTTTGATAGATTAGTGCAATGCAAATGTTATGCAAATAAGTTAAAGAATGATTACCTTTTCGACTGATGTAACAGTTGTTTCCATAAAGGTGGTTAAATTTCAATGCTATAAGATATTTTTCAGTAATGCCTATTGTGTGAAACTACAATTAAAATATGAATGCGAACGTAATTAAAAAGTATATAAACGTCAATATATTGGCTAATATCTATTCAGGCACTAACGTTGTGAAATGTACCTTTAATTACATTAATATTATCTTTAAAGAAAATACATGTCAAGTCGACATTTCTACTGAATATTCCATACGTGATATTATGACTTACAGTGGAATTAATTTTGAATTAAACCAGCCTGTATGGAATCAAAAACAATATTCCTGAACGTATATCTATTTTATGGCTAATCTCTGAATTATAACTTTTAGTATGTATCTTGTATTTAAATTTTCCTAGGTGGATTAAGCAATCTGGAAATTTCCCTTATCGCAAAAACGAATTGTTAACTTCAAATAAAATGTTCCACAGCAATTTCACCTAGTATTATTGCAATGAATAATTGATAAGTTTCTTGGATCTTACTTAATTAAACTTCGCTCTCAAAGGTTTTCTCAAAAATGGTTATATAACACATCTTTATCAAAAGCTCTAAACAGGTTATTCTTTCTAAAGAAAACATGTACTACTGTTACATCTGATATGCTTCGAAATAACCTTTAAGATTTTCTTACTAGAATTTGAAATGTGATTAACACTGAAAAGCTGAAGGAAATTAAACTGAGCACTTTTGTAATATATGAACCTAAGTATTATTAAATTTTTTTTGCGTGTTTCGTCATTTTAACATTTTAAATCGTATATTTCCATTATTGTGTACAAAGTGAAGTAAAGTTATATATATACATATATATATATATATATATATATATATATATATATATATATATATATATATATATATATATATATATATATATATATATATATATATATATATATATATATATATATATATATATATATATATATATATATATATATATATATATATATATATATATATATATATATATATATATATATATATATATATATATATATATATATATATATATATATATATATATATATATATATATATATATATATATTGGTGATTAATTTTTATTGAATATTTTAAATCTTTATGAAGTTATTTTGAATCCTCATCTTCTGATAAATAATATATGAATTCCGTATTCTTTAGAATAAAGAATTATTTTAAAATTCTGTATGTCTTCGTATTTTTTTAAAGCTGGTATTTTTTCGATACTACTTTTCTGAGTAATCAAAAGCACAATGTTTTTTTAAAGTCAATGAATTGATGTAATGAATTCATTTTCCATGAGAATATTGAAAAATTACTTTGAAAAGGAGTTTTATAATATCAAATGTCCTAAGGGTTCTGATGATATAATAAGCAAAATATCCGGTATACATTTTATCATAATAGGATCATATATATTTGTTTTTCAGAAAGCAATTTCAGAGATATATTACCTGCTGGTTTTTTCCCTTACATTGATTGAAGTAAAAGTTTTCTTATGTTAAATTATATCTTCTGAGAAAAGTAAGTAATTTCTAAACCTTTTCTAACATAAAAAGTAATTTAATATCAATACGTTTCCATAAACTGTGAAAACAAAGACAGGGACATATTTTGATCAATAAAATATTTCAATAAAAATAAATAAAATAGTTACATGAGGTAACAATTCTTATAAAAATTTACAATTCATTATTAGTTTTTAAAGGTTAAATTTTATCAAAGTATCCAAACTAAAATATCAAATAAAGTGTTTGTCGTTAGAGAATTATTTACGTTTAGCCTGGGAACACACATATATTGTAATTTAATTTCTCCCTAGAATACAAAAATAAAACAAGCATGAAAGGTTTTGATTTTGAAAAAACTGATTCAAATATACTAGTACATTACTCCAGGAAGACAATTTATATTATAAAATAATACCATTAAAAAGTATGATAATATTTTCAATATAGTATCAATATGTTTCAATATAGTTCAATATAATAATAATATCAAGTAAATTGTTTCAGATTTTCCTTGTTGTTTCCAGATTTTAGAAAATAACATATAAAAAGTTTTAAAAAATAATGTATCATTGTTTTCTCAAAAATAAAAACATATAGGAAGTTTTAAAAAATAATGTATGAATGTTTTCTCAAAAAACATATTTGAAATTTTAAAAAAAAAATGTATCATTGCTTTCTCAAAAAACATGTGATGTTACATTAGTACATTGACATAATATTTCATCAAAATGTCATCTACAATCATAGAGAAATAAATAATCCCTGTATTTTACTCAAAATTTAAGCTGTTTTTTATCTGAATTTTTTGAGATTTTGTACTTGAGTAGAGATGTGATATCATTGATATTTGTGTTAATTTCAAAGTAAGTTTTACCAAGTGACAAAATTTTATCTTCCAGAAACTTTATTTTAAAAAGCATAACACTCTTATTTTACCCTTCCTTTAAACTAATTGATTAAAGTAGTTAACCTTTTAGATAATATGAATTAAATAATTTTCAGTACTTACCATGGTATTATATATTATTTAATTCATTTTGTTAGGCTAAAATTCATCATTAATTGAATTATATCTTGGAAAATATTTCGGATAGAAATCGAAATACTATTTTTAATTTAATGGTAAGAATAAAGTTTTGATTTCATATATTGGGTAAGTCAAGATTTTTAGTAGAAAAATAAATTGGTAAGGAAATAAAAAAGAAAAAAAAGCTTTCACACAATAAATATTTTACTTACACTTTTAATTCGATAAACCTTAATTGAAATTGAATTAATATCTGACAATTTACAGGTTGAGCTTGCAAAATGCAAGTAGATGATATTTTTGTTTTCGTAACAAGAAAGAAACGTTATGAATGAGAATGAAAATAAATTTCCTTTATTAAATGCAAAATGTAATAAATAAATTCTATTTATTCCACGATATGTAATCTCTGTATAAATTATTATGTTCATATTGCTCGAAATGAAAGATAAAGAAGCTAAATTGCGTCTATGAGTAAGAATTATGAGTACTATATATGTCTTATGGATAAAAAAGGTTTTCAAACAGCAATGCAAAAGGACAGATATTATCTACTTTATTAAATGTGATAACTAAAGCTGATATATACTGAACAATTTTTGCAGCGATTCAATTTAGCATTCAAATAAAATGTTTTACTAAATTGAAATAATGGTGAAGCTTCGGTTATACTGACTAAAACCAAGTGCAACCCGCTGCACTGGAAATTAAATTTATTTATAAATTTATAATTTGATTTATTAATATCAATTTATAAATATGAGATTAGAATTATAAATATATGCTAACTGTGTCAAGTTTTTAAATTAAAGTAATATTTTGAATGGAGAATGGGGAACTAATCGAAGCAAAGATAATGAAACGTTTCAAACAGTTTAGGAAAAAGTTTAAAAATGTTAATCTTAACACAGGTTTCATATATTAATTGCTTTCTTATTTTTGCCATGGCGTTGCATGTTATGATAAATTAATTTATCTGCCGCAAGATGAATGAACCTTAGAAAACAATTCAGTAATTCCGGCAAAACTCAAAAACAATCAAGATCCAAAAATATACTACCACAATCTATTTTTAAATCTCCCAAGATATATTCTTTTGATTATGATGATTTAAATACAGTGTTGATAATATGTGCCTTAAATAATGTGTCTTCTCGTTATTTCTTAATTTTAAACTTTAACCCATTGAAAAACTTTTTTATTGTAATTTGAACAAATATGAAACAGGTAATTGTAACGGTAATTCAAATAGCAAATCTATGAACATTAATACACAAATCTTGAATATTATATATATTTAATTAACGTTTTACTGAAGTATGAATAAAATATTTAGTTATAATAGTGCTGGATCTTTTTTAAATAAAGATGGAAATATGCATGCGGTTTTAAAATGATATTTATTATTTTCTGTAAAACTTATCTGTCATTATATGCTATATATATATATATATATATATATATATATATATATATATATATATATATATATATATATATATATATATATATATATATATATATATATATATATATATATATATATATATAATACATAGGAAATAATTAAATTTTGATTGAATGCTGTGTGTTTGTAAATTGTAAATGAAAAATGAAGAAACGGGCATTTAGAATTCATAATTTAAAGTTACTTTCTTTAATGCAAAATGGAACTTCTCGAGAACAATTTTCCTAAATAATTATGTTTTAAAATATTTCTATTCTTGAAGTAAATTAACTTAATGGCAATATCGGAAGCTAAACCAATTGTTAAGAAAATAATAAAATGTACTTGTTGTTCTCTTTCTTTTACATTAATGAAATTAATTAATACTTTAAGCAATGATATATGTTCATCTTGTATTGGAGAAGCCGTACTTGACAGCATAATGAGCGGCCAGCATTAAAAATAAAATTCAAGTGATTTGTCATTTTAGATTCCTTTTATCCTTAAATTAATTACTAGCTTTTGGAAATGGCAGAGAAGGAGTGTGTGTACCAGTTCCTTTATTTTCTTTTAAGCCCATTTTCCGATTACATATCTGCAACTGTTTAGAAAGCCGAGGTTATATATCAATGGGTAACACTTTTGTGAAAAAGAATTGTAATACATATATCTTCAGAAGAGGGAGGAAATTACAACTGTTTTGCAATTACTGCTGTTGCAGGGTATTGATTTTTGAGGGTCAAGCAAATGAATGATGAACGCCAGAAAAAAATGATTGTGAAATGCTGAGAAACATAAATTGAAATAAAAATGCGGTAATGTCGTAGAAGTGCTTTCCCTATTGTGACTTTTTAGGGTGGAAAACAAATTGGGAAACAGCCAAGTTGTGAAATAAATATAAGGCGAAAAAAATATATAATGGTTAAAGAATTTCTATATAGCTGAGTTACAGAGGGTTTTATGTTTTTCTCGGACATTGTTCACACCCGTTTCATATTTAATGAGACATAAACATAGGAGATGGAACGAATGCATTCAAAGAGCGTGTGAAAAATGATGCTTGGAAACACCGATTATAAAGCTATTATATTTTCTGACACCATCGCGTTGTAAAATGTTTCCATATTTAATACTGAAATTTATTTTGGGCAATTATTTTCGTATTCAAATTAAGTGTGTAAAATTAATTGAAACAAAGGAAAACCCTATATTTTAGTATAAATTAAAAAATATTTTTTTTGTATAATTATAGAGAATACTGACTGATTTAAAAATCATTATTTAACTTATATGGATTTATTTACTTGTTACCGATGATGAAAGAAGCAGTTAGAATATATATATATATATATATATATATATATATATATATATATATATATGTATATATATATATATATTCGGATGAAAAAAAGTTCTCATGCTAAACACTGCAAAATAAAATTTTAAACTTCCGTAAATAATTATTTCATGCACAATATCTTCTCTATAAAATGTAAAACGTAAAACACAATTGTTTGAATAGCATTTTTTGATTTTGGTTATTTTACATGAAATTGCATAAACTATCAATCTTAATTCAACTATTAGTTAAATTACAGTTTAAAAATGTTCTATAAAAGAACAGTCTCTAGAGATTTACATTTTTACAATTATTTTTTTTCAATTTAAAATTTTAAGAATTTTTTAAAGTTGACACCATTTTTAAATTTAAGTTTTGATAGCTTTAAATTAAAAAAAAATGTTTTGATAAATAATGATAATGTTGGGAATAAATATTAAACAATTTGGAGTAAAATAGTTTTTCAGGTTCTTGCAAAAGAATAATAAACAAATAATTAAAAAAAATATTTTGTAAAATAAATAATTAATTTTATTTCCTTAAAATGCAGCTTTTTGTTTCAAAATTTGATTTTTCTTAAGGAAAATTATTAACATTTGAAATTAAAAGGAAACAGAATTTGGATTGTAGAAATATAAGTTTCTAGAAATTTATAGCTTCATAAATTTATTTATTTGAAAAATATAGTTAAAACCCACAGTTAAATTTTTAGAAGAAATATTATAATTATTATTAAGACGAGCACATATCTTAACACGTTATCACAAAGTATGAAGAACAAAACTTAAGAGAATAAATATGATAAAACGACTGCTTTTCTTTAACAATGTTAATGTGAGTAACTAAGAAAATTAATTCATTTTATTTTATTTATTAACAGGTTTACTATATTTGGAGTTCCATGAAAAGTGCACTTTGACAATTTATTCTTGATAATATGACATATTTTTATTTTTTTTATATTATTTACTTATTATTCTATATTATTAATTTACAATACGTATTACATTGATAATTGTTAAGATAGTTAAAATTTTATTAGGAAGTAGTGGCACAAGTTCTCGTTAGAGATCACAAATTTCCATGACACTGCAGTTCATAACTACAATGTCACACAAATGTGATGGAATTATGAACTCTGAAAGTTCGATTATATCAACCTAGACATATTCTGAAAGCACTTCAATATATCTTATTTTCACCTGTCCCTGACTATAAACCTTTTATTTTATAAATGGCATATTTCAAGGGGAATTATATATGTGCAGAAAAGAAAAGGTGTTGACACATATCCTGTCATATTTCTAGAGAACATCGTAGCAAACAGACTTGTTTTTGCTATTACTACGGTACAGGCCGCAATAACATGAATGTGGCCTTGGAATTTCAGATCGTCCCGAGAGGTGAATTTTTCCCTATAAACTTCTTTTTCATAAATCGAAATTGGTAATTTGCGCAAGAAATTTCTGAATGTGACCTTCATACTCGAAGAAATGTATACGAAACATTTTTTGATTATGTTTTACAGACACGCTTGTCTTTTTGAGTTTTCTGAGGCTCATTTGCATTTGACGGAATTTGTCAATAAGCAATATATTTACTAATGGGCTGTCTAATACCCCTTAAAACTCCATTAAAATGCCTTGCATTCACCACCTGTTAACGTATGGCAGACAATCTCATGAGTGGGAATTATGCACCAATGGGTTTTCGAAGAAAATGAAAACATAGCTTCATTCACTTCGAACTTTTATGTCAGCATGCTAGAAGATTATTTTTTGCCATGATTTGATGAAATGCCTTTAGAGGAAGTGGAATTTCAAGAGAAAAAACAACCACTGAAATTTCAATAGCATCGAGTATGTGAATGAAATCACTTCCACAGGTGTCTCATTGCAAGAAGAAGTGATTTGGAATGGCAGGCAAGTTCTCCGTACTCGGTCCTATGTAACTGCTCTTTGTAGGGATATTTAAAGTCAGGTGTCTATCTTGACAATTTACAAACTTTGGAAGATTTAAAAAGAAACATTCAAAGAAAAATTACCCATATACTTTCATATATGTGTAGTGATTCATACAAAACAGTAAAATTTTAACCACAAAGTGTATCAACAATGGTAGGCTTCATCTGCCCAATATGATATTTAAAACTTTAGGAACTAAAAGCCTTATGTACCTTTTGTGTAAAATTATTGATTGAATTAAAAATAAATGAAAAAAGATATACTTAAAATTTCTTGTATTATTTCAGTAAGAAATAAGAATTAACTTGCCAAACCCTGTATTTAATGAAAAATATTTTTTATTATCTGCTCATAAATTATTATTGTATTATATTTTAGATGCAATTTTATGTAATATAAGTAAAATTAAATTAAAGTTTTAAAAAAATATAAAGTTGCAAATGTCTCATTTTTTATTCATATACAAATGTTTGGATACTAAGATATTTATTTATTTTATATATTATTGATTTTATACATTATTTCATAAATTGTGTTAATCCATAAATTATTATTTTAAAATCTCTTTTAGTACAGCACAAAATTGTTTTGACAATAATGAAATTCAGATATTAAATCTATTATATTGTTTAAAAGTTAATAATTAATAGAAAATACAGAATAAGATGCTATAATATTTTTAGCGTTGTTCAAATAATATTTTTTTAAAAATATGAAATTCAAAAATTTTTATTTTGTATAAATCTATTTATAATATAAATGAAAAAAAATAAAAAATATATATAGTGTTCTCATTAATTTTGTTTTCGGTTTTTAATCAGAAATATAGATAAGGTATTTTAACATAAATATTTCTTTCTATATTATTTACAGTTTATTTTTAAGTAATTAGTATTAAAAATTTTAAGATCAAATAAAATTTTTCTAATTTTAAGAAAATATTTCCTACAATAAAATATAAATAATTTCAGAATTACTCTTCATTTTTAAGAAACCCTTTATAATATTAATGTTATTTTTTTCATACATATTTCAATTTTTTTTTATTTCTCTGGTATATATTCTTTTTACAAAGCTTTTTTCTTCTTTCACAGCTTGTTATTTATTGCAGAATGAAATTCAAATAACTAATTAAACGAAATTCATTAGTTATTTGAATGACGAGGAACGTAAATTTATTTTTTCATTTCTGTACTGTGAATTAAACCTATATATATATAGCAAAGCATTAGGAAGGCATACAATTTACACGTCATAAAAATGTCTAATTTCATAATTAAATATTTAGCTAAAAATACAAGATTTCATTTCTATAGTAACTTATAATAATATAATATCATTTATGATAATAATCTATATTTTTCTTTATTACACATAGTTAAATTAATATTTAAATATTATGATAAAATCTTATTCATTAGAATATTTACATACAGTAAAAGAAAATATTGAAAAAATATTACATAATTCCTAAAACAAATAATTTCTTTACGTGGGAAGGAGACTTCACAAATATATTATATAAAGGTTTAAATAAAAATTAATATATTTGTTAAATAAAATCTAATTAATCTATTTAAATTTATTAAAAATGAAAATGTATTCATTTAATCTAAAAATGTTGAAGAAAAAGTAATTTTTATGTATATTTTAACTTATAAAAATATTAAATTATCATATTGTAGAAAATAAATATTTAAACACGAAAGAGATATAAAAATTTTACAGAACATTTATATAATGAATGCAATAAATGGATTTAATAAATAGCAATAAAGAAGGCAAAATTTTGATTTGGATTGCTGTAGAATAATTTCATATTCACAATAAAGAATCTATAAAAGGGATCTATTTGATGTAAATCTGTTATTTTTACATAATTACTTCAAGAAAACTTTAAAATATATAATTAGAGTATGATAAAACAACTGAAGTATATCGTAAACTTCTAAAACGAAGAAGCTTGATTTCTTATCATTTAAGAATATAATTAAGTAAGAAATAAATAAACTTTTTTCACATAATTTCCTGTGATTTACTCTTATATTATTTAGAAAATATGATTTTAGTTTGAGATTTGGTATCTTGCTATTTTATCTCTATCATTATGATTTTATTTCTTTTATCATACTTAGATGCAATCAAAATATCCTTTTGGTGGAAGATTTAATAACATACTAATAACCTGATGTACATTTCATATTATAAAATAACTGTTTAGAATTTTAAAAAACATGTTTAGTAAACTGTGAAGGAAAAATGTTGGAAAATCAAGAGAATAAATGGTTTCTACCTCACATTTTGTAAGTTTATATTTAGGTGAAATACATTTTCCTAAATTGCATAGAAAATTATTTTTTCAAAATAACCACAATATTAAATTCTGTTAATAAATTCTGAGAGATTTTGTTAACATTATTTATTAAATTTAAAAAATGAATAAGGAATTTTATTTATAACTTCGCTCATAATAATGTCAAGAACTGTAGAAAATTTTAAATTACTGAACATAGTTTACATTGTGCAATAATAAATTTCCTCAAATGTATTAAAATAAAATTCATAAATTAATGTTAATTATTGAAAAATACTTATCAATTTTTCTAAGTTAATACAAACTTAATGTTTTTTATCCATTTATTCTTGTTCCAGATTTTCCAAATGACATATATTATTTTAAATTCTCAACACTATCTAAATATTTCGAAACGTCATTCATAGTAAAGAAATATTTTTAAATAACTACAAAGGAATGTTTATAATATTTAATGTGTTGAAACAGTTATGAAAATTTAGATCTTATGTATCAAACTCTGAATTTACTTGAAGATATTGTTTTTTTTTTTTTTTTGACCGTGTAGGAAATTTTTATGTCACACACATTTAAAGTGTAGTCATCTTGAATATAATTTAGTATTTTTCAGTTTTAGAATTTTTTTAATTCATCAGCTTGATTAAAATATGTCAATAGAAATTCATTAAATTTCAAGCAAATTTACTGTAAGAAATTGTCAGATTGAATTTTTTGAAAAACTGCCCTAATAATAATTTTATTTCGCACAATATTATTTTTATTCAGAATAGATAATTCATTTAGAAAATTTATAAAAAATGTTGAGTATTAATAAAAAATTTCCTTTAAAACTATTTCCTAAATGTTTTTAAGTAATCCATTTTCCTCTATATGATATGTAATTGATATCAAACATAATATTTTCTTAATATCCCTTATATAATAATCTATTAAAGATTTTATAAAAATCCGATACTTTTATTTCTGATTTTAATCCTCAAAAGAATAGAATTAGTAATGATTTTCATATAATTTAAATATTATTCAGGAAAATATCATAAAATGAAAAAATACTTAGTTCATTCATAATAATAATATACCAAATATTGATTTTATTTCTACAAATAAATAATTACACTGCTATTTGATTTTAAATGTTCTTTCCAAATATTTCTTTTGATAAACTGTTTTGTATAGCTTTGTATGATTTTGATTCCTTATTAACACACACACACACACAATAACACACACATTAACACACATATTATATATATATATATATATATATATATATATAATATATATATATATATATATATATATACATATATATATCAAACATTGGACGTCTATTTTATTGATTGATATTTTATTGATTTTATTTGCAATGAAATAAAATCATTTAAAATTTTTCATGGATTTTTAGTATTTTAATTATGGGTTTTGTAGAGAACTCTAATAAGATACTAGCTGCATAGGCTTTCAGATACGTTGATAACTTAACAACATTTAATTTCTCAAAATTCAGAGGACTTATTTTGCAATATTTATACCCCGACGATTTAAACTTAAATTTCATAAATTATAAATACTTCAAATCTGAATTTTTCAATCATTTTTATTGAAGCCAAGGTATTTATTAATGTAAATGATAAACTAATTTACTAATTTTATAACTAAAATATTATTTAACAAGAATTTAAAGATACATCTATTAAAATTTACAAAATATAAATATTTAGTCAATTAGAATAAATACAATTTAAAATAATTTGTAAAAATATTCGGAAGAGAATTATAGACGTTTAAGAATACTCTACAAAATAATGTGTCTATAGATTTTTCACAAACAAATACTTTGCTTACAAGAATAAAGTAAGGCAATAATTAATTTAAAATTTTTCATTCAAGATTCATGAAGTGCTATAAGAAACGTAAAAAATTTACTTATTTCTTGTAATTAGTCAATTATGTTTGCTATTTTATATATTGTGCTCTTACTTGGATCAAAGAAATTTTGATGATTTTTATATTTGTATGACAATATTTGTTTGATATTCTACTTTTAATATCTTTATATGGTTTAGGAATATAATATCATAGTTTTTATGACCATCCCTTCTTATTACAGTAAAACCATATTTTTGTGTTAAAGTAATCAACAGCATCTGATGTTGATTGAATATATTGATATTTAACACCATGTGTATATCCAACTTGCTATTTATTTTGAAATTAACATTTTATTTATAAATATGGGATGTTATTTTGTTCCGTGTAACATTTACTTTTCGAAAATTTATAGATATTATAAATCAAACTGCCGTATGTTAACAGTTAGTATTTTTGAAACAACTTTCAAAATATAATTTAATTTTTAGATTTTCTATTTTTTGTCTAAGAAAATGAAAATGTTCATTTTAGAGAGAAAACACTACACATTGGAAAGATAAATATAAACTATCCTTAAAATTGTCACTGAAATACATATTAATAGCAGTATCACGTGTCTCCTCTATTCTAACGCCTACAAATATGATTCTCATCAATATATCTTGATTTTAGGGAAGAGACATATATTTATAGATAAATATCTAGAGTCTATTCTTCATCAGTAAATTTCCTGAAGACATATTTTTAGAAAATTCTATTCTTTGCATATTTACGAGCTCTAAAAATCTTATATATAACAATTTCTAAATATTTAGTATATATATGTCTGAAATTACATACGTAAATGCTCAGGCTGATATGTATTTATTTAATAATATGAACATTTTTCACTCGAACGAAAAAAATGTATTGTTTTACCGTGCTACATTTCCAAAAACAAATTAAAATAAAATTTGTAGTTAATTTCTTAGTATTATGTTTGAAAGTTATTAAGACATAAACATATGGTAAAAATAGAATTAGGGAAATATTAACTAATTTATTCTACGCAATCTTAACATTTATACAAATAGTATTCTTATTCTATTTATCCAATAGTTTTTCTTCTGGGGTTTAATTTACAACATATGGAAAGTTTAAAAGATAATTCATATCAATATGCTATTATCCGGTATTGATTTAAAATAAAAATGAAGTTTAATTTAAAATTTTGTTCATATTACCACTTAAAGCACTAAATAATGATAGTTTAAAATCATATACACGTCTTAGCATAATTATATTAAACAATATATATTTTTTGTTTAATATAATTATGCCAAGACGCGTATATGATTGTTTAAATAATGATAGTTTAATTATGATATTAGTTACACGTATATGAAAAAATAATAATAGTTTAAAATCATACGTGTCTTGGCATAATTATATTAAGCAATATTTTTTTTCAGTTTCAAGAACAGTGGAAGGGTTATATTTTCTCCTTTTCAAAATTACCATCGATTTGTAACTACGAGGGATAACAGAAAAATATGTATGACAAGCATTTCTCCTTCCATTCCACCAATGTAATGTTTTTAAAAGAAAGGTATTTTCAACTGATTCAATATTTGAGGAAAAAAATATCATTTTCTTCCTCTCAAGCATATATACTTACGTCTTTCTCCATACACTACCAATAGGAAAAACATCCGAATGTTGATGAAAGCTATCTTGAATTCAATTTTCTAAGCAATTATTAACCAAAAAAAATTTTAAAACCTAATGTGCCACTCAGTTTGCTTTGAGATGACACCTATGCATGACATTTTGTAATTCCTCCCGTACAGATATGATTTTATTCATAAGTTTCTATTATATCGATAACTATTTCACTATAAAAGAAGAATAGAGCTTAATAAATTCCTTTCCAAAAAGGAAACTAAATATAAAAACTTAAAAGTAATTGTGAAGTCACTCTTAAATTTTTATAAAAATTTATTTGATACCTTTAAGATACCAGCAATCAAAAGTATATTATTTCTCAAAAAATATTGAATTATATTAATTGATTATCAAGTGATAAACAATGCAACTAACATGGCTCAGAAAATTACACTTTATCATAAAAATACTTAGTAACATTAAAATGTAAAATTAACAAATATTCAGAAATAGCTTTCTAGACATTGAAATTGATTATAAATATGTTAGTTGGAAATATTATTTGTGTAGTGTTTGCTTGTAAGAAACTTAAAAGTTTAGATATGCATTAGTATATAGCATACACATATAGCTAAAATTGAAGTTACTTATATGCAATACTTATGTGTGAAAATAACAACTGCCATATAAAATAATATTATTTTGTTACTATGTAAATATACATTTTCACTATAATCCAAGCTGAAAAGATAAAATAAAGGATATATTTTTAATTGATTTATAATATTATACTATCAGAATAAATCGATAAATATTTAATTGTATTTTTATATTTTGAACAGAATTAAAAACTTATTCTGTGAATGATAATAATTTTCATCAATGAGGCAATATTGTTCAAAGATAGATTTGTTTGTTATGATTACTTTATTTTTATGAATCACAAGCTAATTTTAATTTTTTATTTGTCAACTTCCATGACTATCAAGGGTGTTAAATTATTGTATTTTATAAATGATGATCATGCCAATTAGCATTTACTTACTATATATATATATATATATATATATATATATATATATATATATATATATATATATATATATATATATATATATATATATATATATATATATATATGTATATATATATATATATATATATATATATATATATATATATATATATATATATATATATATATATATATATATATATATATATATATATATATATATATATATATATATATATATATATATATATATATATATATATATATATATATATATATATATATATATATATATATATATATATATATATATATATATATATATATATATATATTAAATAATGTGTTATATATATATATATATATAACACATGTTATTTTAATAAATATATCTTTTTCTGATTAATTTCTGAGAAACATCGCATTACTGTCATATTTATTTAACTATCTCCGTAGGATTGTAATGATTTTTCAGATTTTTTACACTAAATTCACATAATACTCTGATATTATTCATTGAAAAAAGTATTTAGATCAATATCTTTCGGTTTTAGTAAAGTATTCCTGAAAAAATGTTTGATATCTTCATTGGCATTAAAATGTAAAAGCATCACTATATACAAAAAATGAAGAATAAAATTTCAGTAAATAATTTCTCATTAGCATAATATTAAAGGCACAGACTCTGACATATTACAATAAATTAAAAAATAATTTATGATGCTCTTAGGTTATCTCCCTAATTTATGCAATATCACGAAAGTATAAGACACTCGAAGTTAATGCACAGAAATATTGTTTTTTGCTTTAATAAAGATAAATACTTAAAGATTTATGCTCTGAATAAAAAATAATTTTTAAAAAGCCGTAAAAGAAATCTAGACTTCATGACTGCGAATACATAAAACAAGTGTTCATTAAAATATGCCCATTAAGATTATAAAACAAAGTGGAGTAAAAATTAGAGCGCACATAAATCTCTGATATTTTTTCAATATTCTAAGTGCTTTTATTGCTTACATTTATAATTAATTCTAATTTATATGCATTTATTTTATTTAAACAATTATTAAGTGTTTGATTGTCTCTTTCAAATAAATGTGTTTTATGCTTATCGATAGCAGACGCAATGAAATGCTTCTCTTGAAATAGGATTATTGTTTCAAATCCTTCATTTCCTTGCAGAGTACATTAATCTACATTAATATATTTAAAAAAATTCGTCGTCATATGGAAAAAAATAATGAAAATTTATATAGAGTTTGTTATACGTGGTTTTCTATTTTAAAGCACAAATGACGTGTTAATGGTTTTTCTATCTCAAATAATTTATACTTTAATTTCTTTTATGAAAATGGTAAAGCTATATCTTTATATAACGTTACAAAAATATAATAAAATATATATGTTTATAAAATATAATGAAACTGAGTCACAAAGAAACATGGGTAAATGTATAAAATGATATAGAGTAGAAAGTGATAACTTTTCATGTATAAATGTAATACAATTAAATTTGGAATTTGTACGTAAATCACAAATGAAATCGATTCAAAGGTGTTGCATATAATATTAATGATATAATTGATTAATACAATGCCTTAAAAAGCAAAGTTAATTATTTCTAGTTAAAATGTTGAATTTACACGTAGATTTGGTTTAAGTCTGGACTTCATTTTATTTCAACAAATTACTTAAAATGCAATATTTTTTGTTGTAAATTACTTGCATTTTATAAACCTCATGTTTGATATATTTTATTGGAAACAAGAAATATTATTTTGTGAAGCATAAATTATTTAGTATTTTAATTAAGTTTTTAACTTTCAGTTTAAAATATATTTAAAATAGAGATATCTTGATAGTATTTAAGTTAGTATATTTCCTGATTAAAAAGAATTCTGCAGTTTGGAGAAATTATTCATTCATGACAAAACAATTCAAATTGTCTTATCCTATTTTGGAATTTCAATTCAAAGTTCTGATTATTCATTTATTATTAATTCCACTCATATTAATACAAAAAGATAATAAAATATATTTAACTGTATATCTCCTCAAAATTGGGGTAAAACTATTTTCGATTAAATAGTAAATCATAGTCTATTAATGAAATATACAAAGATTCGAAAAAGCAAAATGAAAAGAAAAATCCTTCTATTAGTTAAGTATATTGAAAAGTTATTTAAGTACTTAAACCATTCTTTACAAAAGCATTACTTAAGTACGCATACATCAAAATTGTTTCAGAATATATTAAATATTGCATTACACAACATTTTCATTCTCAATACGACTTTAACAGTTAATTAAATTATTATCATAATTATATTATTTATATAATGTCTGTATGTGTAATAATTTTAATGGCAGGTAATTTAAAATTTACGTTTCAAAACTACTCTACGGTGTAGATAAAAAACAAAAATTTGATTCCAAATATAGGCATTGAAAAAAGTAACATCATTTTAAATATTGTTACATTTTCTGATACTCAGCAGTTAAAATTGTTTGAGGTTTGTGAAGTTATTTCGTTATACCTGAAACATCTGTGAGTTAAACCAATTATGCCATCAAATTTCTTTTATAAATCAATTTCTTTAAAAATATGTTTATTAATATCATAATATTTTTATAATGGTAAATTAAGTAAAACACATATAAAAAACATTATATTTCAAATCTTCAAGCTGCCATAAACATTACAAAATGTAACTCTAAAAAAGCCCAAAAAATATTGAAATAATTCGATCTCATTCGCAAACTTTAGACGGGTGCCTTCAATATGATCCATATGTTAATCTAAGAGGTCCAAAAATTTGAGCTTTTGAATAATCTCTGACGTACAGAATTTCAATAAATTCATCGGATACTTACTGAAAGCATACAAATTTATTTATAAAAAAATCTAGTAGTGTCATTATCATAATTTAATTAAATTCTTGATTGTGAATTGCATTTAATTTTTAAAAAAAAATGTCGCTTTTTTTACACGAGGTACTAGTACCTTTGAAAGATACCTTTGACCTATGTTTATGCTTATATATATTTCTTTTTCATTTACTTAATGAATCTATAATATATTTTATAGAATTTCCTGTAAAATTTGAGTATAATAAGAATTTTATAAAATACTAAAATCTCCTTAGTTTTATTTTATATGAATTCTTCAGGACCATTCATTTGATAGCATATCTTGAAAGATTCATAAATCTTTAGTTTCCTGTTCATAATATAACCTCCATAGTTCATTTTTACTTGAGGAAACTTTGAGAGAAAATATTTGTTCCTTCATTAACTTTCAGATTTATTATTGGAGTGCATTATTTACTTGTAATGGTAATTAATGTTTCTAAAACATTAATAATTTATGATATACTTATTAGGCTACTGTCAAGCTAATGACTGTTGCAGTGAATTTTAGTAATCGGCCGAGGAAGAAAATAATGCATCTAGTTTATCAACATAGTTCCGTTAACCTTATTAATAAATTTTTTTTTCTTTTGGACTTTCTGTAATATTTTCTGTTAAACAAAACATAAATAATATTGCTGACTGACGTAGTAATTATTTGAAGCAGCAAATCGTTTTGATATATTTTTAATAATACAATTGTTTCAGCTATTTACAAACTTTAATGTATTATCTAGTTATATTTTAATATAAATCATAAAATTAATTAAAAATTTGCATCACCTTCAATATGCATTATTATTGTCAGCGTAAGGATAACATAATATATTTATTTCAAGATGAATTTTCACATTTATTTCTTATAAAGAAGCAAGATTTAGCATTTTGGTCAACACTAATCAACGCATTTTTTTTATATAATTTGTTAAATAAAATTAATTTAAACATTTTTGATAAATCGGTTAACTTAAAAATTAAAATAGCAGTATTTATAATAATAATGAAGAATTATTAAATAATATAAGTATCAGATTAATCAGTTTAATTTGAATATAACGATAGACTTCTACTTATGTCAAATTATGGAAATGATTTGGTCTACATCTGACAGCTCAATTATCAGAGCTTTATTTTTTTACACTACCCAGTTTGCTGTAGATTACTCCATTTACAAAAATGTTAATTTGGCAGAATAACATCTAGAATGCTACATAATGTACTTCGCATCAAAATAATACTTAATTATTAATTTTAATGTGCCACAGGTATGAACGAAATAAAAAGAGGAATTTGCATGAGAATAACGTAAACACATATTATCATTTATGTTATAACTTAAATGTAAAAGAAATTTATGAAATCTGCCAATCATTTTTGGCATAACAGTAGCAATATTAATATATATATATATATATATATATATATATATATATTCTGTGACACTTATTTTATATAAATTATATTAATTAGAATGTATTTTAATAACATATTAATATTTTCTAAATACATAAAGATCCAAATATTTTAATGAAATTCAAATAAAACAAAAATCATTTAAAATACATATTTCATATTTATACCATATATTTAGTTTCAAAATATTTGATATTATTTATAAAAAATTGTTATAACATTTGAATAAAAGTAAATTCTAAAATTTGCATGAAAAACATTGAGTTTGAATTTCCTTCTTTTTAAGATATATTTTATTACATATTGTTTTTCTTTAGACATAAAAATATATTCCATGTCAATTGATAATCATGTAAAAAGAAATATATATTTTCCAAAATTAAAATGCAAAACAAATAAATAATAGGTTTTGAATGTATAAGTTATGGAGGTAAAATAATGACAAAGTTTAATTTTTTATGGAGTAAAATATATGTTACAACTGACTCAGTAAAAACAGAATCTCCCAGGTAATTATCAAAAGATAAATGTATAAATGCAGATGATAATATTTTGGAAATTATATATCACTGCATGACGCCAACTTGGCATTGTTTGCGACCCAACATTGAGCAGGTAAAGAACCATATTATTTATATTGTGTGTCAATCATCAAATAGGGCGGTCTTATTATCAATGGAACCAATAAGGTCTAACTATGACGGGCCACTGATAGCCAAGACATGTTGCAAACAGATGCCCGACCGATAGACAGAATATTTGCCATTTCAGGTATTCCACTTTAGTAATTTAAAGTGTCAACTGCAAATTTTTTAATTAATCTCACACCTCAACAATAATCAATTTTATTTGAAAATGCATAACTAAATGATATAACCTCAAATACATAATTCAAAGAATTAATTGAATTCAAATTAAAAATTAATGAAAGATGAATTTCTTAACATTTATAGCAAAAATAGCGTTTAATATAACACATTTAATGAGTTTTTCGAAGAAATCACATTATTTTTATTAAATTTTTAATGATTACTTTTTCTGGAAAATGTACTTTTATAATGCTTAAATCAATAAAACATTCCTAGAAACTTGAAACTATGTAATAGTAAAAACTAAAGAAATATCGTTTTACCAAAAGATATTAGAACTAAAATTGAAACAAATGAACAAACATTTTTATTTTGAAACATATTTTCTTTGACAATTTAAGAAAAAAAATATATATAGTTCCCTCAGTAAGAATTTCTTACATCTAACAACATTTTTACTATGATGTAATTACGAAAGGGAACAAAAAGTTTAAGTTTATATAAAATAAAGAAAGGTCTTGAAATACATTCTATTTCTAATTAACTCAGGTAATAAAAAATAAAACCACAAGTAAAAAGTTATTTTTGAAATATTTCTCTTTATATGCATTTCACGTAAATCCATGAAGCATATACACATTAGATTAGATTATTGATTTTTCCATTATACTCTCAAATATTTTTTTAAAACTTAAATCTAGAAAATCTGAAATATGAAACTCTAGTGATTTCACTTTCAGGATTTCATAAAGAACTAGTCAAAAAAGAGAAACAGAATTGTTCATTTACTATGGGAAACGTTACATCTGCTTCTACTTTTTGGATGCTACCACGCAATTATGAATCGTGCTTAAAGTATGGAAAAATTATTCAGCAATTTGTTTTCTTCTTTTTCTTTTTACATAATATTTCCCACGCAGTACTTAAAAGGAAATGCAAATGATCCGAAACAGGTGTTGAAGTTTGTTTAAGTTCCATCAAAGCGAAGTGGAGAAGATTTAAATACGATATAATTACAATTAAATATTAAATATCTTTATTTTATATATTGAATGTAAACATTCTTGATTAAATGAAAATTAATTCAATGTATGTAAAAATAAATCCGCAGAAATTAAATAATTTATGATATAAATATTGAATTAAATTACTTTGATTAAATTCAAAGTAAAATTACATTAGTACTGTTCAATATATATGATAACTGAAGTTTTAGAAAGATATTTAAATTTATATGCTGTTAAAAATATTAAAATATCATCGTTTCTTTGTCGTTAAAATGCAACTCCCTTATTTTAAATAAATTATGTACATTTTGTTGAATAAATGATATAATTTTCCTACATTGTTGCATAGATTTCTTTATTGAAACGTGGAATGATTTTATAATTCCGTGTTTTTATAAAACATTTCTGTAGAAACAATCTTACTGTGGCCAGTATATAAATTAAAATACTTTACTAAAATCATTATTATGGCTTTTCTCTTAACAGTTTCTGAGAAATCGTTTACTAATATGAAATTAAGAAATACAAATCAAAAATTCGGTACAAATAAACTGAAAATATTTTAAGTATATTTTATTTTTATTAATGTATGTAGAAAAAAATGTTTCTTCTAATTGTTAGTTTACTAGGTTGGTGTACATGATTCATAAAAGAAATTTGTAAAAAAGAAACTGTTGAAGACTAAACTTTTTATTAACTTTATATTTTATAACATTTTATACATTAATGCGATTTTCGAAATCATTTTTTTTTGCAGTGAAAGAGATGACTAAGAGATTATATCTAAACATCATAATTATTTGCAAATGATAGATTACTAAATATTATTTTGACAAACATAATAAATTTCATTAAGTTTACTTACAAGTTTAAGATTTGAATAAATCTTCACTAAGCATCATGTATTAAAGAAAAAAAAACGACTAAAAATTTCAAATTGGAAATGATGAAAGGAAATGTAGAAAACCTAAACTAAATTAAAAAGTTGTAAAGAATATTTATAATGGAAGTCTTCTTACTATAAAATTACATATATCAGAAATGTAATAATACTCAATTACCATTTTCCATATTTAAACAGTTTATATGTAATTTATATAAATTTTGCTACAATATATTTCCCATCATATATAAAGAATATGAAATATTAGTTTATATACGTTCTTTAGATAATTTTAGAGATTGAATTCAGATTATTTAGATTATTTTCTAGTTCATATATTCAAACAATCAATAATTCACATAAAAATTTATGCGTATAGCAAGATTTAGAGTTTTACCATGTAATGCTGAGAATCTATTAACCGAACGTAGTTCATTTCGTAAATATTCTTCGACAATAAAACACTTTTATGAATTTCTCATTAAAAGATATTTTCTTCATGCCGATTGACATTTGTTTCCGAAATGTTTATTGGATGTGGAAAAAATGATTGATTTTTTTCTCTTTCGTATCACTCAAGGAATAATGGAGAAAGAAAAATTGCTGCTAGTAGGGAAGCAAATAATAAATTTCCATTGCTATTATTTTAAGTATAGTTCATTTTCACAATAAGAATATTTAAAATTAACTTTTCTCATGTATTAACATTTATTAATCTTATGTGTGTAATAAATCTTTTCAGAAATATTCGAAATAATTTATTGCTATTATCTATGTAGTCAGAAAGGGATAAAAGAACAGAGATAAATACTCTGTACATAGAAAACAAAAAATAAAACTTAGTGTTTTTTATATTCAATTAAACCTGAATATGTCATCAATATAAATTGATTATTACGCAAAACGAAATTTTTCGTATGAATTGAAATTTAATAGGTAATTTTGTAACTAAAATGTTTAGATCTGATTTGTTGTGTGTACCTCATGTGAAAAGATGTTAAATTTTCAATTAGACTGAAAATTTGCAGATGTCATAAATGCATTGAAATATTCAATTATATCATACATAATATAATTTTTATTTTCAAAATTATTTTTAAAAAATTTTACGTTTCTCTACAGCAATTTTATTTTAATACATAAATACGTTCTTAATTAATTAAGAAAGTTTCATAATATTATTTTTGTCTTATTTTTATTTCAATTTAAATAATTTCAGATTTGATTGAAAATTGTAATTAATTATTTTTTTTTTGGTTTATTTCAACATTCAGTTTATTTTTATTTATTTTTTCAATATTAAATCAAACTAAAAATAAAAACAATCAAGTTCTTATTATGGCGGAAATTATAATTTTGTTAAAAGTGAAAATATCTGTCGAATATCCATTTTGATGCAAGAAATTTCATTAATTTCTTTAGTGTTTGCTTGAAAAACCATAGCAGAGACATATATATTAAATTACTAAAATAGTTCAAATGAAAACATCGGTTTTAGAGCTTTTACCTATTAATTTACGAAGATTTTTTTCTAAAAAAAATAAAATTTAATTATGTTGGAAAATTATAAAAATTTTGATAATTTATCTTCGTTAAAAATATTTCTATTGTTTTCTATATTATCAAAATAATTCAAATAATTTCTGCCTAGAATTTACAACTGAAATAATAATAATAATTACAAAATTCTAAGCAATCAATAAATTATATTGTTAATTTTTATTCAAATGTTTCTTCTTTTCCTTCAATTTGATTTAAATTTTAAAATAAGTAGGATAGTTTCGCTTATTTTAATAATGCATTATGCACTATTAAAATAAGCGAAAATAATCTAAAATTCCTCATTATATAGAAACCAATTAAGTTTATACCAGAACATCAATTTGCATACTTAAACCTTTAAATATATACAGTTTATTGTTTATTTCATACATTTATTACTTACACTGTTGCAAGGAACCTAAGATCATTATCATGGAGTTCAATGAATATAAGCATTGGCTTATATATGTTTTTTGCTAGTATAATATTAAGTTTCACTAATAATGTTTTAACTAAAAGATTACTTTTAAATTACCTAACTGCATTCTTTTTCTTCTTTCTATGAATAAGATTAAATTAATAAAAGTTGACTGAATTACTTCTAGTACCATTTGTGCAGCTCATAATTTTTATATTAAGAGGAAAATATCAATATATTGATGACTTCTTAAAAAATGTTTAAAATGACTTTTATAAACATCAATGTAAACTGTATTTTAGATATTCCATGTTTGAAATAATTCCTTTGGAATGCATAAAAAATGTATAAATATTTTATCACACTTTCCGTTGAAAAATGATGAAAAGATTTTGTGTAATACTACGTATATCAATTTCCTTCCCTTTTTCATCTCATAAAAATAGAATACTATATTAAATGATTAATCGATGCTTGCAAAGTACTTTATTTATGAAGTTTCAGAATGTCAATAAATAGATTTTCAAATAGTATTTTTCATTATATTTCTTACATTTCTTATACTTGTGTTTGGTGTAAATCTCCGACTAAATCTCTTAAGTGACTTGGACGAAAATTGTTCTTTTTTTATTGGAATGCGACCGAAGAAGAGGCTTAACCTCCTCCTTTCACTCTCTATTTGAGCGTACATTTTCCCCTTTCCGAGTTAAAATAATAAGAAATTGGTATTGTGATGTATTGCACCAGACGAATTTCATTCTAGTCCAGATGTGAGGGACAAATCTTTTTGCAGTACATTCAATCATTAAGAATCCGAAGATAAAATTTTATTTATTACTTTGAGAAAAAGCCATTCATTTTTAAATGCGTGTGTTACGGATTTCTTGTAAATGCCGATTAATGTACGATTCGTTATCAATAAACTATTAGATTCAGAAAGTGGATAAAAGTAGATTTTATTTTAAATCATATTCGATAATATTTCGGTATAAAATAGGTAGATTGTTATAAAATATAATATATCATGTACCACCAGAGAGGATTATCTAGGAATTCAGTTAATGCAAAATAGAGTGTACTTTAAATTGAGCTCTGATTTTTTTCCATAGATGTATTTTCAGTAAATTAAGGGTCTTTATGAATACAAAAATAAGGTTATTTTAAATTATTTGTTAGAATATTTCACGTATTTTCTTATACCTTATCAAATGATGTTTTTGAAATATTTTGCAAAGATATATGCTAAATTTATAAAAATAAAGCTGAAAAAGAATTTTGAAAATCTTATATTCAATTAAATACTTTATATTAATCTGATATATATATACTTCATTGAACTATGGTATTTAATCATTAATAATTATTCACAGATCATTCACTTTATTAAGAAAAACTTGTATTATTATTTTCATAATATGTATTATAAGAATCCTTTCAGTTTAATATGAAGGTAAATTGTGTGCTAAAATATGTGTGCATGCGTTATTAATATGAATACATTAAAGCAGAGTAGTCAAAAATTTAATTATAATAAAAGCAAAATTAAATAATAAACTATATTAATTACATTTTTGTATATTATTAGGAATTATCTTTAATATATCCTCAATTTTATTCATTTGAACGTTAAAACGAATCAAAATATCGTTATTGAATGCATTATTTGTAGTTATTCACACTTCTACTTTAAATTTTAAAAATCTTTAAAGAAACTTATAATATTTCCTTGAATGAGATAATTTAGATTACATATATTTTTCAATATAATTAAATTTAATGTATATTTTGCCTATTTTTAAAACAATAAAACAGTTGAATCATTTTATTTTTAAAACATACTGAAAGGAAATTTACAGAAGGAACTTACGACTTCCATCCGTTTTAGCTGTCATTACATCACTTCCGTTTCCTCTTCCAGCGCTGTTAAAAGCAACTAAATAAAAAGAATATGTTGTCCCACACTGTAGATCATGGAGAGTGTAAGATACCCTGTCGCCCGTCAAATGTGCTTCCTGCCAATGATTTCCTTCCATCTTGTAATGCAATATATAGCCTGTAAAAATGTATTTACTTTACAAATGCATAATTCTTTGTAGTGTATTAGGCTTAATCATATTATAATAATACATTTCAAAAGTTTACTCAAATATTAAAATAATTTGATATTGTTTTTATTTTCCACATCATTTAACTAATAATGTTTATATACTTAGAAAAATTATTTTAAGGATAAAATATATAGTGTAAATTTACTCAGCTTTTAAGTATTTTAATATATATTAAAATAAGTAATAGTTAAAGTATTCAATTTTCTACAGATTTAATAATACTCATTGAAAATTCTTTTCATTTTAACAGAATATCAGGTAATTTTGTGATAAAATTTAAATTTACTATTATTAAATAGCAATATATAATTATATATATATATATATATATGTAATAGCAAAATAATATATTTAATATTTTTATAAATACATATATTTACAATCAAATCAGAAATATATAAATAAAATAAAGAAGATAAAATAAATAGCTTTTACAAAACTGCTAAAAATTCGCTTTTTTTAAATTGCATAAATATAGCAATTATTTCCTGTCCTGAGTCCAAACAAAACACTTATTTCAAGAAATATATATATATATATAATATATATATATATATATATATATATATATATATATATATATATATATATATATATATATATATTATTTATGAGTTATTTATGAGAAATGATATTAGAGGGAAATAAAAAATCTCTAAATTTTAAATTCAGTTTAACCAGCCAATATATTTTAAGAATTATTTATGGTCTTATATACTTATAAATTATAAAACTTAAAATATAACAAAAATATTTTTTTAAGATTTCTTTTTAAAAAATTTATAAATTTCTATTATAAAATTTAACTAATTCAATAAAAATATATAGTACATGGCAATGATTCTTTATTGTATATTGGAAGATTAACAATTAATATTAGATTATGAAACACCTGCAGATGAAGACACCAGTACAGTTTAAAAGAGCGATAATATGGAAACATTAGATATTCATGGTTATACAGAAATTAAATTAATCTATAAAACCACTTTGATTTATCTAGCATACCTGATATCGGTGCATTTGGATGATTTCTTGGCTCCCATGACAGTTTAAGTGTTTTTGCAGTAGCAAAGTATGTTCTCATAATCGGACTACTTGGTCGATCTAAAATTAAAAAGCACACATTTATATATATATACATATATATATATATATATATATATATATATATATATATTAAAGACAAAATGCGATGGATAATTACAAAGATTAAAGTAATCGATGTCGAAATAAATCATATCTCTTTTAAATCAAGAAAATAGGTGAATTTCGTGAGAGAATTTTCGTTTCATTCAACTAATATTTTAATGAAGTTAATTTAACAATACAATAAATACATTCCAAGCTTTGTCTTTGTTTAGTATCTTAAAATAAGAACATTTGAAATGAAACTTCATTATCATTAGTGTTAGTTAAAATTAATTTTCATTGAGCGATTGTTGAACACATCGCTTTGAAAACAAAACAAATTTGTGAGCAGAATGTATTATTGGTGCGGACGCAAATCTTTGGATAAATCAAGGCAATGCAAATTAACAAAACTGCAATTGCATTGTATAGAATATACTTGTAAATAAATCATGTAAAAAAAGTATAAGTATGTGAGATATTACAGATATTACGAATGATTTATTGTATCTTGATATTAGCTGAATAGAGATAAGAGTGGTAAGTATAAATATATCCCTAATGAACTTTAGTTTTGTTGAATAAATTTATGAGTTGAGTTCCGTTATTTTCAAAGCTGTATCATTATTTTATAACACTGGGACATATAGGTAAAAGTATGATTTACTGAGAGTCAAATCTATTAATAATATGTTTACAAACAACAGTTTAAATGTCATAAACTTTTTCAATGATTACTTTTGTTTAATCAGCAACAATTTAGAATTTTATACTTTAAGCATTTTTATGAGCTTCAAGAAAGATTATGCGAAACCGTTACTGAATACTACCAATTTCTATCACAATGTATAGGAAATTTTACTGCTGAAATTGTTATTAGTTATTGAAGCTTTCGTATTATGAATGCTGTAAGTTTGTCTTTCTTTTTCTATTGTGCTATAAAGTTTATAACGATAATTTGCATTTTTAATGATTGTAGATTATTTTCTAAAATTATAATCTTGCAGAGTGTTTTTGAGAAATAAGAGTATTTTATATGTGTGTTCCAATTAGCAAGACATTTAAAATATGAATTTGTTGACCTGGAAGCATTAACTGCATATTCTTCAAATTTTGCTTCATAGAAAATATTCGGTTTATACAAATATGAATTTAATGTATTACTAAAACGCGCGCGCGATGAACCTTTCCAGACTATTAGTAACAGTAGCCAGCAGCAAAGTTAAAAACAAAAAATAGCATCCAGAAATAACTATCAATAGTTTAAAATCATATTATGTAACGAAATTCAAACGTATATTAATTTCTCAAAATATAATAGTTTTGTTTACTCCTTTCGGTCATCCTTTCCAAAAGAATAGACTGCTTTTTTATGTCTATTTTCAGTTAATGCGAATAAGATTCTTATTTATTTTATTCAATGTTGTTTTAAATTTATCTGTTGATAAATCTTGCTTAAGGGTTACTATTAGTGCTAACCAAATAAAGACAAATTCATTTAAGTAAGTTTTTACCAAAATGAAAGTCAAAGAAATTGCAAGTATATACAAGATCCAAATAAAAATGTTACTGTGTTAAACAGGATAAGATGTGAACTAATTAAATGTGATAAGGTGAGAGCGAAATAAGTGCGAGATTTAATTATTATTTCTGCATTTATAACTATTGCAATTATAGTTTTCGCATTTATATGCTTACATTTTTATGTATTCATATTGTACTTTTAGCAAATTTGGAACTGTTTTTTACAAAGTCCAGTATAGGTATTTTCATTCTAATTCAACAGGTACATATAATTCACTTTTCCAAATGACTGCTGACATGATAATCAGACTCCAAGTGGCAAATGTGGCATAATATAAGGCATTCTGTTTACCATTAGCAGGTTCGTAAATGGACAAAACTGGTGACACGTTTTTAATTTGACAATCTTTCAGACAATTTTTGATCATCGGAAAAAATAATCCAAATATGAAGACGATTGGATTAAATCAAGCCTCTTTTGATTACGTATTGACCTATGCAAGTACAGTTAGAAATGAACTTTTTAAATTTTCTCATTTTGTTAGTGATCTTTGAAGGTTTATGGGCTCATAGTTTCTTGCAAGCATTTATCACGATGAATGAGACAACAACGAAATGTATATTTATGCGTATAGTAAATTTCTTTTACGTAATAATTTTAGTATTAACGCTTCAGAAGTTTGACTTCAATTTGTTCAAATTTTGCCAATTATAAAATAAAAAATCTTAAAGTTCCACTTATAATGCATCTCTATTCAATTAATGTGATAGAAGGTTGAAACATTAATCAAGTTAAAAATATCTTGACTGAAGCAAAAAAAAAAAAAAAATAACAATTAAAACATTTGGCATGATAACTAAAATTTTTGTTTCAGATAAAACTAAAAGAGATGATGAAAATGTTTCACTAAATATAAGTGATTAATTAGAACATAATGTATAATATCAAAACTATATCTTTGATAAACAATAAACACAAATTGAAACCATTTGGCATGAGTTGTGTAATTATCTGGTTATGAAAACTCAATGTAATAAAGAGGGAAATATGATATAATAATTTCAAAAACATCTAATTTTTGGTATTTTAACATAAGAAACATTATTACAAGTGAAAATATTTATTCATTTTTGAATGTCACAGTCACAACCCTTCATTCAAACTTGTAAATTCAGTTTTTAGATGTGTTGTAACCTCTTGCATGCAACACACTGAATTTTATTAATAAAATAAGAAAATTTATTCTCAATACTTTGTCTTACTATTCATCGATTCGCGTGTATACATATACATATATATATATATATATATATATATATATATATATATATATATATATATATATATATATATATATATATATATATATATATATATATATATATATATATATATATATATATATATATATGTATGTATATATATATATATATATATATATATATATATATATATATATATATATATATATATATATATATATATATATATATATATATATATATATATATATATATATATATATATATATATATATATATATATATATATATATATATATATATATATATATATATATATATATATATATATATATATATATATATATGTATATATATATATATATATATATATATATATATATATATATATATATATATATATATATATATATATATATATATATATATATATATATATATATATACATATATATATATATATATATATATATATATATATATATATATATATATATACATACATATATATATATATATATATATATATATATATATATTTATATATATATATATATAATTAGATAAATATATGAAGATTTATAAATAAACTTTCTTTGACACTTCAAACAATATATTTGAAATCATCTCTCACTCAAAAAATGTATTAACGTATTTTTCATTTCAAGCAATAATTCGTATTATACCTCAAATACCTTCTACTTACTTAACATATCGCAGATAACGCTAACTTAACTCCTCGTATAGAATCCAATATATTTTATTAATATTAGCGTGAATATCATAAAAAATGAGTCTTCATAAAGAGAAAATACAGATATCATAGTCCCCGATAAGCGTTAGTAGAATTCGTCTTGCTAAAATTATGTAATAATGATGTGATGTTTTGTGATGTATCTAAATAAATATAATGGATATCCTTGGAAGGTGTATTATAAACAGCTATAGGAAGCGATCTTACTTCCGGCAAAGAAAATGAAAGGGCTATTGTAACAGATGGTCTTATTGAATAATGCAGAGGTGTTTCGACAATGCAATACTCATCTTCTGGTAACATTTTCTATTATGTTGTATAAAGATAGTGGAAAGTGATCATAAAGCAGAAAATCAGCCATAAATTACTACCGTACTTTTACAAGCTTGCCAGTTTCATAGATTTTCTTCTATTGTTATATTTATATATTTAACATATTGAACTCACCCTTTTCTATTTTGATTGTAATCTGGATTTTATGAGTAATATTAATTATATTTGTTCATTATTGTATAAATGATTACTCTGCAATGTATAAGCTAATTTATTTCAATATAATTGCATTTTTTGTTTTAAAGTAAAAGGATGTCCGTATGTTAAATAATATAAAAATGTGTTGCTCTATTTCTATGCAAATGTGACCTCCCACATTGTCACTGTGAATAACTGCTAATTTTTCAAACTATTTACTTTATTGAAAACATTTAATTCATGTCATAAATAAATGTTTTCAAACTATTTACTTTATTGAAAACATTTAATTCATGTCATAAATAAATGTTTTAAAAAATATGTCATAATATTATTAATAAAGAATATTTCACAGAGATAGAGATAGAAAGAATTCTAAGTTATTAAATATTTTAAATTTATTTTAAATTTTAATTAAAGTATATCAAAAGAATTTAGGGAAGTGTCAAATTCAATTATTGGCTCATTTATCATAAAAAGCCAATTAGCAATAAATATATTGGAAGAGATTTGAAAATCTCAATATGGCTCAATATAAAATTGCATAAGTTCTATATATTTGTACAAACTCCATATTTTAATTATACAAACAATGTATGGAGGTCCTATTTATAAACTAATTACAGAATTAAGTGAATATTAGAATTTAATGACTTATGTTTAGGTCATTTATTAGAAACATATGAGTTAAATTTTATTTAATAATATGAATTAAGTAATATGTCTTTATATGAAATATTTGTGTAAAATTTCTCAATTTAATATATTTAAATCACTTATCCATGATGTTTTGAAATTTCTGGAATGAATCTACATTCAGTTTTTCTTTCCAAATCAAAAGTGATCTCTGTAACCTAACGTATGTATAGTACTGAAAAAATATCGATTAATATCAGGGAATTTAAATTAATGCATTAGTTATTAATGTATAAGTTTTTATGGATTTGTTTATTTGTTAATGTTTTTCATAATATAATTTGCAAATTTAACCTTTCTAAGATTTAAACTCAGTGTTCATTGTATACCTTGAAAATACGTTGAAGTTATCTTTAAAAAAATAAAATAAAATAAAATAAATTTAAAATAAAATTTAATGAAAAATGTATTCTTTTTACACTTATTAATTAATATCAGACAAAAGATATAAGAAAATTCCTTTGATTTACTAATAAGAAATGTTTTTTTTATCTTACCGAATTCCAAAGTGCGAACAAATGCTTCTTCTGAAGGTGGCCCAGCGCCTCTACTGTTGTATGCTTGAACAACAATGCTGTATTCAGTAAAACGATTTAAATCATTGATTTCAAAATGTTGAAAAAATCCATTTCTAAATTCAACTGGTTTAAAAGTATATGGTTCCGGACTTCTCCTTATTTTATATCCCACGTAAAACCCATCAATACTTTTAGCATCTTCAGCAGGTATCTAAAATGATTAAAAAATTTTAAATCATTTTTAACATCCACAAAGGAATTTATTTCTTGCAATTTGAAATGAGATGAAAATAGTTCAAATATTTTATAATATATTTCTCCTCGGTAATATACTATGTATTCTAGTTTCGGACATTTCATACAAAATTTATCATTAATAAATTAAAATTTATAATAGTTACCCTCACAATATATTCTCATCTAACAAACAAAAAATGCGTCAGTTTCTACAATTTAAAAAAAATATCATAAGTGAATATTTGAATGGAACTTTTTATTGAATACGTATTAAATTTGAAAAAAAAAAATCATTTATTTTTTTTCATTCTCCTTAAAGAATATATTTCATTTACATACATTTTAAAAGCATGATGATTAATAAAAGAAAAAGAAAAAATTCACCAAATATAATTGTGTTATTTTTTTAAATTTATAAAAGTCAATTTACTCAAAGTGTTCATTTATATTTAAAAATTTCCCAGATAAAATTTGATATTAAATAAAGATCTTTATTTTTTAGTTTTAATGAGTAATTTTTATCAAAGAATATGTTATAAGTTCTTTAAATTTATAAAAAGAGAAATACTGCAGTAAAATGGTAAAAAAAATCTTCTCATTATTTTATAATAATGCATTTCTTTTGCATACGTGGTTTAGAAAGTTTTATTTTTTTAAATCACTTTCTGTAAGAAAAGTAAAAAAAAAATACTCTCGACCTGAATACTTAAGTATTTTAATCTGTATTCTTAACTTGACTTGTTTTCCATCAAGAAAAAATAAGAAAAATTAACATGGCATGAAAAAGTTTCTTTTCTGTATAAATCTCTCGCTGTACATTTCTCCCTCATTGTTGTTAATCTTATGAAAATTTAATTTTGAAGATTATTTTCTATGCTAACTGGAGTTATAACTTAGCAATATCATTTTTTGTAATACTATGTTGTTGACCCAAAAACTTTTAGTTTTAATTAAAGTTCAGAAATTTACTTTACATTATTTACTTTAATATTAGAAAAGAATAATTTTGGTATTGTTCAATGTATGTGTTGGGACAGTAATTGTTATAAAAATGTTATTCATAGAACATAAACCCATTTTTGTTGGAAATGGTATATTTTATTACATTTTTGCAATATTGTTATGCAATGCAATGTTAAACACTTATGCAGCTTCTTTTTATTTCCTATTCATGTATAATATTCTGCGTATTAATATATACAATCATAAATATCACTTACATCCATACATGTATATTTATGTTAAATGTGCTTGCGATGTTTCCAGGTTGTTAATTTATGTATACAGCTGTAGAATAAGTAAAAAAAATAATTGTTACATTCAGCAAAAAATAATTACTTGTAGTATGATGTGCATCATCTCTAAGAGATTATTTTTACTGGTCGCCAATAATCCTCAACGCACAAAATCTACAAACATCATTGGTAAAAAAATATATTTCGCGTAGAGTTCTAGGCTGATGATTTGGAATATTTTATGAGTGTTTGTAATTTACTTCCAAGTCAAGAACATACATGAAGATCTTTAATGTATTTTATTCTGGATACGGTACCTTCTCATACTGAAAATGTTGATTTATAATATTCCCTGTACCTGCAAAATAATACTGAAGAATTTTCACACTGGATCCGTTGCTGTACAAAGAATTATATTTGGAGTCATTATTATATGTCAAAATATAATTTGCTTTTTTCACCTATCAAAGAAAGCTTAACTAATGCTGATTCCGATTACGATTGAATTACGATCTTTAACAAGGTATAGTTGACAGTTTATGAGTTCTAAATAAGAATGAAAATGAGTTAATAGCTTTTAATTTTCAAATGCCGCATAACAACATAAGATTTCCTGGATATCTACAATAATATGACTTAAGTTCATGATATTGCAAATGAAAAAAAAATAATAAAATATTATAAAAATTAAAAAAAAATAAAAATGACTACTAAAATCTGGATTCTAAATCGCAATACTTGCAATCTATCAAAAATAAAATCTTAAAAAAAGGTTAACAATTACCATATTCTCATTTAAAGAGCCATCATGAATCATGTTTTTGCGACACATTTCTTTACCATTTTATTAATGTAATCATGCAAACATGATGTTTCGCACATTTCATATTGAAGGTAAATTCTGTATGCATCTAAATTCCCATTAGAATTTATTGTCATCTTGTTTCTGAAAAAAATAGTTTTTAAAACTACCTATAACAATGGTACATATATGTGACGGAAGAGGTCAAACTAAAAAGTTATCTGGTACGAAGATGTATCAACCGGGAAAAAATAGCAATAAGGCTATAATGTGAACGTGAAAGTTGAGCAGAAAGGAATATGGAGAGTTATAATAGTGTCATTTTTGTAGCTTATAGAACTGCAGTGGATGGAGTCACAAGATGAAACAGGTTTAGGTAAGAGTAAATTGCGTTATAATAAATGATCCTCCAGTTCTTTTCAAATGTTTTACACCGGTCATATTTTCAAATACTATAAGGGTATTTGATACGTAAAGGAAATACAGATACGTAAAGGAAATAAAATCATACCCTTAATGTTTTCGTTTGGTAAGAATTCAGAAGAGATTGATGGCCAGGGAACATTTATACGATCGACAAAGCACGATAAATGATAGGACCAGTGTGCGTTATTGGGCTGCACAGCTTGTATTATCAAGTTGATAAAAGATACTTGACAACCATTGGATATAAAGTTGAGTCAGCAGGTACGTGTAACATGAAATTATACACAATTACATTCCAGATACTAAATAACTTATTTCTGAAAGGTGGCGAATTTAAATATGAATGCTGCACTGGGCATATCTCAACTTTGTTCCGTTTATATACGATGATTATCATTTAAAAAATATAATCTTGACACTTCTGCGGACACGACACTGTAGGACTAATATATTCATCCAGTCCTATCCTGGAATCACTGCATTCCTCGAGGTTAATACTAAGGAAACAATGACAATTATTTAAACAGATACAAAGTGTGTAGATCACTAAAAATAAATGCAATGGGTATTTCTCTAGTGAATATGGGAATACTTAGGTTGTCTCAAACATGCTTTAGAATGAAAGTTGTAATTAATTAAGTGGTTACCACTCTTGTCGGTTGATGTGTTTATATATACTTGCTGATCTGCCTATAGACGTATCTTTAGCTTCACTTTCAATTCACAAATTTGCAACATTCCCTTATTTCAAGCCTTTTTTATTTCCTTGTTTAAATACATATCATTTAAATATTTATGAGAGCTGAGACTACAAAATGTATAAGGGATTATTATAAACTCTAAACTAATACTTGATTTTAGATATATGAAAGTCAGTACATGTTTTTTAATTCATGAAATATACTACAGGTAAAAATAACTAATATTAAAATTATTTAAAAGCAAATTAAATAAATAGTGAGATTATTAGCTGCAGCTCAAAGCAATTTTCATTTTAATAAAAAAATGTGTAAAAATTCTTCGATTATAATGTGTTATTTTTCAACAGAACACTGATTACTTGTCCTTTCTAAACATTTGAAAATTAGTTTCAATTCAATCAGAAACATTTAAGATTTAATCACTTTTTACTAGATAATTTTAATGGTTAAGAATTATAAAGATATTTTAAATTGATTGTGACTCATAGTTGTAAGGAGATGGTTGTCTTTAATAAATTCTTAACAATTTTTCTGGATTTTCGATCCAAAGTTTACATTTTTCGAGGGATTGAAATAAATCTTAAAATATCTAGTAAAATGTTTGAAAAAACCATTCCTGGTATGTACTTATTTAATTCGATATTTCTTTATTAGAACATATCTCGATAAAATTTCAATTTGTTCAACTAATTTATTCTCCGATTTTTGTAAGTGTTCAGAATAATGTTAGTACTAACTATTATATAGAATATCCAGCAACACAAAAAATAATTCTCATTTATAAGAAAGATGACGAAAATTCATAATTTTGATTAAAATAATGCTTGTATTTGACAAAACAAACAATTTAGAAAAAATATTAATTAAAATTTGCATCATTGTTCTATAGTGCCAGTACATTGTTCTATAGTGCCAGTACATTGTTCTATAGTGCCAGTACATTGTTCTATAGTGCCAGTACATTGTTCTATAGTGCCAGTACATTGTTCTATAGTGCCAGTACATTGTTCTATAGTGCCAGTACATTGTTCTATAGTGCCTATTTGAAAGAGTTGAATACAGTAGTGTTTCAACTCTTACAAATAGGATTAGGTAAGGTATTCATTGCAGTATAAGAAAAGACATTCGGAAAAGCAACATATGAAATCTTTTGAAACAGAAAAATTCGTGTATATTGTTGATAAACATTCGTAAAAATAATTTTATTTATTTCACTGAAAGAATTATGAAAAAAACTCCGTTATTTATAATTTGATTTTTATCAAAATATTCATAATCAATTGTATCATTAGAAACAAAATGCATTGGATTGATAGTGTATCATTCAGTACCAATACAGACCCATGGATCCAAGGGCTACAATGACCATTGCTATTTTCGTAACCTTGGGTCTAGGGGTGCAAACCACAAGTCATGGTTAGGTAAACCGAATGCGAAATTCCCAATATTTAGTTCACAAGCGTACTTGGTACTCAGTATTATACAAGCATTCTGAGCAGTGAAGAATATAAGCAATCTAAGAATGCTACTAAAGCCTTCATGTGAAAAAAAATATTATAAAACATTTATTAGTTTAAAAATATCTAAACCTATCAGGAATACAAAAGCGGAAATCATCTTTTAATAAGTCAGCTATATTACATTTAAATGAAGATTTTAGGGTGTCTAAAGCAAATAGTGAAGTGGTTACAGCACTGCAGAATATTATGGAGAGAATATTTATTCTAACTCTAGCTGAATCACAGGGGAAAAATATTGCTAAAAATTTAATTTACTTACACAATTTTCCAGTATAATTATACTAATTTAAACATGTTCCATGAATTTCTGAACAGTTTCAAAATGCCTTTTCGGAGATAAGTAAATTAAAATATCTGCCCGGAATAGGGTGAAGGTTTAGTATGAATATCACATCTTTTATTTCGTGAGCCTTTTTAATTTCGAAGTTAGAGCATAAATAAACATTTTGGTTAAAGGTAATATAATTTTAATCATTACATTTTTACTTTAAGACTGTGTAAAAATTGCATTTAACCTATACAAAATTCCTCTAAGGGTACTAATATCCCTTAAAATAAGCTAGTTATATTGGAATAATTTATAAAAATAAATTGGATAGTAATTTATTAATAAAATCGTTTCCTCTTTGTATATTATTTCAAAAACTGAGGAAATAATGGGTTTTCTGAACATTCCTCCTTTCCAAGCAGTAACATTTTCCTCTGTCTATATTATTAAAAATATATTCAGGTTATTTCATATTTTTTTATATTATGAAATCTCCATCTCTTCATTTTATATCTTAAAACTAATCAGTTTTGTTTTAATAGCCAATGCGTTTCTATATTTATATCTCCTTACAGCTCACTAATATGGTTTGGTATTCTTAATTCTGCACGCATTAAATTTAAAACATAAAAGAATGTATATGCTTTTGAGTACTTAATATATTAATATATATTCAATTTCTAAGTTACGATAGCATGAAATAAACTCATTGGAAAGTATGTGAATTTTATGCAAGGTAAAAGTAAATGAGAGAAAATATACGCATCGGTAGAATTTGTTAAAAGAAAATGCTTACATATTTAGCGAGTTATACGAATACCATCATTAATTTCAATGCAAATGTTTTTTAGTTTACTTTATTTTGTAACGTAGCCTATACAATTAATTTAAATATTGGCTACATTTTCATAGATGCAAATTATGGAGAAATTATCTGTTTATTATAGTAAGGTAATTAATTGATCAAATTATTTAATTGAAAGTATAATATGATATGAGTAATCTCCTTTTTTCATTCTCTTATTTATTTCAATTTCCATTTTTATTTTAAAATAAAACCACTGTCCCGTATTCAAGGATTATTGGAATATTGAGGTGGAACGAGTGTAGTTTTCAATGGAAATAGGAAATAGATTTCGAAAAATACTTTTCCAATTTTTTCAGCAATTTTTGAGGAATTTATTTGGTACAAATATTTTAAGATATTTTTGGAAATATATTAATTAAATATTATGTTATTTTAATTCCAATTAGTTTTATGGAATGATTAAAAACAATTTAATGAATTAAGTTTACATAAAATTTAATTTTTTTTTAAAGTTTCTTGATAAATTTAAAGGATTCAAAAGCTTTATAAAGTAAAATATTTATCTTATTTCTTGGAAGTTGTAAGCTTGAAACCAGACACATAACTGAAGAGCCTCATGATGACAAAATTTATTACTAATAAGCATTTGTTGGATCCACTATCACTGTTTTGAAAGAATAAAAAATTTAAAATGAAATTATGCTTGCGTGGAGAGTGTTTTGTCATTTCATTGATAAGTAAAATTTTGCCACCGTTGTTGGCCATAATTTATCAAAAAACTAATAAGTTTACCAGAAACTTAAAACACCAATTGATTGACCATAAAATATCAATAAGCAAATAAATAATTTACTCTAAAAATTATTTAGAATTACATGTAAACATGTGTATAGTTATTCTCTTCATTTTTTTACCGAAACTTCACTAAAAAAATTATAAAACCACAGTAATTTTGCTCTTAGATTACGTTTTTCCACTCACTTATATCAAAATTATAAAAAAAAAATGAAGATTTGGTTTCAAATGATTTCGTTGAATTGAAAAACATATTAATTAGTGTGGTATTTTAGCATAAAAATTACTTAACATTTGTGATTAATGATACTAACGTAGAGAAATTATAACCTATTTTAAAAATCCTCTTAATATCTCCTTTCGTATTTTCAATGAAAACACATTGGGTTACATAAAGTAAATATTCTAAGAAATGCAAATTAACTTATAGTAGCCTTAATGCCTACTATTTTTCAATTGAAATTTGAAATTTTCAACTTAAAGACAAAAGAGTTAAACACTCGAGTTTCGGATAAGAATTTAATTTACCCACATATTTTTATGAAATAGGATAACCTGTCACTTTTGAAACTTACTAAATTCCTTTAAACGAATAACAATTTTGCAAAAAAAAAATTGTAAATAAGAAAATCTAAGGAAATTAATGTTTTATTTTTGTGCATAAAAAATCTTATAGTTAGTTACACATTTCATCTTCAAAATTAAAGTATAATATTTTTCGTATATTTTATTAGAATATTTTTTTGAATGTGTTCCCATTATTTATTATAGTATAAATTTAATTGTACTACAATTAGTAATTTATGGAAATATTTATGCAAACTTAAATAAAATTTTACAATATTGTTTGAAATATGAATATTGCACCGTTATTTAAAGTTTAATCAATGACACAAGAATTAACAAGACTTACAAAATATAAAATGCATATAATATAAAATTTAAAATCTATCTAAATAAAGTAAAGTAATATTGTTGAAAAAAACAAAAAAATGATTTTAATAACAACTGATGTTTAATAATCCTCATATGTGGAAAAATACATTTAAGTGATAAATAACCGTATTAGTAAAAAGTCAAATATTTTATCAAAACTAATTATTAACCGTATTAGTTAATAATTAGTTTTGATAAAATATTTGCCTTTTTTACCAATAATTTCAAATCTAAAATAAATATTATATTTCTGAATACAAAAAAATTTTTTTATAAAGTTTGCTCATCAATACTTTGTTTTTTGAAATGTATATAAAATACATTCCTTAATAACTGATCGTTATTTTTTTGAAATAGTAGTAACACTGCAAACTTAAGATACCCGAACACGTTCAGTGCACTTTATTTAAATTTACTGCATATATACATTGTAACGATTTTTTCTTATTTCACTTTAGAACACATTAATATTGAACTTCTAATATTTGATATATTTTAATATTATTCTTCATAAATGTTAAATATGAATACAATTTTAAGCATTTTTTAAAAAATTTAAAAAAAAATGCTACATCAAAAACTATTAAACATATTTGAAAAAAATAATACCAAATAATCTTGTTATCTAGAGCATGTAATAAAATTTTAAGTTTTTGTTAAAAAAAATAAAAAAATTAAGGCCAATTGAATATTTATACTGAAATTTTAGTCAAAATTTCTATGCCATTCTTCGAATAACAGGCCATAATTTGGGAAATATTTTAGTGATTAAAACTGTTTTTATAGTACACATTCCTTAGGAAAAAATATACAGATCATGCTCATGAAATTTCATAGTGATATTTTAAAAATGCTTTGAGTTATTGTTTTTGAAGCGTGCAAATTATAAGTAAAACCCAGTTCTGAGAAAATCACATTTAAAGACTAAAGTATTGTGTCTTTAAAAGAAATTCTCAGATTTGCTGATTAATTTTTTATTTGATTTGCTGACTGATTTCCGGAGCAGTAATTATTTTATGTATCTTTTAAAAACTTACTAAATTTATATTTCAAAATTAAACACTGTTTAAATTAATTTCTAACATCATTCGGGCACTTTAAACACCTACTTTTGGTCCTTTAAATATGTCCACTTTTGGTTTCCTAATCTTTACGAAATCCTTCATACCTCAGAATCTTTAATTAACATAGAGACAAAAACAAACCTGTTTCAGAAAGCTATTTTAATTCCTTATTTAACGAAATAATAAAATATATTTGTATCATTTTTGGTGGAAATTGACGTTTTCAACGTGTACCGGTACCTTAAATGCTTATACTAATGCAACAAATAACATTTTCTCTTAATTAAAAGAAATGTCTCACTATACAATTTAATAATTTTTAAATATAATAATTACTTTTATAATTGATATAGTGGTATTATACGTATATTTAAAAAGATAAAGTCATTGTCTATGTATGTTAATGTTAAGATTTTAAATTCAGTATTAGGAATTTTAAATACATATTTTACTTCCCTAATTGTAATATTCCTAATAAAATATAATAAATTATATATAAAATAAATTTCTAAAAGAATTTAGATATATGTTAAAAGGCCCATAAACATTATGTTCCAAACAGAAATAAAACACAACATGTTTACACATGTTTATTGACTATCTGCAAAGAAATAATTTGAATCACCACAAATATACTTTAATATGGGACATATAGGATAATTCTTTAATATGGGACACTTGACTTGCTATAATTAGTTTTCTATACTTCAATATCATGTAAAAAAAGCGCTGCATTGCTCCCCAGCTAAATGGCAATATGTGAACTTTCAGACTTAAAAAAAAAGGTATATTTGAATATAAAGGTCATTGAAAGGGTCGATCATTCAGAGGTAGAATCATGGTCTGGGAATATTTTTGCAGTACTTTAACATGGTACCCTGCATTCCAATTCATGGTAACCTCAATGCCGATGCATAATTTACTATTATAAACAAAAGTATGCACACTTCATGTTGCTGCATAATAATAATAACAACGTCGTGTATCATATTACAACATTCACCATATATTTGTATACTGACAATGGAGTAAACCGACTGGCTTACCAAGGTACAAACTTGTATACAACAGAGCACCTGTGGGAAGAGATGGACAGTCAAACTAATAGGTAGGGCAACCCCCAAATTCAGTGAAAAATTTTACATAAACTCTGTAAGTCAATTGCGAGCAAATATAGTATCCAAGAATGTTTCCAAAGCATGCTCAGGGAGAATATATGTAATTATTGCACATGGAGACCTAAAAAAGATTGGATAGGAAAAAGTTTTGCTTACTTCTCTTATCACAGACTTCCGATCACAGATTAGTAGATTAAATATACATATGTTTGTTTTTGTGTATAAGCGGTGTATATTAAATATATAGACTCTTACAAAAAGTCCGATTGCATTAAGTTCGATTGTGATGTAATTTCACAGGCAAACACTTCTTAATTTAACATACAAATGACAAAACTTTTAAGGCCAATAAATATACATCATTGCAACAGCACTGTTTAAACTTAGTTGTAACATAAATCTTGCCCTTTAAACGTCCACTACCGGTCCTTTAAATATGTCCACTTTTGGTTTCCTAATCTTTACGAAATCCTTTATATCTCAGAATCTATAATTAACGTAGACACAAAAACAATCCTGATTTAGAAAGCTATTAAAATTCCTTATTTATGAAAGAATAAAATAAATTTATCATTTATGGTTGAAACTGATGTTTTTACCGTGTACGAGTACCTTAAGAAATGAAAAAGGCATTTTTTCAGGATTCAGGGGAATTCATAACAACATTTTAAAAGAATCAGATGATTATATTTCCTGCATTTTGTAAATGATTAAAAAATTATTAATATTTTTCTTTTAAGCAGGAAGTGTCAGTGCTTCAGATATTAAAGTTTACTATTACTTGGAAAAAGTATCTTCAGAACACCTAAGTTTATAATAAGAAGTTATAAAGATAAACATTTTATTGACTTTAAATACTTTTTTTTTTTACTGGTAGAGTGAATTTAAAGAATGGTGCTTGCAGAACTGATTCCAAAAGATTTTCGAAAAGAAAGTGTTGTGAATTCGCAGAATATTAAAATATCTTATAAGTTTTATTCAAACATCTTCGAATTTTATCCATAGAAACAGCAAAATTGCATTATGATTCAAACGTATTGACATTTTGAATTCTACACACAATATTCTTCTTCAATAGTTTTCCTTTAGTTAAGCCACTCATCTTCTTTCAAACAAGAGCAAATACAAACAAAAATTCCATAATGCTGAGTGGAAAATATTTCAAACTTATGTAAATTTCTTAACGTCTGAAATAGTAGATGAAGAAACGCGCGGCAGCATATGTTTTGATCCTTATACCAAGTCCACTAAATGTATATAAATATACTCATTCTCTTCTTATCCTCTAAGAAATGTGAAAACTCAAATTTATTGGAAAGGCCTTAAGTTATTAATTTCATTGCAAATTTAATAATTTCTTTGATAATAATAATATAATTGCTTTGTATCCTGAATTTATAAAAATTTATTATGAAATGTTATTATTATGTTTTAGTTTTGAAAGGTTTATGACAACGCATATAGAAATGACGCTATGAAATTTTGAAGAATTGAATATTACATCATGATAACGCTCACACGCATTTTACCATATTCCGCTTAGCAGTATAGGCTAGAATATAATAAACAGTCTTTTTCATAACATCCATGCTTTCAGATTAACAACATGCGATTGTTAATTATTTATGATGTTCAAATAAAGCCTCTGTGATATAAGAGTTTTTATAGTTTCAGGAGTTATTTTAGCAGCGAATGTTTCTTTGTGGTTAAATTAATGTTTTTTAGACGTGGTCTTATTTATTTTGTGAACTTCATTAAATAATATGAATGTTGCGTATTTTCTGAGGTAGGGCTTTTTAAAAAAGAATAAATTATTTTTTGTTGTAAATATATTTTTTGATTACTTTTTGATTTTACTCTAATTTTTAAAAACAAAAATATTTTATCTATCTTTACACTCAAACAATTATTACAATTACACGTTAAATATCAAAAAAAAAAAATAAACAGCTGAATATCTGAATGATATTCATAATGAATATCTAGATATTATAAGAAATGGTAATGAATGAATATCTAGACATGATAAGAAATGGGAAATTATTCTTATATCTAACTTGATGGAAACATAACATGTACCAATCAGTACATATGTTTTAGTAATTTTATGTATAGCAATACAGTCATTAAATAACATTTTTATCCATTTTTAAAATAAAACTTTATCTGATAAACTTTTTCTGTTTGAAAAAGCATGCTTTTCTAATATAAAATTTTATTCCTATTCTCGTGAAATTCCATCAAATTGAATTTTTGTAACTGGGATATTATTTATGTCATTGTATTATAATATTATATTATGTCTCTATATTATTTTATGGTATTATACAAAGATTAAAGATAAACAATGTTTTGGAATCTACCTTATCTAAATCACTTTTGCATTCACAAAACATTGCTTCTCGAGGGAAAAGCATGAGAGTTTTACGGTCACAAGGGAGGAAACTTTAAAAAAAATATCTTCGATAAACAGACAAAATACAGAAAAATAAGAATCAACACATTAGTTTTGAATTCAATAATATCTCAGATTATAACTACAAACTTCTGTTCCAAAGATTGTGTTGCAACTAAAATAAATATTTGAATTGTTTATGTAAAAGAATATCAAAGATTCATACATTAATTATTTAAAATAATATTTCACAATTCTCATATAAATTGATTATTTTAACAGCCAATATTTTCAGGGATTTCAAAAATTTACTGTAATAAAAAATTTTAAATGAAAATCAAGCGTATATTCTTATTTATAAAAATATTTGAAACAAAGACACTAAACTAACTTGTTATTAAGTTTAATTTAAATATATTAACAAGTTAAAAATGTTTTAAAAAATATTATAATAATTATTTATCAAAAATCGGCAATTTGTGAAAAACCTTTCATATTAAATTACTAAAAATTAAACAATATTTCATAAATGAATAGAAGTACAGTTTTTTACCTTTAATTTATTGTTATAATATTTTATATTATTACAAATTTGTTTGAAAACATGGATATACCTTGATACTAACTTTAACTTAAAATTATTTAATAGTTAAATTAAATTTATTATCATATGTAATATTAATCAAATATTCTGAATATATAAAAGTATTCCATACCAATTTACTCAGAAATTGTTGGACATCATATGCAACTATATGTAAATACAGTTTTCCCATTTATTTTAATGTTACATAGTTTCGCTATAAAATCGCAAAATAACCCTTAAACCATCTCTCTCTTTACATAGCACTTATCATTCCTTTAAAGTGACAAAGACACAAGGGCAAGATTCTCTAACAACAGCCATCATTGAACTCCTTTTAGAGTGGTCCATTATGGTTGCAAATGAATTCATGGTATGATATTTAGCTTTGGAAGATAGGAAGTAACTGTATAGAAGACATGATATATTTCCCCAAAAATTGCCAGTATAATAATATTCATAAAATTCTTCAATAACAATATATATGTATATATATATATCATAATTGCATGAATAATTCAAAAATATTTTTACTTAATTGAAATTATAAAAATATTCTAAGTTATTTTTATTACAATCAAAAGCAGTACCTGAATTCTTAAAGTGACATGAATGTGACATTAAAATTCCATCACTTAAAGTATTTCAGTTTCAGAAATATTAATTACAATAAGCAACTGAAACAATATTAATCCTAAAATAATATTCGTTGAAATGATAATACTTTACAGCAATGTGATTCAAAATAAGTTTGCATATCAGTTAGCATTTGAAATATTTTATAATTTCAACTTAATTGAGACTGACGAATATGACAAAATGACATTCAAATCTAAACATTAACAACTAATAATATATTATTAACTTGGTTCGAAGGGAAAATATATTAATAACAATAAAAAATCTCAGTTTGGGAAAGTTTTATTTGATGGGGAATAAAAATTGGTATATTGTAGAATTTGTTCATATTCTAGACTTGTATGTTGAAAGCAAAATGAACTAATATTGTTTGTAAATATTTGACGCCAATTCAATTTTAAAAGTTAGTATTAACACAAAATTAAAAATAAAATGATATTTATAATGATTTTAATTTAATAGTATTTATTTCCAATATCTAAAATCAATTTTATAAAGGATAAAATGATGTTTGAGTGCATTAATGAATTATTTGAGAGATACTTATAAACATATAAAATATTTTTTAATTGCTGGTTCTGAAAACTGATATATTTTTTGCTTTTGAATTACCATGCAATCATTGAAAACATGTTTTCAAATAATATAAATATTATAATTAAAATTGAAAATTTTAAGTCATGGTGACAATTCATTTCAATAAAGTTCATTATTTCTGATACACAAGTGTGTGTGTATATCAATTTATATCAGTTATTTAGCAATTTATATCAATTATTTAGCGTTTTAAATTAAAATCTCTCAATTCTTAACATTCAGTAGTTTTTCAGCATATAAATCAAACTTTTTGGTCCATAAAGGATTAAGATAATGCACATAAAATAAATCCCATTCCTTTTTAAATTATATAACTTTCTTATGCAAATTAAGTTAAATTACAACTAATTTATTAATAAACATTTCTATAAACTAATTACTTTATTTAATTTTTTTGTTCTAAAGCATTCTATGAGAAGTAATAATTCTAACAAAAAGAATAAAAATTTTCGAGTAATATATATATGTGTGTGTGTGTGTGTGTGTGTGTGTGTGTGTGTGTGTGTGTGTGTGTGTGTGTGTGTGTGTGTGTGTGTGTGTGTGTGTGCGCGTGTGCGTGTGCGCGTGTGCGTGTGCGTGTGCGCGTGTGCGTGTGCGTGTGCGCGTGTGCGTGTGCGCGTGTGCGTCTGCGTGTGCGCGTGTGCGTCTGCGTGTGCGTCTGCGTGTGCGCGTGTGCGTCTGCATGTGCGCGTGTGCGTCTGCGTGTGCGCGTGTGCGTCTGCGTGTGTGTGTGTGTGTGTGTGTGTGTGTGTGTGTGTGTGTGTGTGTGTGTGTGTGTGTGTGTGTGTGTGTGTGTGTGTGTGTGTGTGTGTGTGAAAGAGAGAGAGAAGTAAATTGAATAATTTAAATTAATTGAATATTAATTCAGAAAAATATCATAAGAAGTTTGTGCTACATTGTGTTAGCTATCTATTAAGTTGTAGGTTTTTAACTTTCCTAAGTAAAAGAGATTTTGAATTGAAAAAAATGAGATTCAATTAAAAAAATGCGTTTAAAAAATAGGCATAACCATTTATAAATATATCCAGATAAAACCCATTTTAAATTTCGGGATTACGTATGAAATTAAATGATATTTGAACATCAATGACCTAGTTTGTAAAGAAAAATATTTCCTTATTTTATTACATTTAAGTAATATTTTGCTCAATGTTTGCTAATTTTTCTAAAGTAAATTTTAAGTTATTTTCATTTAATTAACATGAGATGTCTTCGGAAATCAAATTTAGTCACTAAATATGCTAAGCTACTTATATATTTAATTACATATACTTGATATCAAACTGTACTATTTTACACGACTTTATTTAAAGGGGAATAAGTCTAGGTAATCCTTCAAATAATTATTTACTGCTTAGAATATGGATTATAAAATATTAAACACTCCTAAACCTAGTCATGCTTTAAAATTTGAATTTAATTTTCCTCAATTTTTAAGGACTTTGGTATTCAATTGACTTTTTGAAGTAATTTATGTGCTTAAATTTTATATCACTAATTTATTTTTAACTGCTATAATCAAAAGTGTACAATATAATTTAGTTATTCAATCAGTTCCCTAAAACATAAAAACAGGATTCATCATTTTTTTTATATATATTTTTTAAGTATACGTATTATTTTCATGGCCTTTTATGTGAGATCCGCTGTATATTATTATTTTTCAAATAAATTAAATATATATATATATATATATATATATATATATATATATATATATATATATATATATATATGTGTGTGTGTGTGTGTGTGTGCATGTATGTATGTAAATATATATATTGTATGCATTAGCTATTATTTCGTTCAAGAAATCCTTTTATTCAAATAATACTTTTATTGCAACTTTAATTAACATTTTTTATTTCCAGATATTTTTATTTCATTCTGATATTTATATTATACTTCGTTAAAAGTAAGCAGATAGAAAATTAAATAGGAAAATTTAATGAATTTATTAAATTTATTTTATCATATTTAATTCTCACATAAATCTTCACGAATATTCAATCATAATCAGTTGTTCGATATCAATATTTACTATCTATCTCTCTCTCTCTCTATATATATATATATATATTGAATAGTTATCTGAAATAATATCCTTTTTTAATTTATGCAATTATAAAAAGAAAGGCCCTATCACGTTATAAAAAATTTTAATCAGTTATATAAGCAATATTTGAATTGTTTTAAAAATAATTCCAGTTAAATTCAATAAAAAAAAAGAGAAATGAATGGTATTACTACCTTTTTCTAGGGAATGCTGGCAAATTTTGTATGGCAAGCGAATATTTGACTTTTGCTTCACTGCCGTATTTTATTACACCCGTATGCTTTAACTTATCTTGAAATCTTTGCTGGTGACATGCATATACGTTTTATTTTTGTACTTATTTTTACAATAGATCTAGAAACATCTCATGTACTTTTTCTTAAAATTTCTTTACATTTTTTAATCATTGCATTTATTTAATCATGCATATTATTCGATTTACTTTAACTCAGCGCTTAAAATGTTATGTTTATTTCGTTACTTTCCCTTTTCTTCCCCCTTACAGTGCTACATATTGATATGGCGACTAGGATTCAATATGCAACGATTTTTTTAAAAGATTCTAGATTAACATATTTTAGCAATAGTATATAACAAGAATAAAGTGGTTTTCATTATTTATCATTTTTTATATATGAGATTTTTAAACTAAGTATATTATGAATTGTAAGGTGATATAGATTAATTACATTATCAAGAACATCGTACATGAAATGTCTTGTTTAATTACGCCGAAAAAATATTTGGATTTATCAAGGTGTAGCGACGTAAGAAAATGGAAGTTAAAACAAAACAAACATTTAATTCATTACACATAATTAAGATTAGTTACAAAAAGAAAACACTTAATAATTATTAAATAAAATCAAGGTTTCATAATACCAGGGTGGTACAAAACAAACGTATTTAGGAACCGGATAGTTCTTTCTTGCCATTTCTCACATCACTATCCTCATCTCATTCGATGTTGTTTGTAAATTGGGCAGCAGCACCATCTACTGTCAATATTGTTAATATCGGTCTGTTACAAAGGTCTTTATCATTGAATACGGAAATTTTATGCGCTGTAACATTCAATACAAAATTTAAAACAAAATGATAAAGGAACTGCTATTTCCAACATTTTTACCTATATACTCCTTTATATAATAAAATATTAACATCAATTAAAACCTTTTACAATCGCGTATATCATTTATTCTGTATAAGTAGTGTTCCAGCGCAGTTCTGATATAATTAAAAAAATGCATTTTGCAGATACATTTGGGAATATATGAGCATAGAAACAAACATTTTATATTCTCTGCGCGAAAGCATTAATTTTAAACGCCATTTTCTTAATGATATCATATTTTTTACCATATGAATACACAAAACCTATTTACAAATTTATCATATGTCAGAAATTCGCATTAATAACTTGCTCATTTCTTGTGCACTTACTGAATATATTTTTAGGATATAAGGGCATATGTATAGGGGTAAATTTAATTTACTATTGTACACGATCTATTTACAATCTGTAATAAATCAGTGATTGACATAAAGATGTATATAAATTATATATTCCAAATATAATATATTGAAAGATAAGCATTGGGGAGTTATAGATAATTTATATTTGTATGTCATGCATGTATAATGCTGTAAACTTTAACATATTTATGAAATATGTATACTTATCATGAAACTCATATAGATAAAATTCATTTATAATGTATATTTTTACATGCGCTGCATTTTTGCCTTAAGAAAATGTTGATAATAAAGTATCCCACAAATAATATTCTGAAGATATGGTTGACAGTGTATCCATTCTTCCTCAAAACAAGTTGAAAATAGTTTCAACTGAAGTGAGCTCCAAGCAGAGCATAAAAGAACGAATATCTCTGAGTTTTATGGGATTTGAGATGTTTTGGCTGAATGTTCTTATCAGTAGTGGATGGTTGTATTTTATATATTTCTCTATTTCTTTGGTTAAAATCTGAAATGGTATACAGTGAAACATAATCTAACATGATATTAACTACAATCTTTAAACTTTAATACAATCGTATGCATTTCACTAATTAGCTAAGTTCCTAGCAACTAAATACAAAAAAAAATTCATATTAAAGTATTATCAAATTATTTGAAAAATGTTTTCATATTTTATTATTACAATTATTATATTTCTGGAATATAGATGCATAATTTTAAATAATATTTGGTTTTTAAAAATATTATTTCTACAACTATTACTGTCTTTCAAAAACTAACACGTATATTTAATCAAACATTGTTTAATTTGATGAATGAATGCATGATTTTAGACTAAATATAGGTACTAAGTCAAACCATAAATCGTGCAGAAATTTATAAATCTATTATTATTTTTTTCTTACTTTAGTAATATCTAATAATTTGTTTTCTGAATAATGGAAAAATATAGAACATGTTAACAAATTATTACCGATAACTATATCAATTTCCAAAAGTTTTCCGACTAATTTTATTTTGATTAAAATTAGTTTATACGGTAGAAAATTGTGAAAACTTTTTGCAATAAATCTAAATATAGCCTTTAAAATCTTTGATATATATATATATATATATATATATATATATATATATATATATATATATATATATATATATATATATATATATATATATATATATATATATATATTCAAAATGATTTTGTTGTAATTTAATTGTAAAAAAATTATAGGCATCTTTTCCAATTTTATCTGCAGGAACATCATGCTTAACTTTAAGCAATAATGTAACAATGGGGGAAAATTTTAAATAAACGTGCAAACTAACTTTAATCGCACAAATTTTCTTAATTTATATTCCAGAAACTTAAAGGAAGTTATAACTTTTTTTTTGGAAGTTCAATATTTGTTAAATAAACTTCCGAAGTTTTTCCGATATTGGAAAAGAAATTATAATAATCGTATTCAGTATTTTAATTCATATTTTGAATATCATTTTGAGTTTTTAAATTAAAAATACCCAATTTCAATGAATAAAAGAAATTTTAAAAAATATAAAAAATAACAGTAATACATTGGTTAATATGTTTAAAGCCGACCACCCTGTCTAGTGGTCAGAGTGCCTGACTGCGGATAGGGAGGTGCTGGGTTTAAATCCCGATTCGGACATTTATGTACTTTCTCTCTCTATCAACCCTGTCTTTGTCCTTTTTGTGTATGAATGAGGTATAAATGATTGCCTACCCTCTAACCTGGTCCCCCTTGCATGTTTTTACTGAAACAGTCTGATTCCACACCAAATATGGTTCAGTATGAAAACGTTGAGCAGCGCATCCCATATTATCAGCCTAGCTGACACAAGACAAAAAAAAATATGTTTAAAATATTTAAATTACTATGAATTATAATAATTAAATATTTTAATTAATATATTAATATATGAATTATGAAACTTTATATAATCACTGTTTATATATCTTAAATTTATATTGACTATAATTATGAAAACCTAAACCATCTTGATAGCATACAAAAGTGTTCCTTCTTCCTCTGTCTTCGTGTTTCACAAGAAGTGAGGATAGTATTTAAAAAGACAATGAAAAACTGAGAGACATTGTTGCATCTGTGTGAAGAGAAAACATATCTCGATTACTACAATACTCCATTTAAGCCCCCTAAGCGATAATTTAGATGATTATTATAATATTAGACACGTCAGTCTCATCATGGATACCATATTTTATTTAGGATTTTAAAGAGTTTTTAATGAGTATTATACGGAGACTTTAGTACCGAAATTAATGATTAATTAGCTATTTATAATTTCTTAGCTATCCTTCCAATGCATGTTTTGGAGTTGCAAATGTTAGCCTATAAATTACTTATTAATTAATAGTTTAGGCTACTTAATAAAGCATTTGATCCTAACTGCAAATATTATAGACGTTAGACCTACAATATTTATCGGTTATTCAAACCATACTTGATTTATATTGTTTGCTTATTTTTGTAATGCTTAGAAACATTAATTAAATTTAAGAGCCTTAATAATTGTTTGAAATTATTAATTGGAAAAAAACTGCGCAAATTTAGTTAACAAAATTACAATTTTTAAAGATGGAAAAGAAAACTCTATTGGCAACCATAAACGCAACACCCTGAAGGAAACTTGCAAAGAATATGAAATTAAGAACATGCATTGAAATTAACAACATGCGAAAAGAAGATATGCAAGTGATTAGAATTTCAGCGCAGACGCACATCACGCGTGCCTGTGGCGCCAATTCAAAGGATTTAAGGTTTGGAGATTTCGATGATTTCAAGTTCGTCAATTATAATTTCTTTTGATTTTATGAAAAAAAAATGATCAATAATGCTTCTTAGAAAATAGAGATTATTTTTTTGATCAAGTATCCGAGTTCAACACAGGAATAACACTGGCCTATCGAGATTTTGGATTATATTTCAGGAAAATCGATAGTCATATTGGATGAAATCAAACAACGGTAATGTGATCGGTGGAAGCAGGAGGGTACAATTGACCGACGTGTTCGATCGCATCCACCTCTGTTTATTACTTCACGTTATGATCGAAAAAATTATACGCATGGCAGTGACGGATCGCTCAGTCACATCACGAACCCTAGTACAGTACATTTAGTCTGTAACGCCTCATCCAGTGTCTTCGCGAACCATTCGACGTCGTTTACAGCATAGTGGTTTATCCGCAAGACGTCCATTGCTTCGTTTAGCCTTGACGCAGAAGCAAAAACATCTCGGCCGTGAATAGAGCGATGAAAGAAAAATATGAACCGCAGAATGGAATGAAATTGTTTTTAACGACGAGTCGTGCTTCTGTCTGCAACACCACGATGGTCGCATTCAAGTTTGGGGACACCGTGGAGAGAGGATGCTGAACAGATGCACCGCCACACTGGTCCTGCACCGGTTATAATAGCATGGGCCTGTATTGGATATCGATCATGTACTCCTCTCGTACGCATTGCTGGTACTTTAAACAGCCAGCAAGACATCTTTGAGGAGTTGGATCCTGTTATTTTTCCTTGCCTTCAAAGTTGGCCCACATCCATATTTCAACAGGATTATGCATGGCAAATTTTGCACGCATTCTCCAAGAGTTCTTCGTCAAATGCAAAATTGAATTTCTTCTCTGTCCGACTCGCTCACCTGATCTTCCACATACAGAAAACATGTTGTCAATGGTTGCTAAAAAATAGAATCAGATTACATACCAAACTGCCACACTAGGTCAACTTTAGGAACATATGGAAGCTTCTATGTCTACTCTACCCCAAGAACACATCGAAAGTCTTTTGAATCAATGCCGATGCGTGTGGAGTGGTGATCTCCTAAAATCGTGACTAATCTGGCAATTGATTTTGGCAGAAACGATATTTCACAGGAATTTAATCATTTGATAATTGCTGTGTGAACATTGTATCTACAAAATAAATTTTGTTCTGAAATGTCTTGTCTTTCTTGGTGCTGCAATTTGGGTGGCCATCAGTGTATTTTTTCATATATGTAAACAAATGTGTCAAATTTGATTCTTAATTAAGGTTGTTATAATTTTAATACGTTTCATTGTTATTTATTTCTGTTGATGATTTTGATTGTTTATGATTTCAATTCAAAATAATTTTCCAATATATTTTAAATCAGCAATGGGGATAGACTTTAAAATTATGTTTGTAATTCTCTCATTAAACTTTTCAAAAAGTAAAAATTATTTGTTTTCTTAAAAAAAGTCGTATTATATTTGTAGAAACTGAAAATCGAAAACGATTATTATTTTGCTGAATACTTTTAAAGACTAGAACATGAGCAGTAGAGAGCTAAAATTAGAAAATAAAAACTTTTGAGGAGATATTTCCTTCAATTTTGCAATTCATTGTAGCATGCATAAATATTTATTTAAATATTTTGAAATATTAATAATATTTTGAATTATAATACATTCTGTTATTTTTTTCCAAACAAAATATTTTGTAATTTAAACTTTACATTTTATTTCCCGCTAATTAAATGCTTATGAAAAATTTTATTTTTTAATTTATAATTGATTTAAATGAAGAAGTGTTTATTATTTTTGATCTCAAATTGGTTGATATTGAGAAATTTTAAATTGTTTGGATAGTTTCTTTCTAGAATCACAAATCACAAATTTTTTTTCACGAACAGTTATGTTACTTATGTTATAATTATAATATTGTACCGTTTTCGCATTGTTAATTAGGTTCATTAACTTTCATTTACATGCTCATATGTTTTGATAACGAGTTAATACAAAAGAAAGTATATTGTGATCCATTTTTATTTTTTGTGCTCCTAATATTATAAATTCAATTAAAAATTTAAGTAGAGTTATTTCATCAGTTGATTTAATGCATTTGTGTTAATGTGACATATGCAAATGATTTAATTGCAAATAAAGTTATTTTTAATTCAGTTTACAAAGTTAAAATGAAATGAGGCTTGATCCCTATACCTTTTTAGATAATGTTTTCTTCGGTAGTTTTTTTTCTGTTATAAAAATAAACTGAAAAACAAGTAAGTTTCAAATGGCAATAATTCAGATATCTTTTTTACCTCCACCATTTTTAATTAAGGAATTAGGTATTATTTTCTTCTATTGCCTATGAAGATATACTTATTCAGCGCTATAATGGGCGAATGTAATGATGTCTTATACAGTGGGGCAACCAGTGGGTATGTCATATCCGCCAAGAAATTGAAAAGATAAATAAAGACAAACACACGCAATATCCATGCCCGAACTAGAATTCGAACCCGGGACCTATTGCAGGGTCTCTAACACCTCTGTTATGAAACAGGCTTTATTGAGAAAAAAAATAATACTCAAACCACACACATGTTTCAAATGGACTCTTATTAAATTTTATACATTAGTCATATAAATTATATAGCTTTTTATGAAATTATTATCAAAAGTATTCATTTACATTAATAAAAGAAAGGTGTAACTTGCATGTGGCGATTTGCAGAACATAAGATGGTGTCTAAGTAAAAGACTTTTCATATTTGACTACCCCTAATATATATTGAATAATATATATTGATATATATACCTAATATATGTTGAATCAAATAAACAATATTTTGAACTATAATTTTAAGCAAATAGTTCAAATTTATTGGAATGTTAATTTGCCAAACATTACCCATTTTAATGATATCTGGAGGATTTATGTATTTTCAAGGGGAACAGCTGAGTAAATGCCAGAATTACACAATGAAAATATTGGATTTCAAAGTATTATTCGGAGTTATTATTAAAGCTTACTAGTTTCTAGTAGCAGGCTTTATTAGAAATAAGTTAGAAATTTCCTATAAACTATAATTAACAATATAAAAGGAAGAGAAATATCAAAAAATTAAAAGGTAAGCGAGAAGAGAACAAATCAAATTAGATACTAATTTTAAAGCGAAGCAAACGAAATTTGAATTTGAAAAACTGAGAACTGAAGTATAAAAAGAGAAAAAAATCCAGATTCTATTGAAAACATTTCTTTGTAGTTCCACTAGTAAGTCAAGCTAGATAAAAATATTATATTATAGGGTATATGGCATTGTGATTTATCTATATCTTTTTGAGAAAAAAATTACAAGATTAGTATGTTAATAGATATTTAGGACGAACAATCAAATCTTTAAACATCAATACCTTCCAATATTGTACATTTTATGGAGAAAGAGAATCAAAAAAGAATTTTGAAGATTATACATACATAACGAGAAATACAAAAAGGATATTCAAAATGAATTTGGAAACATTTTGCAATAAGATTTTGATTCACCAAAAAAAAAAAAAAAAAGTGTTATGATACATTATGGAGAGACGTTACATTTGAATTTCAAAATAATTTCAAGAAAACTAAGAATGATTAGGTATTAATGTCATTGAAGGCTTAAAAGATTTATTGGTAAAATATCAAATAAATAAGAGAGATCCTGCTGAAGTCAAAAATTATATTTTGATGATTAAACTAAAATAAAATATTCTTTCCTTTTAATTAAAAAGCTGTAAAAGTGTGCGAATTTGTAAGAAAAATATTTAATTAATTGGTTAAGAAATGTCAACAATTCATTTAATGAACAAATAAAATTTTCAGAATCAAGTCACTTACAAATAATTTTAACAGCTCAAAATTTGAAATATAATTAGAAAAAAAGATTCGCAACGTCAAAACTACTAATCAGGTTGCTATTTATGAAGTGCAGAAAGTCACACCTCTCGCATTTGTTTTAACAAGAATTTTCTGAGGAATTCCAATCAGATATTTCAAACCAATGTAGTAAGGATGATACAGCCAAACAATCATTCTGTCTGAGATGTTTTAACTGCTGAAATATCTACCCCCGATAATTTTAACTGTTAAAACAAAAATAAGTGCGGAATAACTAAAAATATAAAATATTAGATGTGTTGGAAAAACTTCGAAAGGCCTTTTAGATTCCGTTACAGAAATCTCAGTAGTGCATAGTGATATAGTTTAATACTTATTATTAGAATAAGAATAAAAATTGAAATTGAATCATGCTTATAAGACAGTAACACATTTAAAAGTTTTCAACTGGAAATAAAATTATGAACTTCATGGAACATTGGCGATAACGTATGCTGTTTTTATAAATTTGTTTGTGACCTCTTGTCCAACAAATCAGTTTGAATACGTTTAAGAGAAAATGTTCAGGTTTTTAATGTTTAAAAAAATAAAATAAATTAAACTTCACAGAAGAATAAACAAAAGATCGTGAGAAATAGTCGTGAGATCGTCAAATGGAGAAAGATAATGAGAAATTTATTCCTACTTTAGCTGTGACACAAGATAATATTCAAGAGTCAGAAGAAGCGATGTAACGGAAGATATCATTGAACTTCAGTAAACTGATCAAGCGTTATCTTCTATTTGAAAACTGGCCAAAAAGGAAATTTTATTACGAATTAAATATTGACGTCGTGAACCAATACTAGAGTTTATGTGGAAAGGTTACTAAGCAAAGACTATTCTTCGTTGTGACAGAAAAGGACATATCAATGTAGCCCCTGATATTTCTTAGGCTAGTCATGAAGTGAATAAAAAACAAGATAAAAATATAAGATGAAATATAGTTTTCATGTCGATAAGAACGAAATATAGTTTTCATGCAAGTAATTCAGAACGATATAAAAATTATTTCAAAGTATTAAAATTTATTATTTATGAAAAGCTGTAACACATAAAGACAGAATTCATATTCAGCAAATATGAAGACCTGGAAATCCTCTTAAGATGTGCAGTGTATATATGTCCAATAGAGCCGCCATCTGGTCGAGAACACAGATACATAATTTTTGATGTTAATAAAATGAATAATATATCTGAGCTAGCAGATATCTCACCAGATAACCATAAACTTTTTCAATTAAACATGTCATTTCAAAGAGTCAATCATTTTTTTATGATTTTTTAAGTAACTGTATTTCCCAAGTTGCAATGTTTCGATCAGGAAATCAGTTTTACAGATTACTTGAAAGATTCATCCATGGATAATTTCGGACCATCAACAAGATTTTCTATTCCAGATCTCATGGAAAACATGGGTGCTGGTGATGTAAACAAGACACTTAAAGAGTGATGGAATAAGAATCTTAAATGTATATTAAATAGCAACAGCCAAAAAGGGGGACCAATCGGGGCATGTATCTTCGTAATCATTTATTTGCTTATAAGGAAGTTCAACATTACCATACAGGAATACCAACATCTCAATAAGAATGTGGATGTATTTCACCTGAATCGCTATCACATCTGAAAAAATGTGGTTGGGTGAAAGGCAGATTCCTTTAATTGTTCTTCGGTTTTAACTCTAAAATTGTTTCATAGAAAATTGAAGGAAATCCCATGACATATCTTGCACAAATACTAAAAAATCACAAGATATATTTCTCTATACAGTTTGAGAATGAGAGAAAAATCCGTTAAGAGCTGCTGCTTTGTCATAACAATGTAAGCTGATACAAACCTGGACATCACTTACTAAAAAAAAAAATTTCCTGATTCATCGAAATTCAGTTAAAATTGAACAAGAACAAATAAGTAGCAGAAAATTGCATGTTAAAAAGTAATAAAAAAACTTTGCACAATTGTATCTAGAAATAACCATATGGAAATAATCAGTCGAGTAATGAGAAAATTTTGTAGATTTACAATATTTACCAACGGACGTAGACAAAAAAGGGAAAGCTAAAAGAATCGTAAAGAGGACAATGGCTTCATATTTTGAAGGAATTTACAGCTGTGCTTATCAGCAAATACAGATCATGTACGTCTTGAAGGATATTTTGCGCATGTATTTAAGAATGTTCTTCCTAGAACTTAGGATTGTGTGCTCCAATAGTCTATCCAATTAAAAAGTTAGACAATTTTTTTTTCAAAAAAAAAATGCTTGACTTAAACTTTATTCGTGAGCAGATGCGGTGGATCTGTGAAAAGCGCTCGTTGTCAAAACATTACGTAGGAACACTCCCTTTTTTTCGAAAGTCAACCAACAAACTTTTGATAGCTACCTTCAAGGTCAAATGCTAACTAGCAATAAAAATTTCCGTTTTTTTTTTTTTTTTTTTTTTTTTGTTATTTTTGATGTTAGGGTCTTTGACACTCAGGGCGCATGCTTGTGTAATATGATTTTAGTGGAGCAGTGTTCACTAAAATCATATTACAAAGTAATGTAATGGATACATCGATTAAATCTCCTGATTAAGAACAACATCAAAACTGGCGTTCTCTTTACTATTATTAGTATTACTGGAAAAATGTTCTTATAAAAATGTAACAGCAATAAACTCATACACATAAATTATAATCATATATGAAATCATGCTAAAATTTATTTACTTCTAATAATTAGGTAAACTTAAAATCCTTAGAAATATTTAAAATTTTTCTTTATCAGCAAAAGAATGCTTAAAATAAATCACAATAGTTGAAACTAATTATTTCCTTCACAAAAATTGTGTTTCCTTATTTATTGTACTCAAAATTTTCAAAACTAAGACTTATAAGTTTTCATTTCCAAATAAAAACTTTTGTAAATCATTAAAAAAGGAAATTCTTTTTATGAGAACACATAGCAAAATATTTTCGATTCCATAACAATAAACATTGATAAAACTATTTCATAACTTTTAAATTTTGCCATTTCAAAATTCGAAACGCTTTTTTAATCTTCCTGCCACTTTATTTCTAGAATTTAGATTTTGAATAATGTTTACTATTATTAGCAGAAATATTATTAGATAAAAAATATAAGTGACATATTTTTATTGTAACTAATTTATAGATTGTTAAAAGTATCATGAAAACTAAATAGCTAAAGATTCATATATGATATAAATATTCTTACTCCTTTTTATTTTTCTTCCTTTTTTTTCTGCCTTCTTTTATTATTTTTTCATCTCTTGATTTATTTGGATTTGTTATGAAATATATTTGTTGTACCTTCGGGCCCTGTGTGTTATTTCTTGGTGCATAGGGTGATATTTTTATTTTCCCAAATTAAATAAAAAAATGAATAAAATATATTGATCTTATTTAATTAAACGTACATTAACAATAAATTCAATAGACAAGATAATGTTAATATTTTTTAAATAATGTTATTATTATCATTTTGATAAAACTATATTTTTATTAATGAAATGATAAAATATAGAATTAATTATTTTTATCATTATACATTTTAATATTTAATATGGAATCTATAACAACTATCTATTTGAATCAATTTTATGAATGTTTTACTTTTGTTTAATTTAATGAAATTATATCAATATGCGATGTATTCAAGGGAAATTTACCTACAAAATCTCACTTGCTTTGTTATTATATGTGTGTGTGAAAATAAATATGTAAATATATGATTAATTTCACAATTTTCAATTGCTCAATTGTTACAGATTTATTGAAATATTACAAGCTGTAAGTAAAATAATTTAGATAATTGAAATATATTTAATAAATTTGCCTAAGTACCAATTATCTTGCCCGTTTCCTAATATTACTAAGTGCGAAAATCTTATCATCGCACAAATTTGTTTTCGAAATTTCAATAACTAATTAAACAGCAAGAGTATACTATATGAACAATCAATGTCCAATTAATCAAGAGCAGTAAAATCAATAAACCAATAATCAATGTACACCTGAGCATACCTATCAATTTCGAAGAACCTGCGTAATTGGAATTTCAAATATTCCACGTCTATTCTGGTCTCTTTAATATCAGAAAAGAAGCCAATCAATTTTCGGCAGGTGTGGGGTTTCCTGAAGTTTTAAAAGTATCTCACTCTGCCCTGGCTCGTAAATGAAGAACTAATTACATCTCATTAAGGGTTTGAGACAGTGTATAGGCGCACTCGTCATTTTTTCTGATGCAAACTCCCCCAAACATGATTGGGTGTCTTTTAATAAGAACTCTCATTCTTTTAGTCATCAGTTTTCCTAGAAAACCGCAGAACTTTTTTTTTTCGTTTTTATTAAAAATGCTCGAGAAAGTGTGAGGTCATATATTTTATCATGCTAATACTTCACTCGAGTTTCTTAATAACCGCATAGTTTGATGAGAAAGAAATCTGAAGGAATTAATTGCATTATTTTACAGATTTATTACACTGTTATTGCTAAAATTAATACTTGAAGGTTTATGAGAAGAAAATAATTTTTAAAAAGAAATCATAATCTTAATTAAGATCTAGGAGATTTTAATGCCTAAACTTTAAAAAAAAATTAAAAGGCATGTTTTCTATGTGAAATAATTTAGCATATTGATAATTTGAGAATACATAAAATTATTTTGAGGAAAAGATGAGTGTAATAAGCTTTTCATATATATTGTAAATTAATAAATATAATGCTTAAAATTGTTAATTACATTAATTTATCAAAAAGTAAAATTAGCTTATTGAAATCAGAAAAAATAAAAACTTTGTTGTAAGTATTTATTTCACTTGTTATTTACACATCGTAAATAAAATAAATATATAAAATTTCTGCAATTTTGCAGGTAAAAAATTGCTATATAAAATTCAAAAACATATTTCATAAGTGTTGACTGTTTGTTAAACAGAATTTTGAAATCAAAATAAGTTTTCTTACAGTAAGGATCAGAAATCATCTTAGTTACAGCAAATAAACATGTTTCGGATTGAATCAAGACAAAGCATTATTCATATTTTATTATTACCATAAAAGTTTTAAGAAATTGAATAAAGTTTAAAATATGTATTTTCCAGTGATAATTTTTTTGCATTATTTTTTATGCCAAAAGATAATTGTAATGCTTAATTTTCTATATTACAATCATATTTTCGATACAAAAGAAACTTTTGTTTCATTCAATTTGTAAATATTTTTTTCTTTTCTTAGGAAATTAATTCATTTCAATTGAAGAATCATTTTGGTATTCATGCAAAAAGTCTGATCTTTCCAATGCTAGTGAGAAAAATTTATTTACCTTCCTACTTGGTCACAAAATTTGGCCTAAAACCTTTTTATTCAATGGCAGATTGTAGACAGTCACAACTGCAACAGTCTATTAATCTATTGTTCCCTGATACCAAGTAACCGGTCAGACACAGCGATCTCTTAGCCACCGAGGCGTTGCCCCGGGTGCACAACAAGGGGTGGGCTGGCCTAAAACTTTATGAATTATAAAATTTTTTTAAGATTGATTTACTTACTATCTGTTCCAGTATTTCTATTTCAAATTGATGTTTAATCAAAATCTTTGTTTCAGAAATCAATTGATTAGTTGCATCATTTTGGAGTGTGAATTTAGTGCATCATATGGAGTTTGAATTTACTTGATAATAAGTTATCCTTATTATCAAGTAAATTCAGCACATACGAATTGATAGTAGAATCGCACAGAAACCAGTCTTATTTTAGTATTATAAAATTTTTGAGCATTAGTTTCATTTAAAATGAATTCATATATGAATACACTTGTTTAGTTTCTTTTAATTTTCACCCAAGTTATTGTATGATTTAACTTAGCAATTCGCAGTCCTTGTGTAGTTTACTGAGTACTAGTACATTTTTCTTATTGCAAATTGACAATAGCAATTTTATTTGTGTGTTATATAGTAAATATTTCTCAGATGATTATATTAGAATTTTTTATTTATTAAATATTAATTTGATTGTGCTTGAAACTCGAGGTTTAAAGCTTTCCAAATCAAATAATCTACGTTGATGTCTATTACAATTACTGTAACAAAAGGATGACATACTACGTACATGAACATAAAATAATAAATGCATGACAAGAATCAAGTGTAATGATAGTGACAGAAATAATAATTAAAAGGTTTTACATAAAATACGCTGTAGTAATACGCAATAACAAAAAATTAATACCTGAAAATATTTTAATACCTAAAATGTATATGACTGTTTTTGCTAAATGGAAAGTATTGATGTCTGGTTTAAAAAAAATAGAAATCCTTACCATCATGCTTTGGAAATTAATAGAGTTTTAGCTGTAATATTGTTAAATTAACCCCGTGAGAGTAGAATTAGAGTATTGATTTTCCTAATGATCAAAATATTGTAACTGTCTGCTAATACTTTAAGAAATGCTGAATTTCAGGGGACAATCATTGCCACCTAGTTAAGCATGTTAATCATGTGGATTTTTAATGGATATTATAACATCACTCACAAGAGACTTAAATGAAGAAATGGTGTCGTTTGCATGAAAATATGTGCTTTCTTAAAACATTTGGGGATATTTGCAGAAACACATCTTCAAGTGTTTCGCATCTGTATATTCATTTACTATGACGTAAAATCAGACAAACCTACCTTCAACAATGAGGTCAAAAATAAATCTGAATGAAGAATGGCATAACAAATAAAGTAATGAGCAGTTTGAAAAAAAAATAGGAGATTTTTTCACCATGTCAATCATTATCGGAAGCAAAATGCGTAAGAATGCGAGCAAAATTTCGAGCAAATCGTCAAGATTCTACGAATAATTGCTCTGTTTCAGAACAAGTAATGATAATTCAATTTTTCTGTGTCACTCAATTAAGGGTGCTTATAGTGGTGTATATGAACCACGGACTGCACCTTAAGGTTGACGAGTCTGTGATGCTCACCCATCTCCAAGTGCCTCGCCATTTTTAACCACGGTTAGGTGACTAGGTCACATCTGATCTTCCAGTGCACATCCACTCCACATCAATGTAAAGAGTTTGGACGTCACTTATTAACATAAACACATCTCCAGCCTACGGAGCTCCAGTAACTCAGTGAGGGAAACAATATGGTCACCTTTCCTATCACTGCTAATAGTGAATAATGATTTTCTTTGCTGATCTCTACGAAAATATGTGAAGCTCCTGAGTCACTGGAGCTGTGAAGCATGTGGCGAAACATGTCCAATTTTGAACCTTGCGCCAAAAAATTCAATTAAACAATCATGTACCGCTAATACATTTATTCTGGTAAAATCATCTCTATCAAAATTAAATGCCAAAAATAACATTAAGTGGATGACGGAAGTCACACCTCATGTTGAATATATGAGTAACAATGAAACAATTCATATGTTTCTTTTTTTATCAATTTTATTTTACTCACTTAACAAATTTAACTATATTATAAAAGAAGTTTAAATACAATTTTTAAGTAAAAGCTTTCATACTTATGAAATAAAATGTTTAATAAAGTGAATCTCCTTTTTGTTCAATTAAGTAAATACATTACAAATACTTATATTTTTAATTTTTTTTTATTTTTTTTTGATTAAATAAACAAGAAATGAAACTGTAAAAAAATGGAATTATCTGTATTTTTTCATCTGTAAATAGCTTATGACATTAAAAAATACGCTTTGAAATAATAAAAGTAACTCATATTGTATAATTTCACTTTTCATTATAAAATATACTTTAACAGAAATTTATATACTCTTGTTGTAAATATTCAGTTTTAATCATTTTACATACTAACTTGTTGTGGTTCATAAATGATTGTACGTTTTTAAGGTAAGTTATTTCTAACACAAAATTTATTACTAGCATTTCGGGTTCTCTCCTTTAGAGTAATTGTTAATTGAAGAATATTAATGAAAATTCCATAATAGACTTTTTTTTGTTTTGCCTTTTATAAACCAAGAAAATTTCAATATTTTGTCTTTCTATTTTAATGTTTGAACATCCAAAATCAAAATTTATTTAAATTATCACTAAAAGTCCCATTTATTGAACAAGCTTTAGATTAAATATCATTTCTTTGCACTAATTAAAGCTTTAATGAACTGCATTTTTAACAAAATTCCTACTTTTTGTAAGAAATTGCACAATTGGAAATTTCTGGTTGAAACATACATTCTAGTTAACAATTCAAAATTTAATTATATAAGCTATATTGAATACGCACAAGAAACAAATTTATTTTTCCCAGTTAATCGAATTCTTAGTTAAAAATCTCCTTTTTAACAATATTTGTGATTCACTAAATATTGTTATTCTTCATATTAAAATTAATAATATCATTCATATTAAATTATTATCGAAAGTGATTACATATTCATAAGATTTCTAATTAATTAGTTTGCAAAGTTAACAGATGTTTTCTTTTTCCAACTTAATTGAATTTTTGAAATTACTGAGTAGCTTATTCCAATTTCAACTGTAATCAACTTGCACAAAATTTGAGCATTGAATTTTCTGCTCTATGAGTGTTAATAGCTTCTCTTCAATCTTCTACATAATCCCTGGCCCATTACTGGATGGCACTTCGTCGATCCATCACCAAATGCAAAGCTTTTAGTAAAATACACACACTCTTATAATAGACTGATAAAAACCTGTTAAAAAGTCCATGCGTTAAGTTTCTAATTACCAGTTTCCATCAGTTTTGCGAAAATTACACTCCCACCAAACATTAGTCAATATTGACAGGCTCTAGTCTCTTTTTTTCTTGTAATAGTGCGGGTATGTCGTTTAATATGCTTAAGAGATTAAACCATCTATTTCGCTGTTGAAGCTTAATCCCCTCTTCCTCCTGAAGAGTAAAGGCGCACAGCTGAAGGTCGTGGAGAAGTTTTGTTTGATCATTAGAATATGAATAAAAAATGAGCCCAATCAATGTTCGAGCTCTTATGTTGAGTCTCTCTTCGACATCAGATAGCTTACATAAGTAATTAATAATTAAATGTCCGATTTGCATAAGCTTGTTATCTTATATTCTACACAAGTTCATTTCTACATAAATTAAACTTATTAAGACGCATGTCATATTCTTCAATGCAAATAATCGTGCGTATTTATTGAATTATAATAATTTTTATGAAAAAAGTAAATTTCCTAATTAAAGCCTAAAAAAAACAAGTAAATTATGCACACTAAAGATTTAGCTAATTCTTACACACTAAAGATTCTTGTTTATAATTTTGGAATTTAAATAATAAAAAAACAGATACGAATATTCTTCAAATATTAAGTTAAATCAATATTTCTTTAAATATTTTATTACTTTCAAATATTTGCGTAATTATAGTAATTAGAATTTAAATAAGACCATTCGTAACAAAATTTATTGATTTTAAATACTTTTTACTGTATCAAATCAAAATTAAGAAATACTATTTCTGCAATTAATTCATGGCTTACAAATATTTATTTCGGATATTTGAATATCTTATTGGATATTTCGACATGATCTCGAATACTTTATTCTATTATGCAGAGTTTATAAGTAATATAATATTTAAGTAACTTAAAATAAAATGTAATATTAAAGAATTATTTTTTTTAAAAAAATGAAGAAACTATCAGAAAAAAATCTAAAAGTTTTCTATATAAGAAAACTTACCTGCCATGTAACGTTAACTGACTTTGATGAAAGCGGTGTTGTCTTTACCGACTGAGGAGGACTTGATGGAGCTGGAAATAATATTAAATACTTAAAAATTGTGTACTTTCTCACGCATTAAAGCTAAAATATCAGTAAACTCGATTGATTTTGTGTGATTGTGTAAAATCCAAAATATTTAAGCTCTCAAACCATTAAGTTAATGAATGCAAAATATATATTAAAGCAGAATTTATAGAAATATCTTAAATTTACTATTTTACTAAAATATTCAAAAAATATGACAGATTGTACTTTGTAGTATAATGCTATAGGTTATAATAAAGAATTGATATATCATAACTAAATTAAATTATATATTACAGTATTACACAATATATTGTTAAATTATATAAAGCTAAATAAGATTTATTTCTTCAAAACCAGTATCCAACTATAATTTTTTTTTTTTTTTTTTTTTTGCATTTTCAATATAAAATTTCTTTTTTCATTAATTTTAATTTGTTAACTTCATATATTATGTTTCACAATTATAAGGATAAAATTTAATTAAATGTGTACCAATAAAAATTCAAACAATATATAATTTTTTATTTCACCTAAATTTATATCACATCATTTTATTTTATGAAAAAAATTACTGTATTTAAATTAAAAAGAAAAAAAAACATTTATATTTAACTCATTTCGTTTTCATCCAAAATCCATGCATCGTAAACAATTTACGAAATCTTACTTTTTATCGAAGAATATTTATTTTTATAGTGTTTCTTTAGACTAGAATTCAAACATTTTACACTTAAATTTATATAAGAATAATTTGGCTTCCATTTCAAAATATTTATTTAGTTTTAGTAAAATAATTTTTAATAATTAGAGACGTGTGCTAATACGAGCTTCATTATGCTAAAGTACTCGTATAAAGCTGAAATCTCCTAAAGTATAATCACATAATAACAGCTATTATTTTAACGTGACTTAAACATGACTTTTTATTGATTGTTGCAATTTTGATGACATTATAGTTATTCAAAAATTGCAGACTGCTTATTTAAATATATTTTTTTGCAATATTACAATGTATTAGGACAGAACACATTTTTGCAGAATAATAAGATGCTTTTTTGCATTTTATTGCTTAAAGCTCTTTCAAATTCACTAAAAAAATTTTTTTTACATATTTTATTTTAACAGAATATTTAGATCTTATCTGGTATGTTTACTCATATAATTTCATTTATTCCTTTACCACACATAAGATCCATAATTTTCTAATTTTAGTTTAGCTTACAGCATTTCCAAGCGTAATTTTATTATTCATAAAAAAATAAAAAAAATATAAAATAGATTCCATCTAAATAAATGAAAACAATATTTCTTGAAGCAATGAAATCTGCTAAAACTAAGTATGTTTTATTGAAAATTTGAATAAAAGTTATTGTTTTTATATTTATGGACTTAAATATATGACAACAATTTTAAAACAATTAATAAATTGATTAGAATATTATGAGAAAAATTTTTCGATCAAACACATTATGGGAAAATATATTTTAAATAAAAATCCATGTCTAGATATATTTTATTCATTAAAAATTTTATTGTTTTTACACTTATGAACCGCAATGTCGCACATGAAGTTACAACAAAAAAAAATGCCATTTTAAAATATGTGCTTGATTACTAACTCTATAATATAAGAAAATTAATTGCGAACATAGTTCTTTAAATTTTTATATTTTCCATTTACTTTCATTAACTATATTAAAAAATGTGGAATTTCATGGCATATTGCTTATAAGTATTCATTTATTTTAAGAAAAATAAGGACTAATTTTTAAAAATAATTTATTTGAATTTTATAAAAATATCCTTAATTACTTAAAATTTTAACTATGTCGTTAGTTTAACTGAGAAACTAGGAATTAAAAATTTAGGGCTAATTGTAATTTTTGATTCTACTTTTCAAAAAATAAATAAAATTTAAAAGCTAATATAAGCGTAAGGCTAATTACATACTGGCAATTTTTTATACTCGTACCAAATTTGACATGAAATGAAATATTGATTCACCAAATCGAATTTGCAAAGCACTCTTTTTAATTTTAATAGAATGAAGTATAACAATAACGTTCAATATTAGAACTTTGCAAAATTTCTTCCCAGTTTTCTCTGTCATTATTAACCGCCATTTTTTCAAAGTCATTTTGGTATGCTTATAAAATTCGTAGCAATATGTAATGTCAAAAATTTTCTAAACTTGATTATATGCCCTGTATGTTTTAGATAATTTTCTACATTCTTTATAAGTCCATGCATAATTCATTAACCAGACAACTTAATATCATCCAATATTCACTGCTCTGTACTGCTTCAACATTCATTTCATTACTAATTCATTATTTAACCTTTAGTTATGTAGTATAACTCAACTTACTCAAAAAGAGAATTTAAAGATAATATTTACGTCAAATCTTTACTTTCTGAAATATTTAAGGCACCTATTAGATTTCCTTTTGATGTCTCAGTTTGAACAGTATGAATTATGAAACTAATTTCAATCCAATTAGTAAGAAAATAAAATATTATATCACACAAATATTATTTTAAAAAGTGAAGACTTGTTCATTTATGAGCACTCAGAGTACTTTTCTCATAAAGGAAATGTAATTGATTTTTGTAATTAACTTTGATATTGATTGTTTTAAGGCTTTTAAAGTAATTATATTGAAAAAAAAACAAATGGTGGAAAAATAGAAAATTTGTTTTCTAATATTAGAAAATATAGATTTGAGGATTAATGGAATATATATATATTTATTAATATTATTATATAATAATATATGCATATATATTATTATATTATATATTAAATATTATAATTTGTTAAAATGGAATATTTTCAAACTATTAGTACGCTAAGAACATGAAAATATTTTGCAATATAAATTATGTGACATTTTATATTTCATAATATGAAAACTATATAGAAAATAATATTATGTGATAAATATTTTCTTAATCAATAGGAAATTGAAAATGCTACCATAATAAGCAGTTATTGATTTCCTAATATATTTTTTATTCAAAATTTAAAATTATTTTAATTAATGACTGTAATTATTAGAAATAACTTTACAAACATAAATCCAACTCATTGTAAGTAAGGTGCAATTCATTTTTTTATCCTTAAAGTGTTCTGAATTTGAAATTAATTTCTCAATTAAAACGCCAAATAAAATTTTTTGTTGCATGTTTCTGTTCTTTTCAACATATTTGTTCAACGAAATATCAATACTAAATTTTTATAAGGATTCAATAAAAACTTTGAAAAACTTAATCGATTTTTTTGATAACGTATTTTTTAAGAATCTGGATTTTTAGTAACTAAGCTTTTAAATTCTTATATTTTTTTTTTTACTTTGTATTCTTTTAACCTTTAACTGATACGTATTGCTTTTGTAAGTAAATTTCTACAATTTTGTGTTCCCATTTCACACATTCTTGTACATATCTAATATTGTAAAATTTCTGCAATAAATGTATATTTTTTTTATTAATGTTTAGCATTTTTATATGAATAAAGGGAATATTAAAATATATAAAATCCTCATATATTTTATCTTTGAACGAAATAACTAATTTTCAGAAAAAACATAACATTTAATTTCAATGCACAGCTTATGTTCAAATATATCATTTATTCAAAAACATTTTATTTTGATAAATATAATGTGTCACTTGTCAGCAACAGTTAAGCAGTTACGATTAAACTAAATGTGAATTATCTAGTAAGGTAAGTTGTTCCATAATCAAGGAATACACTCATCTGATAACAATGAAAGCATAGCACAATTCCTCTTCTCTTAATAACCCCACCTTCTTGGTTTGAGTTGACCAGATGTAATCAAACTTGGCGTAATCACCGATCAATAGGGCATCTCCTAATGCTATGCTTCAATTCCGTATAATGAGGCTATCTCCTGCAGCAAATAATTCCATTTGATAAAAGCTGGCATGAGATAATGTAATCGGAACGAGGAGGATATCAGGTTCCCAAATGTTACTTGCTATAAAAACAGTGTCTAATATTTTCTGTTACCCATACGTTATTTTTAAAGATTATTGATCGTCTTAAGTACTAACGAAACATACGTTTCTCCTAAATGGTAATACAATATCCAGTAGTAAGAGAATAAAAATTGAGTTTTACTCAATTGTTATTCTCTCACGAATTAATTAAGTATTATATCTTTTATTTCAATTGCAGTTTAACTGTATTGTGTCTAACTAAAAAGTAAAATTTATAAGCTAAATATGTATTTATTCCATATTTTTGTTGCTGATATTTTACACATTGAATTTTTTTTTTACCAATAAAGATCATTTTATATCACTAAAGATATGTGAAATTGATTCTAATCGAACGACGTTTTATATATATCAAGGAAACTGAATAATGATTTACAGAACTTTTTTGTATTGTGATACCCTAAACTTATATAATATTTGCAGCACTTCTTTCCCATTTCTGCAT